>CAMXCT020000757.1:654061-729061 GCA_947184155.2 Cladocopium goreaui
TCATCCTCTCATCTCATCTCTTTCATCTCATCTCCGCTCATCTCTCTCATCTCATCTCCTCTCCTCTCCTCTCATCTCATCTCCTCTCATCTCATCTCCTCTCATCTCATCTCATCTCATCTCCGCTCATCTCATCTCATCTCATCTCATCCTCTCATCTCATCTCTCTCATCTCTCTCATCTCATCTCATCTCCTCTCCTCTCATCTCATCTCATCTCATCTCATCCTCTCATCTCATCTCTCTCATCTCTCTCATCTCATCTCCTCTCCTCTCATCTCCTCTCCTCTCATCTCATCTCATCTCATCTCCTCTCATCTCATCTCATCTCATCCTCTCATCTCATCTCATCTCATCTCATCTCATCTCCTCTCATCTCCTCTCATCTCATCTCTCGCGTCTCTCTCGTCTCTCTCATCTCTCTCATCTCTCTCATCTCTCTCATCTCTCTCGTCTCTCTCCTCTTTCTCATCTCTCTCATCTCTCTCATCTCATCTCATCTCTCTCATCTCTCTCATCTCTCTCATCTCTCTCATCTCTCTCATCTATCTCTCTCTCTCTCTCTCTCTCCATCGCCAGCTCATTTGATCAATTTCAATCTGTGTCTATTTATGATGATATTTATGATGATATCTTCTTCAGCATGTTTTCCCTCATGGAGTTTCGCATGGAGTTCGTGGAGTTCAATATTTTCAAAATTTGAAAGTGTCGGCAAGGAATTGTGAAACTGCCTTCCACACTCCGTCGTAAGAGTTTGGAGATTGTCACATGCATCGCATAGGTTTGGCACAAATCATGCTAATGCCAGTGCTGTTGACTCCAACGGCTCAACCGTTGTGCAGTGTGAGGCAACAAGCACTTGTCGAGCACTTCTCGTTAGGAAGCATACAGAATGTAGCGACCTATATGTAGTACGGGATGAGATCTGGCTCAGCCATGTTGCTATCCCGTTCAAAACGTGTCCCGTCCAAAACGTGTTTCTCAGTGAATGGTCAAACTCCATCCATGGTCACACCATCCCCCTTGAGCCCTTGATGCTACTTCTGCACACAGACGCCACCACAAGCTGTACCTCGAGAAACAGTGCACTTGCCCTGGAAGGGTTTGATGGCGAACTTCCATCCACACTTCCTTGGCACGGACTTTGGCGTTGCACTCCAGGAACCCCAGGAAGCATCACCAGTTATAAGTAATTTTTTAAGTGTCAAAATACACGCGGGAATTTATCTTACTGTTACTGTGGCAAAGCCAATGCCACAAACCATCTCAGTAACCATAAAAGGGAGACACATCATACAGTTTCTGGGTATGCCCAATAACAGACCCCACTTGGGGATGGTTTATGGCATTGGGTTTACCTCATCAGTGACCCAGTCACTGACAAACCCACCACTTTGCGGCCGGCGGAGGGCCGCCCGAACTGTGCCCACCGCTCGGCGCGGCAGCCTACAGATCGAGGAATTGGGTTCAGTTTCCAGGGTTCCAGTTCCCAACCCAGAGATTGAAACTAAGCACTGCTGTTGGGAATTCACTTCAACCCATGAAAGTTGATTGTGGTCCATCTTGAAAGCTCAAGACGGTCAAGCAATACGACTCCTGTAGCTTCATTATGCATCCACATTATCATCAACTTCGAAAATTCTAAGCAGGCCTTCCGCGCTGCTGCAGCTTCTCTCTTCTCTTTCTCACGCTCCTCCTCTTTGGCCTTCTGTTCCCGAAGCTCTTTGAAGTAGTCTCGCCCTCCTTTTTGCTCAATCGCCTGAAAGAGTCGCGGCATTTCCAGCAAGGACTTTAGCTGCCATGCCAGGCAACCGAAAGGGGATTTCACGGAATGCTTAAATGAACTTAAATGAACTTAAATGAACTCAGCTTAAGTTAGCAAGAGTTGAACATCTGCCCAGCATGCCTCCATCGCCCGTTTGTTCAGGGCATCTCGCTCCTTTTGTGCTTTGGCACTCGTCAAGACATAGTCACACATCTCTGGCTCCCCGCGAACAACAAAGTAGCAGGCAAGGAAGAAGTCTGGACACACGTACTCCTCGGAAGTCACCTGCCATTCCAGCGCTGCGCATATTCATTTAAAAGGAGCTAAAGCCTGCGAGGTCCTGAGGTGGGCATATCCACTTCATGGATCTTCATGGAACCCCAACTGTATACGTGTTGGATATGTTCAAAACTGCACCTATCAGCATTAGAATCTCTTTTGCGGTTGGAATCGTTGCTCTTAATCCTGATGGCTGTTGTTGAAAATGGAGAGTTTTGGTCGGCTGAAACCCACTTCCTCTGATATCTCTCATAAACAAACATTTTTTTGTCAAATCGCCTACCTATGCATGCCCATTTTGGGGTACAGGGTCAAAACACCGGAGCACATGTTTCACCGTAAACTAGCTGGTACAGAATACTTCCAACATGTTGGTCCTCCCAACAACCCCTGATTTCTCATCCGTCGCCAGACCCATTCGCCAAACATGGATAAACATGGATAAAATGGTACATCATGTTAAGATATATTAACAATTATTAACATATGTGAAGTCTCGATGTCTCTTGTGATTTTTCACTACATTTAACTATCATCTGGTGGCGCTCTGTCCTTTGGATGCCCAGCCTTGGCCACTTCCTTCCCATCGATTTCCAGGGTCTGCTCCTCTGCAGACCACTGAGCAACGGAGAAGAGCATTTCATGCAGGTTGTCCACCAGGTGGCCATCGGACTTCCTGGTTGCCGTGTGTGGCCACAGAGAAAGCTTCCAGTTGGATCCCAGAAACTGCGGATTTTAATGACATTCAGTGGATTTTCCGGCGAAGGAGGTTCTTTCCATTCTCCATCCAGAAAATGGACGGAAGACAAGGCATCAAAATGGCTAGACTCTAGACAGTTGCGAGTATCGATTTCCCGTGGATAGCAGATAGTAGCAATAACACATTGCATGAAATGCAAAAATTGCGTGGGTTTCTCTCAAACTTTAAACAGGCGGATTCATGCCAAATAATCCTCATTAATGTTAACCCTGGACTAATAGACCCTGACTTTTGATTGGGGGTCTTACCCCCAAAACATGGTAACCCCCCTTCATAAACAGGTGGCTTATGAATCCTGGGTTGACATTTACAGAATAACCCCACCCAAAACATGGATCAACAATAACGACCGCCAAAACAAAATTGACACGGAAATATTCTGGGTTCATTATTTGATGGCCCATACCCCCCCAAATATATATATATATGTACATACATATATATATATATACAGATAGTATATACTATTTAAATGGGAGAAATGGTCCAACAGAGCCAGCTGAGAGTCCAAAAGACGTTTCCGTCCAGGTCCAGGCTGCGATGGACCAGCAGGGCCCTCTCCGGTTCCTTGCGGTTCCGGAATTCCATACCTGCAAAAAAGGTCAGAAGTTTCTTCCTGGAATGAGGGGCCTCTCCCCGAAACCCATGAGATGTTTGGAAAGCTGGAACTCAACCCCCCATGTTGAATCATGTTGATAGGTTGAGTGGAAGTTAGGGGATGCACAAGCTTGGAACAGGGGGAAAAAACATGAAACAAATGGAATGAGGCTTATCTGGATTGACACAAGGTAATCAGTGAATCAAAGCATCTTCATCTGGAAGCAAAAGGCTGCTTCCAACTGAATGGGAGGGAATAAGATCTTGCAAATTCTCAATGGTCAAAGCTATAACAAAGCAAGTCCAGCCACCGGCTTATTGACCAAAGCTGCAGATTGACCCTGGTCATCAAGCCTCTTACTCTTCACCTGCCTATCTAGCCACATCTATCTATATCCATCTGTATCTATTTACATCTATCTATCTATACATATCTACCTATATCTTATCTAAATCCATCTATATCTATCTCCATCATTATCTATTTATCTCTATCTATCTCTATCTATCTCTATCTATCTCTATCTATCTCTATCTGTCTCCATCTATCTCCATCTATCTCTATCTCTATCTCTATCTATCTCTATCTATCTCTATCTATGTCTATCTATCTCTATCTATCTATCTCTATCCATCTCTGTCTGTCTATCTGCCCTGATACTTGCATTTATGTGCGAGTTGAGTGCCTATAGTGGCTTCATCTGTGGCCCATTTCTCATGCCGAGGGCAGAGGTGTCATGTATTGGAGGCCCCCCTATTCTTGCAAACAAACATCACAAGCGACGACAACAAGCAAAAAGGAAACAGGAACACAGCCTCATGCTCACATTTCATCACATTCTGGCGCCAACTTAGATGCATTCACACATAGTCTAAAGGTAGGGCCCCATGCCAAGGTGGATGCAAATATTACTTCTGACTCAGATTTTCAGCGCGGCCTTCTTCAGTGATGGAGAAGTCGGAAAAGAAGCGATTGGAGGTCCACGCCAGCTTCCCGTTCCGAGTCACTGGGTTGAACGTGCACTTCTGATCCCGAGCTCCTGACCATGGCATCATGTGGCATTGATGAGGACAGTGGCGCTAGATGATGATGACCTGAAACTATACTGGTGATGATCAGCATGGTGATTTGCGGTAGAGATGCCCGGCATATGCTGGCTGGCAACCTCTCCCGAATGTTTGGAAAAGTTTCGCAGTGTGTAGCTACTGCAGCTAGAGAATGGCAAAGATAACTTACTAAAAAGGTCCAAATAAACACATCATCTTAATTTTAATCTAAACGACCAGCGCTGCGCCAAATGCAAAACCAACCTTGCCATGGGACAAGGCAAGGGTTCCCGGCTTCTCCTAGTTCTCATTAATCTAATTAGCAAAACATCTTCTCCAATCTCGGGGTCCTTGTCTAGGCGCCGTCATGAAGACAGTCTTCGACTCCTTCCAATCTTTCTTGATTACGTACTTCCAAGTGCGAATGTCCTGCCGCACCGCGTGGGCGTATTCGCACGCGGTGTCAGGTCTGAGCTGACTGCATCTCGGTCCTCTTGCGTCAACCATTTCTTCTCTGGCTCCATCAGCATCGTGCCAATGCATCCGGTCCTAAGATTATTGGATGAGCACCAATCATTGCATACTTAGATTTGCATAGTAATCATTAGTAACCATGCTATAGATGTCTATAGTATCATGTAGATTCATTAGTAATTAATCACGTAGCATCATGAATCATATAGATTCATATAGTAGTTACTGCAGACGCTCTGACAATGGCGATGGCACAACCATTTCAATGTCGGAACATGTCAACAACCAAGATGGAGCTGCATTTATGTGATTGCATTCGACAAGGCACAACTGCACATGTTAAACCTAAAATTACTTAAGCAATTCCCCATATATCAAGGACTTGCGAGTAAGACAGGTTCTTCTCTGGCAAGCAGAACACGTAGTCCAAGAGGTTGAACTCCTCGCCGGCTTGAAGACTGCCAAATGTTGATAGGAATCACCAAGTAGCACTGAAGGGCAAATCACAGGTTTCCAAGAAAGAGGTCCAACATTCAATGGAACTTCCACATTGCAGGTTACACGCCAAGATCGAAACATGTGAAGCTTCGTGTTGCATGACTCCTTGTCGGGGTCACAAAGGTCCGGCCACTTCTCTGTATATCCATCCACGGGAACATTGGCTTCTTCTTCTTTTTCTCGGTGCCCGGTGCAACGGGGAAAATTTTGCGTCTGGAGCCGTGGGTTTTTGGTTTTGAGGCTTTCTCTCTGACAATTTGTTACGGCTTGCTATGGAAAATCACCATCTTTGAATAGGCGAATGCTGGGCCATCTATAGCATAAGCAGCCAAATTACCAGCCTCATCCTCATCGTTGTGACTGAATTGCTGGTTATCTTGCGCACCTCACCTGCCAAAAGCTGCCCAGCTGCTTTCAACTTTTGGAGCTGGAACCGGAGCCGGTGTCACAGGAACTGTGCGCGGAGGTTCTGAGGACGCCCCGCAGCCCATGGCGCTCCAAAGGCGCTAAGAATCTCGGCGCTGGGCTGTGGATGATATAATGGTATCCCAAGATATGCCAGGTATAATATAGTATCTATATTTTTTAACTTGTATAATGAAATATGTATATATACAGTGTGTATATATATATATATATATTGATATCTCTACATAATATAATATAGCGTCTGATGGAATATGGTCCAAAGAATGAGCAGCAAGCGACAGCGGACATACCAATGTAAAGCGATTCCAGGCAAGTGGGCAATCAAAAACACTGCAGAGTCCTTCTGCATACTCAGCTAGGTGATGCATGATACGTCCAACTTCATTGTGCCATGGCTCACATATCTCCGTGCGCCATTGCAATCTCTGATGTTTGGCTTTGAAACTTCAATCAGGGGCGCCAGTAGATCACTGCAAGAAAACGCAGGTTGAGACCGCCTGTGCGGCATCCATTGCTAAAGATCACAATTCACACAATTCGATGGCATTCACTGAGGATGCCTCAGGCACCCTGGTGAACGTTGGTGGAACGGCTCAGAAAGAGTGTCAGGTGAAACAACATGGAACTTCCAGCTGCTGCGGAAATCTCTGGTTTTCCGGTTCAACACATGGATGAATTGCCTACAAAATGGGCATTTTCCGTTTTGCCAGTCAGAAAAAAATGCACCTACTTATATGACCACCTGTCAGGGTTGCTCCCAACACTTCATAAGGGGAGAGGTGAATACAAGGGTGGAATATCGTGGAATAACCTTACCTGTCTGAAGTGCAATTATATATAATTATATACTGTTTCCGCAGGTAAACGATCATCAGATTCATCATGGTCAAATCCTCGAGAAGATCGAGAAGCTGACATGGCGCACGGCTCACCGTTTGCATGTGTCCTTTGCCATGCGCACCTGTCAAGTCTCGCTGACAAATTTCTCAAACCAGGATGAATCAACCCCGAGTCTACGAATTTAACTCATAGGGGGGCGCACGTTTGTAATAAAATGTAATAAATATGTTACACACATCACACATATATCCAAATACATACATATATATATATATATTTTTTATCGATCTGGTAGTAGGGGATTATCAGGAGGAACCCGTACCCAAACCAGATCTCCCAAGCACACGCACGAAGTTGCGAATGGGCAGCAGTTGTTTTCCTTCTCGGTCTCAATGCGGTTGATCCGCCATGTAGCCTCGTGCCACTCAAAGGGCGCCCTTGAGCCAAAACAGTGGGGGATGGTGAAATGCTATGTTGCACATGCCTGCAACAGGAAAACACACATGCATGCGACAGCTGGCATCGACACAGGCCCAAAAGAGAAAAATTGGAGTGAATAGAGGCCCAAAAATGTCGTCTGTACCTGCTCAGCTATCCGTTGCTACGGCCAGAGCTGGAACTCAAAATTGTTCCAACAGGCAAATCTGGCACTGAACTCATTACCACCCTCAGAGGTTGTAGTTCACCTTCCACGACCCGTACGGTCGTCAGTTGAGCTCGCAGGGCTCGTGCTTCATCTCGCAGCTCTGGGCACATGGCACCACAGGGAACGCCCAGGAGAAGACTGTCGTCCAAAATTTGGATCAATTCCTCTCTCTGCTGGCGGCTGATGCCATTCCATTCCTCAGGTGCTGTTGGTACCTGAGCTGCGGTCTCTTCACCGGCCATCAGCTTGTCGATCTCGGACTGGGGCAGGTAGTCCTCGATGGACGGAGGCAACTCAGCGATGAAGTCACGCCGGATCTGCTCCACCTTGTCATCGGACCAAACCTCGTAGCCTTCGCCCAGCAGGAAAGAGATCTCAGCTGCCGTGAAGCGTTGGCAGTCAGTCACCGCTCTGGTTCGCGGTGTCGGCGGTGCCTGTGTTTCTCCCTCAGCTGTCTCCACTGGCTCAGTCGTAGCCATGAGACCATGGACTTCTCGGCGTCCAGCACGCTTGCCCAGGGTATACGCAAACACCAAGGCAAAGGCCAGGAAAAAGAAGAACCCGACGATCTTGTCAAAGCTGAGGAAGATCACAAACCCAAACTCAAGAGCAGCCACGGGTACGATCTCATTCGCAAGAGTCATGCACCAAATCACTCCGGTGCTCTTGGCTGAGCTTGTTTTGCTCTGCTTGTGCTTTGCGGCGTGGTAGTGGCGCTTCGAACAGAAACGCTTGCCATCTTCAGCTGGCAAACCACAGCCGTCCAGGAGGCAGATGTTGCACTCCATCTTTTCTTCTGACTCCATCTCTTCGATCTTGTAGATGCCATCCTTCACCATTTGTTGTTTTTGGAACTCCTGAGCAGCTTGATCAAGTGAATCTTGCTCGTCCTGGCGAACGATCTGCTTGACCTTCTTTGAAGCTGTTCCCTCAGGATCATATCTCAGACAGTGCATGCGGCGTCGAAGCTCCATTGCAAGCTTTTGCCGTGCTGACACCTTTGTGACCCCATCAGCCAACTGCTGATGGCTGTTGCACCACTTGAGCACTCCTCCAGCTGCAGCCATGCGTTCGCATGCCATCTTGATTTCGATTGCAGTTCTTTTCTCAGCAAGTTTCATCCCAGGGGCCTTGCTGTTGCTGGCATCAAAGAGAGCTCTGGCATCAGTGATGCAAGGTGAGTCGCCCAACCAGCGCATCATCTCTTCATTGTCTGGTCGAAGAGCTGGCCAGATCATCAGGGCAAACACCGTTTTGGTCCACTCCAGGCTGTCGATTGCAGCTGCCAAAGTTTGAGCTTCTGCACTGAGCGAGCTTCGGCACACTCGGGTCAGCTTTCGTGAAGACCAGTCAATCACGGTGAGGGGAAAAGGCTTGTCGCCACCGATCTCCGCCTCAGTCGCGATAAAGGTGATCCAGCCACCTTGGGAACTCCCGTCTGGTCTTGTGCACCAGGACGCGTCACTGTAGATCCCAAACCGGATCTCTTCCAAACGTCCGTGACCTCTGAGAACCAAGTGCACGTCTGAGCTTTCTTTGGCATACCTCAACGTTTTGTTTGCTTCCAGCAACTCAGAAACAGTTGCGCAAGCAGAAGCGGCCTGAGCCAGGGACACAGACGCTGCCAGGTGTGGTTGCGTTTGGTTGGCAGGCCAGGCTAGCCCACCTAGCAAACCTCTCAACTGGCTCTGCTCTTTCGGAGTGGCCTTGTCGTTGGGTTGTGCTTTTCTGGCCTTCTCGATGTTGAGGGGCTTGAGCTGGTGGATGTACTTCTGCAGGTCAAAGGTGACAGTGGCAGAGTCCAGGGCTTGTGTCATTTGACATCCACAAAACATTTGCTTGTCGCCATAGTCGACGCTGCCAAACTTGAAGCGATGCAAGAGGACATACAGTCTCTCTGCATAGCAAGTCGGCTCACCATGGGGCTCCCGTGCGTCTTCTTTGCAGCGCACGCCCTCTCCTGCAGTCAAGATGTCATCCACATGGATGCAGAAGACACCGTCCACCACATAGTTGTTGCCCTCGTGCTCGAACACCTCAAAAGGAGGGTCACCATCCACTGCCAGTCTGACTGACATGTAGATGCAGCCATCGAGCTCGTGCTTCCACAGCTTGACCTCGTGGATCAACGCACGATCGGCCGTTTCGTTCCACTGTCTGGGTGCTCTGACATCTCCAAAGGCAGGCTTCGTCATCTGCATCACCTGATGTTCTTGAAGTCCCATCATCTCAGCCAACAAGCGTCTCATGTCAGCTGAGGGCTCACCATAGATCTCCACCTCCTCGGTGATGTAGTCCGACTGCAAAAATGCAGACTTCACATCCATGGTGGCAAGCTTCCATCTCTTGACGCAAGACAGCGTCACCATCAGGTACTTGCCAAGTCTCGACACTGTGGGTGACTCGGTGTCAAGCTTGCTTTCGATGACATCCTTGTGCTTGAAGCCTTGGAGAATGACTCGAGCATGTGGCTTGTTCTCTTTGTAGCGCAAGAGAAACCTCATCGGCACGATGGTTCCAGGAGGGCAGGCTGTCCTCTTGAAGGGCCTCCAAGCATCGTTCTCGTGCCATGGGACCAGGGCCTTGCGCTTTGCCTCTGTGAAGGCTCTTTTCTCATCGGCAGACAACCGACTCTCCACGACCGCCATCATGACCTCATCCTCAGGGACCTCCACCATGCGCACTTCCTCAGTTCCAGGTTGCTTGGTTTTCGGTTGACCATCGTCAGCTCGGGGAGGCACCAGATTTGCAGCAGGTCGTGATGCTTGTGCGGCAGCATTCGCAGGCAGTTGTCGTCCGGAAGGAGGCAGTCCATCCAGTCGTCGATTGTTCTCGTGGGAGAGGAAACTGGCAGCACGTACTGCTTGTTCATAGAAACGTCTGTCACGGGCTCGAACGCTCACATCATCAGGGTTCACAGGTGGTTCATCATCTTGCCTGTCGATCACCCCATGCGAGGAGTCCATGATGCCCGGATGTTCTTCCTCCAGCTTCCGTTTCATCTCCTTCTGGATGTCGGTCATGCCTTGAGTGTGGTCATCCAGGTTCTTGTCCTTGTTGGCCACCATCTCATCCAAGAGAGTCTTGTCAGTGGTCTTGGATTCAGATTCGGTTTTCTCACTGTCGGGGTAGTCGACCCAAAAGTCGATTCGGGGTTCAGGCAGCTTGGCCTTCGGCCGAGCTTTGGACTTGTCGGCAGGTTTGCCGGGAGTGTCAAGTTCTGCAGTTGCAGTTTTCGATTTTGATTTGTCATCAGTTTTCGGTGGGTCAGGAGGCTCATGTGGTTCATGTGGAGGGGCATCACCAGGTGCGACAGCGGCTGCTCCAGTCCCCCCAAGCTGAGGAAAATCGTCAGGAGACTGAGCCTTGCCAGCAATGTCAATGGCCCTCACTGGACCACGCACTGGCTTGAGAGCTTCCAAAAGTCGTTGTTGCAAAGGTTTCTGCACGCTCTCAAGGTAAGCAGGCTTGCTCTGACGCTCGTAGCGCTCAGGGACAGTCTCAAAGCGTAGCTGCTGTCGTGTTGCTCGCACCAGTGAGCTTCCATGGACGATCCAGTAGATCATGGTCTTTCGGTCAATTGAGGCTTCCACGGACACCACCATCGCGGGTCCACGCCACCTGAAAGGGTCGAGCTTGTGGGTTTGTGGCTTCCAGTAGTAGACATAGTCTCCCACCATGAGCTCGTCCTCATCCACACGTGATCGAGCCAAAGCGGCTGATCGAACCGCCAGGTTGGCAGAGTGGAAGGCCTGTGCAGCCTTCTGTTTGACTTCCATGACCTGCGCCAAGTCAGCAGAGTCACCAAATTGTTCGGGTCCAGGGTCATCAGCATTGCCTCCTTCGGAGGGAACGTAGCCAAATGCCAAAGTGGCAGGCGTGGCACCTTTCACCGAAGACAAACGGTTTCTCTGATGGCAGGTCACCAAGATGGCTTGTTCAAAGTCCAGCTCGGGCATGTCTTTGTGGAAGATCTCCAGCATGCGTCGTCGGACTGCATGATTCCGTTCAAGGATTCCAAGCCTGTGATGAGCACCTCGTGGGATCAGGTCCATGTACATTCCATGGGCAGATGCCCAATCGGCAAATTGTTGCCCTTGATGAGGACCAGAGGCATCCAGTCGCAAAACCTTTGGGAACCCAAAAGATCGGCTCCAAGTTGACTCGAAGAGAGCTATCTCCATGTCGGCCGTCTCTTCTTTGATCTCCATGTCAACTTCATAGCGACTGAACTCATCCATGATGGTGAAGACCGCACGCTGTTTGCCATCCCATTCCACGTAGAAGGTGTCGATGGCCACGGAGTGGTTGAAGTGTGGGGATTTGTGCAAAGTCGCCACACGCACATTCTTGGGTTGTGCCCTGGCCAAACAGGTCGGACACTTGTACCTCCGGGCCACCTGGACAAATTCATTGGGAAGGTGTCGTGCCTTCACCGCCAGAACCAGCTTGGCTCCATTTGGATGTCCAAGTTGTCGATGGAGATTGGCCACCGACTTCAGGATCTCATGGCCACCGATCTTGATGAGCTCTTTGTTCTGTTCCAGGTACTGCATCTCTTCAGTCGATTTCTCGACGACCTCCATGGTCATCAGCTCAGCTTGTCCTCGTTTCTTCCATGCCATCTCCATTGCAGAGTAAATGGCATTGCCAAGACGTTGGCAAAGTTCAGGCTCGTAGTTCTGCATCTTCTTGAGGACAGAGCCGCGTCCCATCATTTGGACATGAGCTCCTCGGGGGCATTCACAACGCAAGTTCACAGCCTCGCAGACCTTTCTTGAGCTTGATCGAAACCTTGTGGGCTTTCTCACATACATCTCGTCCTCAGGACTTGCCTTCAGCTTTGTGCGGCAGCGATCCAGGACTGTTTCAAAGTAGCCCTTCATGGAGTCCAAAGTTGGGGTTTCGAATGAAGCTGCGTCTGCAGGGTTCTCAAAAGTTGTGTCATAGACCAGGCGCTTGCCGTCGATGTGGATGTCCTTGTAAAAGGTCAAGTGGGTCTCTTCTTCCAAGACCCTCAGATCTCTGAGCAATTCCCGTCTCTCTGGTGTTCTGTAGTTCAAATTCTGCATTGGTGACCAGAGACGACATTCAGGAGTCACCATGATGTGATGAGGTTCTTCTTGCTCAACAAGACGTCGAAAAGCGGCTTGTTGCTCTTTCATCTCAAAGTTCCAAGTTGGCAGAGAAAACTGCCGGACCTCCACATCATGATATGCTCGTTGCAGGTACTTGCTCAGGTTCCCTTCATCCACATAGACTTCCCAAAACTTGAGCTTGCGCTCGTGTTGTTGGCTTTTCATGCTTGCAGCGAAGACAAACTCCTCCGCTTCTTTTTCTGACACCTCAACGTCAAGGTCGGCCTCAAAGTCAGAGACCTCATCGGTGATCATTGAATCCACGAAGGTCTCCACAGAAACGTCGATGTTGTCCAGCTCTGCAAAGCTCAAGACGTCCTCAAGGTCGTCAAAGATGTTGATCATGTAGTGCCCGTTGGTTGTGAACGCTGGCTTCACCTGCACATCACTGATCATCACAGTTTTTCTTCCATAGTCCACCACCGTCTGCCAAGATTCAAGATCTGGGCGTGCCAAGAGCAAAGGGGTGTGTCCTGGAAGGACGTGCACAATGAGTTGTCGCCAGGTCTTGCCAACGCAGACAGGGATCATCGCTCTGAAAAGCGATCTCACCATGGCACCATCTCCAAACCTGAAATCCTTTGTCTCCTTGTCGATGTCAGGCTCCATGTTCCTCAAGCTGAGGTAGTCCAAGATCTTGTTCCAGCTGGCTTCACCACAGACTGTGCGAGTAGCTCCACTGTCCATGATAGCCCAACCAACAGCTTGGCTGACAAAGTTGATGCTCTCATGGGTGGTGTAGTCAACAGGGATCTGATTCACCTCGCTGACGAAGGTGTCCTCCACCACGGTGACTTCATCAGGGACTTCCTTAATGCCATTGGCTGGAAGCCTGTAGCGCTTGAATCTTGGGCCATGCTGAGACGTGCTTCCACTGGTTGTGGACTTTGCAGATGCCGTTGTCGAAGCAGTTGATGTAGATTCACCTGCACGCCGACGTCCAAAAACGTATCGTCGTGCACCAGGCAAAGGGTGTCCTTTTCCAGCAGATTTGCCTTTTCCTCCGCTGCTCTTTCCACGGCCTTTTCCTTTTGACTTGCCCTTTCCACCAGAGGCTTTTCCACGCCCCTTGAACGCACCACCATTGTCATCCATGCCGATGGCAACCACAGGGTAAAAACCTCGGCTGAGAGCAAGTTCCCGCATTTTCTTTCTAGAGTCCAAGTAGTTGATGAATGCATCCTCCACTGCAAGTGAGGCTTCATCAAGCTCCTGCGGGATGTCCTCGTCAGCTTCACCTGTGTATTCCACCTCATCAATGGTGTCGTCATAGTCAAGGTCATAGCCATAGGTGTAGGCATCATCATCCTGGTAGTAGACATCGTCAAAGCCATAGTCCTCAAGGTCATCATACTCGGCATCCATATAGTGAATCTCACCTTTGAGGATGGAGTCCTTGGCGTTCGGCTTGCTGTCACCGCCAAACATTCGGATCAAAGCTTTGGAGACTCGGTCAACTGACATGTCTCCGTTGCACATCGCTTTGACCTGGACATGGGTCCACCGCGGCACTCCAGACCTTTGCAAAAGATGCCAACCAGCAAGAAGGGGTGGTATGTCCACCTGGAGCTCTTTCAGCTTTCGAAGCATCGACTGATGCCTCACCAAGTAGGCTTGTAGTTCTTCACCTCGTTCTCGGGCAAACTTCTCAAAGAACTCTTGGCACCGTTCAGGGAGTTCTACTTCTTCTTCATGTTGAAAAAGTCTGTCCAAGATGACCAGCAAGGGTTTGAAGGGATCATCGCTCAGCTCCATGTCATCGTAGTCCAATCCCTCTGTGGCTTCCCATGCTACGTCTTGTAGTTGTGAAAGAACTAGATAAGCTCCTTCAAGAGCTACTCCTTGACCTCGTCTTCTACATTGTCGGCTGAACAGGTCAAGTCTCCTTCTGAAGGACCTGTATGTGGACTGTGTCAGTCCAGCAGCAGATGGTGCTGCTTTGGCCAAACCTGAGTCCAAACCACGGCTGAACTCGTTCTGACCTTGAGCTCCATTTGCTATTGCTCCACCATGTTGAGGGCCATTAGCACCAGCAGATCCACCTGGTACTGCAGCTCCTCCAGGGTTGTTGGCGCCGTCTGATGCTTGTCCACCCACCATCGTTGCCACCGAAGTCCAAGGCAAGGGTGATGAACAAGTTCAGGACGAAGTACCTGCGGCAGCCCAGATTGGGCTCCGCTACCAATATCGATCTGGTAGTAGGGGATTATCAGGAGGAACCCGTACCCAAACCAGATCTCCCAAGCACACGCACGAAGTTGCGAATGGGCAGCAGTTGTTTTCCTTCTCGGTCTCAATGCGGTTGATCCGCCATGTAGCCTCGTGCCACTCAAAGGGCGCCCTTGAGCCAAAACAGTGGGGGATGGTGAAATGCTATGTTGCACATGCCTGCAACAGGAAAACACACATGCATGCGACAGCTGGCATCGACATATATATATATGTATATCTGTGTGTGTAAGTATGCTGCATACTTAATATATATTATATATTATATATTATATATAATATAATATATATTATATATTATATATTATATATTGTATATTATATATTATATATTATATTATATATAACACGTTAACATGTTTCTTAACATCTATTATTACAGTATTTGTTAAGGATAACCCTTGTATCATCAATCAATACAGCTTATTCATCCGGGTTGACATTAACCAACAATCAAGGTTGGCATGTGTGCGCTTCGGAGAATTCATGTTTCCCAATGCCATCAACTACCCGTTCCCCAATAAGAATTATTAAATACTTCAATAATTTTCGGGTCCCCCATGACCGAAGAGAACCCCACATATCATATTACCAATGAGTAAAATACATAAAGTATTGTTATTACAGTATATATTTATTGTTTTGTTTACATTCCATTAGATCATTATTAGATCTATAATCATTCGCACTCTGTTCCACTATTTCCCAGTACATCCCACCATATTCAATTTTCGGACACCTTCGCATTTTCCCATGCCCTCCTGGTCGAAAAACCGCCCGCCTCTGGACTTTCCACGTCCACGTGAGCTCCGCCCATGTCGTCTAAATGAACAGCAGTGAAGCCCGCCAGGTTGACCTGGCTCTAGCAGCTTCTAATGGGATATCATGGGCCCCTGGGGGATTTCATGGGAGATTTCATGGGGGATTATAATGGGATGTACCACCCCAATATCAGTGTTCAATTTGGCACTTTTTCCTTGCAGCAGATTCGGATGGTTCAACACTAGCTGTTGCACTGGTAAGATCAAAGCACTCACTGCGCTCCGGACCATGGGGCCACAACAACCTCCTCCACCACCGGACAGGACATCCATACACTGGCCATTGATTTTCCTGGCAGCTGGCAGCTGGACACAGATGGACATACTGGAAATGCACAGGAAGCGAGCAAGAAGCGGACACATCACAGCGCTGGCTGTGGACGTGCCCGTAGGCGCAAATAAGCCTCACCTGACAGTCGCAAAATGGAAGCATTCTAGCCACAACATACGCTGAATATTTCTACGGTGTGCATGGCCCAGGATCATTATCCTACACCTCGCCAACCTCCTTGGTACAGCTTGACTACTTGTATACTGCCTCCATGCAATTGGCTCACCTCACTTTGATTACTTGTTTACTTGCCCGCACTTTTGTCACAACTGCGGAGGGTACCTGGCAATTAACGGCTGCTTTGCAGCGGCACAAATGAAAACTCAAGCAACCCTTCCCTGGTGAAAAGTCCTGCGGGTGATGACAAGTACACACCGACAGCATTTGCCAGCAGCCACAGCTTCGCTGTGCCCGGGTCAGATTACTGAACCGCACCCGCATTCCAGTGTTGTGGGTACAAGAATGAACAAAACTCATCATAGTCAATATAGCCGTTGTCATCAGTGTCCATCACCTGTGCCAGAACGTCTACGTCCTGGCAGATATCAAGTGAGTCATGCTGCAATGCTGCAATGCTGCAATGCTGCAATAGTTGGCACATGTTGGTGAATCGGCACCATGAAGTCAGGGGCACCTTGGCCTTCAAGCCACATGCGTCTCGAAGGACCCTTCGCACTTCTTCCTTGCGGCTTGGTCCGGCTGCTTTCCACTGGTGCAATTCTGAAAACACGCCTGGCCTTTGAGATCAAGCCATTACCATCATGGTCCCAGGCTCGGAATGAAGCCCTGACAAAAAAGAAACGATTCTGGTAAAAGCATCGGGATTCCAGCAGCTCTCTCTGTGCATATCGTTAGGATTACCCTGTGTTGAGAAGGATGCAACAATCCAGCAAAGGGCCTGATGATATCGGCGGGTGTACCTGACAAGTGGATACAAGTGGGCCATCCACCCAAGCCCGGGTCACAGAACTTCATGGGCAAATAACAGCAACCCAAAGGGCACGCAACGCTTCCTTGACTCTCTTGTGCATTACACCCCTCTGGGTGATCATCATCCATGTCTTGGAGAGCAGGACAGAATCGATACTTGGAAGGTCACAGCAACAGCAAGAGATGTACAAACCACGGAATTGACATACGAGATTTGGAAAGATATTGGCAAATTATCAT
This sequence comes from Cladocopium goreaui, assembly GCA_947184155.2. Lineage (NCBI taxonomy): Eukaryota > Dinophyceae > Suessiales > Symbiodiniaceae > Cladocopium > Cladocopium goreaui. The sequence continues at coordinate 671,085 of CAMXCT020000757.1, forward strand.
TAAAAAAAAGAACTACACTACACAACATCCTGGGGTCGCTGACGGTGAATTCGTCATAGTCTATGGTCCCATCACGATTTGCGTCCGCCTCCCAACACTCGGCATCAGAAAGGGGTAACAAGACAAAGGAGCGAGGAGAGAAAGAGTTTTGGAGGTTTCCTAAAATAGTGGTAACCCCAAATCATCCATTTCAATAGGACTTTCCATTATAAATAAACTATCCATTTTGGTGCAACCCCATTTATAGAAACCCCCATTTACCAAGAGAAACAAACGTGAAGAAAAAGAATACAAGACTTGTTGAGAGAAAATGTCTCAACGCACGTGTTTTCTGGCAAATGTTCCGACGGCCTATAGCCTCCACGTTCTGAAACTTCTGCCCCCGGCAAGCCCCGACTCTTACAAGCAACAAGCAACGCAACAAGCAACAGAGAAGTGAATGCTGGTCTCATTGGATATTTCCTTTCCAAAACCACAGCTTTGGTTCCACTATGGTCGTACCAGCCATCACTCAGTGGCAGGTGGCGAATCACGTCCCTGTCTCCATGTTCTTATAAGTCCATGAGCAAGCCGCCTCCTTAACCATTTCTTCAACTTCCAACGTGGACGCAGTAGCCACCTTGGCGTATTCGAATTGAGATGAACCGATAATCCCGCCAAATATTTAAACGCATGTCATACCGCAACTTGACACCATCTAAAAGACGAGAAAGGAGGCATCAAGTTTGAGAACTATGACCAGGCAAAGTTGGCAAGTCATGCTGAGTCTACTGCAAGGCGCCGGATCAAGGAGCCAATCTCGTGCTTGCCTCAAGTGGGAGCGGAGAGGACAAAAACCTTGCATAAATCACTATTTAATTGATTTCAATACCATTTAACACCCTTTATGGATGTTACTGGGCTTCCCATGTTTCATCGGTGAATCTTGAGAGCTACATCATGCCTACGTCCACAGCTGCCCTTTCATCATATCATACTCAGCAGCCGCAAGCAGCTTGCACCAACAAGGGATCAGCAGTGGCCACACGTGCCACACGTGCCACACGTGGCCAGGATGCTCAAAGTGCCGTTCTTATTGGTGTCGGCTGCTCGGAAAGTCGCCAATATCACCTTTCAGGGGCTCCCTAAAATGACCTCAAGATCCCCAAGCCGCCCAAAACCCAGCTTGACATCATGAAGAAAACAGCTAAAGATGCACCAGATTCACACAAGCCGCACCTTGGACCTCATCTCATCGCTGATGGTGGCAACCTTCTCACTCAACTTCTCCATCATGGGATCTGATCTCCCAAAGTACAGGGGGATCGCCTCCTTCGTTTCAACCTGGCCCCCAACTGACATAAACGACCATGGACGAATGATGGTCAAAGTGGACAGTGACTCACCCTGCGGTGGTTACAAAACAGCGGTCCAAGATGCGGACGTTTGGCACCAAGTGCTTTGCTGCGACTTCCACCATTCCAAAGTATCGCTTTTTATGGTCCTGCCGCATTTCTAAACAGACAAATCTACAGGGAATCCAACATCCACCAGCATCAGCCAAAGTCGTAGCTTGGTAGCCTCATGTGATATGCGTCCTGGTGCAAGAAGACCCCAGTATCATTGAAGCCAAGGCGGTTTGGGCTGTTGGGAACCGTCCATGACTTTTTATCCGGAGCTTCCATGAGGTACCTGAAGGGAAGTGGGACTGCTTTAGAAATCCTCACGCCATAATCTGGCTAAGCTATAGTAGCAGTAAAATTATACATGAAAAAAGTGAGTTGGGCTAGTCCCTTGCTGTAAACCAGCATCTAAAGCTTTTATGTGACGTCCTGGTGAGGTTGTTGAAAAGGCTGGTGGTTTCATGAATCTAGCCGCAAGTCAAACCGTGAGTCATGTGGTCATGCGTCGACAGCGGGGCACTGGTCCAATGCAAACTGCTCTTCGTGAGCCAGCCTCAGGCAAGATTGGACGCCATCTTCTGTGAGTGGTTTCAACATGTGTCAAAAAAAGGGTCATTGCGGATCATCATCCCAGTTAGTAGGATGCAAAATGAACAATATGCAATACGTCAATAATATGTACAATATGTTCCAATCACCAACGATGTGTTTCTGTGGCTGGGGTCATGTCGACTTTTTTGGCTTCTGCTGAGCCATGCACTTTCGCCAGCCGCCAAACGTCTTGGCACTTTGGATACGTACATGCTGCAAGTCCTCAATCGGATTTTCAGTGCCCTAGACAAACCTCATTGAACTCATAGGTGAAATTTGCAGTGCAGGGGCAAAGGGGGCCGAAGCGTGGGTTTCCGACGTTGCGCTGTGACGCTCCCGGGGGCGGGTGGCGCTGCGACGCTGCGACGCTGCGACGCTCCGGGGGGCGGGTGGCGCTGCGACGCTGCGACGCTGCGACCCTGCGACGCTGCCGTTGGGCCAGTGACGCTGCGACGCTGTTGGCGCTGCGACGCTGCGACGCTGCGTCGCGGGGAGCGACGCTGCGACGCTGTTGGCGCTGCGACGCTGCGACGCTGCGACGCGGGAGCGACGCTGCGACGCTGTTGGCGCTGCGGCGCTGCGACGCTGCGACGCTGCGTCGCGGGAGCGACGCTGCGACGCTGTTGGCGCTGCGACGCTGCGACGCTGCGACGCGGGAGCGACGCTGCGACGCTGTTGGCGCTGCGACGCTGCGACGCTGCGACGCGGGAGCGACGCTGCGACGCTGTTGGCGCTGCGACGCTTCCTTCTGCAAGAGTGCACACGGCGTTGCGTCGCGGCGCGACACGAAAACCCCCATTGAAGATCGTCAATGAATGTAGAAGTTTATATATAACGGGGCTGAAAGAATTCAACCCTTATTGAAGATCGTCCATGAATGTAGAAGTTTAACGGGGGGCTGGGAGAATTAAACCCTCATTGAAGATCTTCGATGAATGTAGAAGTTTAACGGGGCTGGGAGAATTAAACCCTCATTGAAGATCTTCGATGAATGTAGAAGTTTAACGGGGCTGGGAGAATTAAACCCTCATTGAAGATCGTCAATGAATGTGGAAGTTTAACGGGGCTGGGAAGAATTAAACCCTCATTTAAGATCGACCATGAATGTAGAAGTTTAAGGGGGCTGGGAGGATTAAACCCTCATTTAAGATCGTCCATGAATGTAGAAGTTTAACGGGGCTGGGGAGAATTAAACCCTTATTGAAGATCGTCCATGAATGTAGAAGTTTAACAGGGGTGTGGAGAATTAAACCCTCATTGAAGATCGTCCATGAATGTAGAAGTTTAACGGGGCTGGGGAGAATTAAACCCTCATTGAAGATCGTCCATGAATGTAGAAGTTTAACAGGGGTGGGGAGAATTAAACCCTCATTGAAGATCGTCAATGAATGTAGAAGTTTAACAGGGGTGGGGAGAATTAAACCCTCATTGAAGATCGTCCATGAATGTAGAAGTTTAACGGGGGTGGGGAGAATTAAACCCTCATTGAAGATCGTCAATGAATGTAGAAGTCTAACGGGGCTGGGGAGAATTAAAACCTCATTGAAGATCGTCCATGAATTGAATGTAGAAGTTTAACGGGGGTGGGGAGAATTAAACTCTCATTGAAGATCGTCAATGAATGTAGAAGTTTAACGGGGCTGGGAGAATTAAACCCTCATTGAAGATCGTCAATGAATGTAGAAGTTTAACGGGGCTGGGGAGAATTAAACCCTCATTGAAGATCGTCAATGAATGTAGAAGTTTAACGGGGCTGGGGAGAATTAAACCCTCATTGAAGATCGTCCATGAATGTAGAAGTTAAACGGGGCTGGGGAGAATTAAACCCTCATTGAAGATCGTCAATGAATGTAGAAGTCTAACGGGGCTGGGGAGAATTAAACCCTTATTTAAGATCGTCAAAGAAAGTAGAAGTTTAACGGGGCTGGGGAGAATTAAAACATCATTGAAGATCGTCCATGAATGTAAAAGTTTAACGGGGCTGGGAGAATTAAACCCTCATTGAAGATCTTCGATGAATGTAGAAGTTTAACGGGGCTGGGAGAATTAAACCCTCATTGAAGATCTTCGATGAATGTAGAAGTTTAACGGGGCTGGGAGAATTAAACCCTCATTGAAGATCGTCAATGAATGTGGAAGTTAAACGGGGCTGGGAAGAATTAAACCCTCATTTAAGATCGACCATGAATGTAGAAGTTTAACGGGGCTGGGAGGATTAAACCCTCATTTAAGATCGTCCATGAATGTAGAAGTTTAACGGGGCTGGGGAGAATTAAACCCTTATTGAAGATCGTCCATGAATGTAGAAGTTTAACAGGGGTGGGGAGAATTAAACCCTCATTGAAGATCGTCCATGAATGTAGAAGTTTAACGGGGCTGGGGAGAATTAAACCCTCATTGAAGATCGTCCATGAATGTAGAAGTTAAACTGGGCTGGGAGAATTAAACCCTCGTTCAAGATCGTCAGTGAATGTAGAAGTTCAACGGGGCTGGGGAGAATTAAACCCTCATTGAAGATCGTCAATGAATGTAAAGTCTAACGTGGCTGGGGAGAATTAAAACCTCATTGAAGATCGTCAATGGGTGTAGAAGTTTAACGGGGCAGGGGAGAATTAAACCCTCATTGAAGATCTTCAATGAATGTAGAAGTTTAACGGGGCTGGGAGAGTTAAACCCTCATTGAAGATCTTCGATGAATGTAGAAGTTTGAAGGGGCTGGGAGAATTAAACCCTCATTGAAGATCTTCCATGAATGTAGAAGTTTAACGGGGCTGGGAGAATTAAACCCTCATTGAAGATCTTCGATGAATGTAGAAGTTTAACGGGGCTGGGAGAATTAAACCCTCATTGAAGATCGTCAATGAATGTAGAAGTTTAACGGGGCTGGGAGAATTAAACCCTCATTGAAGATCTTCGATGAATGTAGAAGTTTGAAGGGGCTGGGAGAACTAAACCCTCATTGAAGATCTTCAATGGATGTAGAAGTTTAACGGGGCGAGGTAGTGTTCAGAGGGGGTCGCTGGCTTGATCTTCGAAGATGCAACATATATTCAAAGGGGGTGGGGGGGCTGATGTCTCAAGGTGCAACGTGTTGTTCAGAGGGGGTTGGGGAGTTGATGTCTTGTGATGGTGAAGATGCAACATAGTGTTCAGAGGGGGTTCCAGGGCTACTGTCTCAGCTTGTCCGGTGGCTTCTCGGCTTCTCGGCTTGTCCGGTGGCTTCTCGGCTTCTCGGCTTCTCGGCTTCTCGGCTTGCCCGGCGGCTTCTCGGCTTCGCGGCTTCTCGGCTTCTCGGCTTCTCGGCTTGCCCGGCGGCTCCTCGGCTTCGCGGCTTCGCGGCTTCTCGGCTTCTCGGCTTGTCCGGTGGCTTCTCGGCTTCTCGGCTTCTTGGCTTCTCGGCTTGTGCCGGGCTTCTCGGCTTCTCGGCTTCTCGGCTCCTCGGCTTCTCGGCTTCTCGGCTTGTGTCGTACTTCGCGGCTTCTCGGCTTCTCGGCTTCTCGGCTTCTCGGCTTCTGGTCGCATTTCTGGGCCCCTTTTGCCCGTGCTTTGGAAATTTGCAATACGCAATCCATGCAGCAGTGTCCTTCAGGAGGAGTCGCTCTCTAGATGGCACCGTGAGAACTGGAAGGTATTCCAAGATCTCTTCAAGAATCCTCCCAGTAGTGGCAGACGTCATTGCGGCACAGAAGTCGGCTCGGCGAAGTCTGGTCTGAAAATGGGCGTTTCAGTAGGTCGTTAATTTGTACCCTATTCCAAATGCTGGGAGACGTGCATATGTTTTTTTGTTGAGTCACCAAGGCTTGTGCCTGTGAGCCAATCAGCAGCAAAGCATATGAAAGCACTGCGCAAAATTAGGAGGACGTCTATCTATCTTGCTTTGGGAATGGTGATGCCATGCAATGCCTGCCTTGCTGACTCATGCGACCGAGCCCAAGAGTCGGAGAAGAAACCATCAGACACACCCAAAGAATCCAGCCGCAAAAGATCAGTTGGAAATAGTTGGAAATCACATGCCCTTGTGCCAAATCCCAATATGTTCAAGATGGTTAAAAGATGTTTAAAGATGGTTACCCTCCGGTAAACTAACAAAACTATGGAAAATCACCATTTTTTATGGGAAAATCCACTATAAATAGCCATTTTCAATAGCTATGTTAAATTACCAGAGGGTAAAAGCTATGAATATCAACAGAGATCAACTCTCCATGCAGCTCATTGCCTTCGCACGGCGTTCAGGGGTCAAGGCCTGGGTCTCAGAACGGACCCGCCAAGAAGGGTGATTTCTTAAGGACGTATTAGTTACCAACAACCACTAATAATGGCCTATTCATGCTTATTCAATGCTTATTCACCAACTATGTTTGGAGATGTTTGGAGGGATCCCCTTTTGGGGGCGAAACTAAATATGCTAAATCCGCATGAAGAAACTCAAAGAAATGGACTGAGTTGGAGGCATTCTCAAACAAAGCTCGTGGACATAGGCCAGGATAATGCTGAATAATAAGTACAGTGCTAGCCTTGGCTCACAGGACCCATGGCGTCTGGTCTTCTGAAAATGCACGGACAGGAGAGAGGGAGGGGACTTTCATCACTTTCATCCTCGTGTTTTTCTCTGGTATCTTTCTGCATGACAACAGTTGGGTTGACAAGTGTGAAGCCGAATTTGAAAATGCAGAATCACAAATGCTCCACCATCTGCGGCCCATACTGTGCTCTTTTTGGCCCGCTCGACTACAAGGTCATCGCCTGCCTTTCAGATAAGAGATGTTCGACATGTACTTGCTCTCTCTCTCCCTCTCTGAGTCTCTATCATTGCAGCCAGATTGGCGAGTGGCACGAAGAACACCAACTCAAAGCACCTTTGCCACCGCTTTCAGGAAACTCTCTGTGACCGAGCGGCCTGCACAGGCTGCACGCTACGCTGGCCGTTCTGCCACCACACATACCACCATGCCTCCACACACGTCATCGGCGATCCCGCGGGCTTTCCTTTGGCTCTTTAGGCGTGTAAGACCGGTTACTGGGGGATCATTTAAATCCAAAGGTGACTCTCCAAGGCGCTGACGCATTGCCTGCAATGAGGTTTGGATCCATTTTCCCATTGGTGTCCACGGCTATGACCTCAGCTGACGTGAGATTGGTTGCTTTGAAAATGTGGTGCTGTGGACCAGAACTTTTCAAGCTATAAACGAATCATACGATGTATACAGCTGGTGACTTCTGTTCATGCCCTCCAAATTGACAGTAACTTTACCCGCAGCATGCTTTCTTTAGGGTTATAATAGGTACCAGTGACTTAGGACTTGTGAAAGATACCCTGGGGTGGACAAGTCCTATCTCATCATCATGCTTCGGACCCCCCCCTGCACAAGTCCCAACTCATCAGGTGTCCGTATGAGATTAGAAACTATGTTTCATTTTTTTAGTGCGGCATGGACCACTCGTAAAACCATGATGACATAGGAATTAACTAGCAGAAGTATATTAAGATGATCCTAAGTCATTTTTCTCTGTTGTTTCCCGTTTTGTTTCCCCGTTGTGCTTCCCTATTGTGGTCCCCGTTGTTTTACCCCGTTGCACTACCCTGTCGTTGGGGCGAAGTCCTCGAGCCAACCGTTGCAAAAACTGATGACTCAGGACTTGTGCCCATCTTCAATTTTTTTTTCAAAAAATCTGTGATTTTCATTTTTTTCAATCGATTTACATACAGACATAGGACTTGGTGCACAAACTCCTATGTCACTATGGTGACCTAAGTCCTAAGTCATGGGTGCCTAATATAATTTATGTTAATTTAGGGTGTTTCCATGTTTTTCCTAGGGTCTTGGTAGGTTTTCTTTAGGGTTTATGTAAAAAGGGGCCTTTTGAAAATCAGCCAATTCCCCGCACAGGGGCATGAACCACGTCCCTCACAAAGCCTCGTGAGGGAATCAAGTTAGATCATCCCAAAATAGTGGAAGGCCACAAAGTACTTTAAGGGTCCCCAAAAATGAGGTTCCCGACAATCATCCCAAAAGAGTTTGGGGCATAGCAGGAGTGCTGGCCGTAACTTTAGAATACTTTAGAATACTTTAGACATCTTCGAACCGCGACACACTCTCATGGCTTAGGCTTCCAATTAGTACTTCGCCACTGTCAATGGGGTAAATCTCCAGCCACATTGTTGGTTCACCCAATTCATTCTGCCTACTCCAAGCCTCCAAGTCTGCTTCGGGAATTTCATAGTGGTAGTTGTAGTCCGGCATCCAAAAGGACCTGAGTTCTTTAAAGATCACCTGGGTCTTCTCACGTCTCATTATTCATGTGTTCTCTGCAAGCTGCTGGGACTAGAGCAGATAAGACATCGGTAAACGGTAAACCCCACATATTCAAAAAGTTCTGTTGCAGTGGATTGCTGCCAATACCTTAGGAGCCACAAACCTACAGCAGTTACAGATAGTTGCGGTGTCATGGCGGACACGGAAGGTATACTTCAAACATCTTCAAACCCAAGGCACTTGGTGCTGTCCGGCCGATTCGGATTGCGGTCCTCGTGAAAGGCAAATGCCGGTGCCATATCCAGATGTCAAAGCTACCTGCTGTCTGACGTCAGAACTTGGGTGACCAACCTGATTCAACTGATTCCCCGAATATGCCTCAGATCAGCAACGAAGTCACATATTCATGAGGGTGGCAGGGATCAGCACAGCGGCCACAGGTGGCACTGTCAATCATATTGCCTGCTTGTTGAGTCAAGGCAGGCGCCTGCTTGTTGATCAAGCCAATTGGGTAGACCTCCATCATCCAAGCACATACCGGTAGCTATTTGGCGGTGTTTTTCGCATATATTTGCATAGTTATTCATTTTATCCTATTTACAAGTTTCAAAAAATCTCGATAGGGACATGCCATGCCATAAACAGGAAAATATTGATGATATCATGAGGGCATCAACTTCTTTTCCAAAACGTCACTCTGTGATAACAAGTGATCTGAGATTTGGGCATGTGGACAGATAGCATAAGGGTCATGTTCACCAAAGTCATGATTCCCATAGACCGCGAGCCATGGAACCTGGCACAGGAGGACCCGCCAAGGCCTGAGCTGGATACAGCTTTGGTGCCCGAAGATCATATAGGAACAACATCTATCAACTATCCCTGCCTCTAGATGTCATAGATGTTCAGAATGATATTCAATATATATATATATATATATTCAATATTATATATTTAATATATAGAATTATACGATATTATACGTATATATACATACATACTCCATTTTCAAGGATTATCAAGGGTTATCACGGGTAAAAGTCGCAAAGCAAGAATACCTATGGGGCAGAAACCACCATTTTGGGCACAGTACGAGCTCATACGAGCTCACAAGCCAGCCCCCTCCACCACCGGATCATCACCACAGGGTGCTATAAACCATCTTTCTTTAGTCAGACCTTGTGACAGACCGAAGAACTTGCATGACTATTCAATACTATTCAGATGTCCAGCCTGATAAAGTGCTGAAGTGACATTGTTTGGACCATATGGCCTTGCACTGGCAACTGATCTACGAAGGGCTCAACGGGCTCAGGTCTACCATATGGAACGATCAAAATTGGAACCCTGAGGCATGGACACCTCCCAGTCTTCCCTCCAGGCCTGACTAGCTGAAAAATCTTGGGGAAAAAGTTGTGAAAGTGTGAAATCATGTGAAATCTTCCAAGGGAATTCAAATCGCATGACCGGTACTGGATGAAAATGGATGAAGAATATGTCAACAGTATGTCAACATACTTCACTTACTCCTGAAAGATTTTAATGGCGCTTTGGCGGCCTTTGGAGTGACACCAGTCCAGTAGAAATTGTCACCAACCTGATGGGCGAATTCAACTTTGCCACTTGCGTTTTGAAAATGGGGTACCCCCCTTGTTCCAATGGATTGTCATCATTTCGCTATCAAATGGCCATTTGATGGGTATACCGTATACCCGGTATACCCCAATTTCAGACACACCCACTTCTTGACATCTTTTCCTTGCGACATCTCACTTGAGGCCAGGACAGATGCGATGAACAGCAAATGCTTTCCGGCCTGGCCCGCAGGCTCTGTTGAGCAAAAAACTACACAGCTGTCTCTTCTGCAAGATCCCTACTTGTAAAGGTGGCCTGTTTCTGTGCTTTCACAAAGCCTTGGCGTTTAAAAAGGGACATTAGATATTAGTATGGCATTGGTTCACTTTGGATAGTTGATATCATTGTATATTATAGCAACCCCAAAAAAAACTTTAAAAACAAATATTCGGAAAAAAAAAAAACAAAAAAAACATCCTAACATAATAGCGACACATGACATTTCTATGGGGGTTACTCTATCTGACTCTATCTGATAATAGGTGGATACAAAAAAAAAAAACAACAGACTCGCACAGCAACATTGGTATGCTGAGCGCAGATCGCTGCAACTTCCCAGCCACGGCATACTGACAACTTCCGGGCCTAAGCCCCAAGCATCACCCAGGCTTAAAACCAAGAGTTTTTCACCACCAATGATCAACTGTTGGTTTTAGCAGCCACCAATGATCAAAAACAAAGTCCTCTTAGGCTGTGACCCACCAGCCTTGCCCCAGTCACCAATGATAATGAAATAGTTTTGGCTCCGTTGAGCCCACGGCTTTATCCTGGCAAAAAGCGCCAAAAGCTGCCCAAGATCCGATCCAAAACACGCCCAAAAAGTGCAGCTATCTCAAGGGATTTGCCGCATCGTAGTAGTTTTCCTGAGCCACAAATGATCACAACTGCAATCTCTCTGAGGGATTATTTTAGGGTAATGGCATGAAATGCTACAGGAAGCATCAGGAAACCATGGAGTGTTCAAGTCACAGCTAAGTCGACTTAGCGCCTGGCATACTTCGTGATGGCTGGCACAAAGCTGGGCCGTCGCCCTCAATACTCCAAAGATCTCCAAGGATCTATGGAATTCCCAAGTCTGAAACTTTGGAGAAACCCAAAATCTATCAAAACCATGTGAAAAAATCAGTGTTTGTCCATCAACGGACTGACACGTTATTTACCATAATTTACCAAACCTCATCTTCAAAAATTGTCGTCATAAATTGACTTATCCCCGAGTTTAAAACCACCACCGCCCGACCTGCAGCAGTGGATTCGTCCGAGATCCCTCTCCTTGCTCGCACAGTCACAAGTGGACTGTGATGAACAGGTCCCAAAAAAAAACACGAGCGGGCCCCCAAGTTCAAAAACAACAACATGTTGGATTATGTTGGATGGAATGATTGGGATCATGGTATGATTATGTGGTATAATTTGGTATATGTATACATGAGGATCATTCTTCTTACAGCCTCCCCCCAATTTTTTGGGATGCACTCCAGACCGTGGCACAGCTCCAGCGCCTGGCTCCATACTCGGACTGCCAACGTTGCTGAGCTAGTTCCAAGCTGGGATGCGCCTCGTTGCTGAGCACCCACAAAATCTCTTAAAGGACCCGGTAATGAAAAAGAAGACGGGCAGAAAAGGATCAAACAGGAACCGGCAACTTGTGATGACATGCAAAAGGATGACATCCGAAATTGACCAACATGCAAAAGGCTGTCAACCCAGCAGCCTTATGGTCTAATCCTACCCATTGCCTGACCAGAGGTGAAAGTAGCACCCTTGAAGAGAAACCAGGCTGCCAGGGTGACCTGAGTCTGGATCCGGTGGACCGGTGGTTTGGTCGCAAAACCAACTTGGGGACCCGCAGTCATCAGCATAGCGCCAGCTGCAAGTGCCTTTATGCGAAACGTCTCTGCGCAACCTCAAAGAATACCCTCTGGTAATTTAACATAGCTATTGAAAATGGCCATTTATAGTGGATTTACCCATTAAAAATGGTGATTTTCCATAGCTATGTTAAATTACCAGAGGGTACATTAGATATCATTGAGTCCATGCAGCAATCATCCAAGACGATCCAAGACAACGCTCTGTGGGAGGATGAGGCTGGAGCATTTCTGCATGACCTCTCTGTCGCCATGGTCCATCAAGAGACGTGCTTCCCTTAGGGAACGAGGTGCCGCATGCGGTGCCATCTGTCGCAGCGGCCTTAGGTAGGACGGCATATGGTCCCCCACTGAACCAAGCTGACATTTGTCACAAAACAATACAAAACAAAGGATTGCACGTACACTGAATGTTTCTAGGCCGCATGTTGCCTACAGGATCCTAAAGGTATCAAAGACATCCACTTAATTACATGGTTTGCAGCTGGATGCAGCCGGTCAATGCTGATCAGGTGCCCTAGATTCTAGGCACCAAACTCGATTGCAGAGGCTTCAACGTCAGACCTGGACTCAGGCTTAGGTCAAGTATCTCATTCTTAAGCAGACGGCCTGTCCCAACGCATTGAGAGAATTTGGCCACACGTGGTTGGGCTGACATTACATACAAACATCACAATACCATGTGACAATACGTACGATTTTTCCTCCCAAAAAGGCAATGCGATACCTGTCTTTTTCGGTCAAGCACCTGGAATTTTCCGCACAATTGAATGCCAAACTTAGAACACGACACCCATATCATATCTCATGAGTTTAATCGAGACGGGTACATCACCACGATTTGAAACAATGAATCCAAACGATGCTTGGGAATTGTTCAACCACGAAAAGACAAGTTTCAATATATATATTTTAAAAAAAAAATGTTAGATGTTGTTAGAATATAAGGATCAATTCGGGGTACAAGAGAGTCAAATCGAAGTAAGAAGAATTAAATCGTGGTTTGGGACCCGTCTGGAGTTTAACCTGTTTACTGTACAAGTTACAGTATATAGTTAAATCAGCATGTTCGCCATCACACGAAAGGTTTTTCAGCGGCAGTTTCCACCTGAGTTTTGGACCCAGATCCGGCGAGCTCTTCAACGAATTGACGGCACCATGCCTGGCGAGTTGATGGTGAACCCAATCAAAATATATCAAAAATCGAGTCGACAAACACCCAAAGAAACTACAACAGTTTGAAGTTTGAAGATATTTGAGGCCTTGTTGGTTTATTGATGTTTGTTATTGAATACATTTATATAATATGCATATATATATTTATATATATTATATATATATATATATCTCTCTCACATGTATGTATATATATATATTATATCCTATCCCATTCATAGAGCTATCACTCTCCTCAGCGATCCACCTCCAGGTGCTCTTGCTCCTCCGGGTCATCTGCCTCGCAGCGTCGCAGTGAAGGTCAGTTGATGATGATGATGATGATGATGACGATGATGATGATGACGATGATGATGATGATGATGACGATGATGACTATGACGATGATGATGATGATGATGATGATGACGATGACGATGACGATGATGATGATGATGATGATGATGATAACGATAACGATGATGATGATGATGATGATCATGATCATGATGATGATGATGACGACGATGATGATGATGATGATGATCATGATGATGATGATGATGATGATCATGATCATGATGATGATGATGATAATGACGATGATGACGACGATGATGATGATGATGACGATGATGATGGTGATGATGATGATGATGATGATGATGACGATGACGATGACGATGATGATGATGATGATGATGATGATGATGATGATGATGATGATGATGATGACGATGACGATCATGACGATCATGATGATCATGATGATCATGATGATCATGATGATCATGATGATCATGATGATCATGATGATCATGATGATCATGATGATCATGATGATCATGATGATCATGATGATCATGATGATCATGATGACTATGACGATGATGATGATGATGATGATGATGATCATGATGATGATGATGATGATGATGATGATGATGATGATGACGATGACGATGTTCGAACTTTCGGCAGCTGGGTTTCAATTGAGCCATGTTCTAAATGTCTTACATCCTGGCACCAAACAAGGAAATGCTTACGCCATTGCTTACATTTTTTCTTACGCGCACACCAGTTTTGCTTACGTGCATATCTTGTCTTACGCGGAGCTTGCGCTGGCTTACGCTCACCAGAGTTTGGCTTACGCCACACCCTTACAAGGGGCCCCTTCCTGAACATGAACACAAGGGTTTAGAACGTGGCTGCAACTGTGCAAGGGCAAGCGGGCTATAGCGGGCTTGGGCTTAAGGATTCCACACTTTTTTTTCATCAACAGAATGGGAATGCTCAAGTCGAACTACTAAGTCGACGACTCCAAGAGGGACCACCTCGGACGGATCTATCAGGATCGAAATCTCGAAAGGGGAATCAACAAAATACAACATACGTCTGATAGAAACATTGGAAAACAGCTAATGTCTACATAATAATTGATAATAACTCACAACAGGCAAGGGAAACAAACAACGCAACTATCATCCAAGCTGCCCCGGATGGCCACAATGGCTCAGATTCCCTCGACATCTTGCAAGTTGCTTCGCTGCGACTTTGGCAGAACAAAGCGGGCTCTTGAAATTCTCAGATGTGGGCTCTGGAAAACTCTTGGGCATATCTGAATCTACCGAATTGCCTGTGAAATTGATAAATGATGGTAAATGTGTTTCCACTTATTACGGCACAATCAGCACATGATAGTATATGATGCTGTGTGTCTGGACTGTCATGATGCCATAGCAGTGTTTTGCGAGACGTCCTAGCTGTCCTAGCTTTGCATCATGCTGTGGCGATGAAAGTGGGACGTAATTCTCGCTGTCTCAACATCCAGGTGTTTGGCGCAAGCCTTGGGCACTGGAAGATCTGGAAGCAAGGCTTGCTTCGTTTTCAGTCTTTACTATCTTTACTGCTGCACTGGAAACTCATGAATCTCATCAACAACAAGCCCTCCTGGAGTCTACCTGAGTCTACCTTCTACCGTGTCCCCCCTCCGCATATCTCCGCATGCTCCATCTTTGATGAATTCATCGCATCGACGTCCTAAGATACAGAGACCCTACTACGAGACATCCTGTGAGGTCCAGCGGATCACCTCCTCAGGAGGTCAGGCCGGACCCAGCCTGGACAGGGTCTGCTGAAGCCACGCAAAGATATCAATTATGCAGTATGATGCAGTAATGATGCAGTAATAGTAATGATGCAGTAATGCTTATGCAAGAGAAGAGCTCTGGCAATGTATGTTCTTGTATTTTGCTTGCGAAGCTCAGGTGGTTTTTCACTGTTTTTCAGATGACCAAATCAAACCAAATCCATTTACCTGCCAACGAAATCCAACAAACCCACAATGGAGGTTCCGGCTCGAAGGGAAGCACATCACCTTGATCTTCAAGGGTGGCCATGCCTCAATTTGTTCAATGTCTGTGGGATCTGACTCAGAACTGCTCAGAACGAGTGGTTAATCTGGTTGATTCTGTTGAATATGTTGAAAAAATTGGAGGGCATTGGTGGCACAGAGTTGCTAAAGCTTCAGGCTGACTCCGGCTTTCCTCCACCGCTCACAAGCCTGGGTCTGGGCAACATGCGGGTTTCAAGTGGCCACAGGCAAAGGATGCGAAGGATGCTGAAGGCTCCCACTTCCTGCCCTCTCTCCAGCAAGCTGTGCATCCTGCAAATGCGAGATGGTGCGAGCAGGCTGTGGGCTATCACACTATCTGCTCGTGAGAGATCATACTATGGAAATGACAATGTCATCACTAACCTGCCGTCTCTCTGTCTCTCTCCACAACTACCGTGATCTATTATGATCAATTTATGATCAATATCAGAAAAATATAGAAAAATCAGTAGTCACTTCCAGGATATTACAACTGATTGTCACATATTGTCATTTCCATCTGCCATGTACGGCTCCACAGCGTGCGCCTGGAACAAAGCCTTTCCAGGTCTCGGCAGCGCTGCCTCAAATCCAAGGCTTCTGCGTCGAGTTCTCGGGCATCCTTCGGCGATCATCCCACTGAGGAAGTCAACCAATGGACTGCCAATGGAGCAAGAAATCCTTGCGAATCGGAGACCCACCTAGATCATCAAATCGGAATGGAATGGAATGGATAATTTTGATAATGGACCCACATAGATATCATAGATCCACAATACACGTCAATACACCACAATACCACATGCAGTTCTCCAAGTTCTCCAAGGTTCTGAGATCTTCCAAGCGCCTGGATGGACATCTTGTAGGGCGAGTCCAAGAACGATGCCGACAGCGATCGGTTCAAATGCCGTGCTGGTGTCGCCTGAGATCCCGTGGCCATCCATCCATGGCCATGGCCATGGCACGGCGCAGAGTTCCATCACTTGGCCACTGACAGTACCAGGGGTGGTTGATCTGACTTGAACTGAAAGTTCAAGCACCTTAATGCTGAAATATGCATGTTCAAAGACGAAAGTAGACGCCAACACCGGTCGAATCAAATGGACTAGAGATTGCTAGAGTCTACAGCATCCCACCTCGTGTCGAGCATCAGAACCTCACTGAAATATACTGAAATCATCAGATGGTTCTTATCAGAAAATAATCACGGCTTGGGAAAAAAAAAGGCTCCATGGACGCACGGCACAAGCTGTACCGCAACTGGGCTTGGGATCCCAAACATTGTTGCTGGGCGCGGGCGCCCTGCCGTGGTTGAACCAACATAACCATACATAACCAACATTACATACTATGACACACCTATGATTTTGGCACCTATGGTTAAAGAACACATCCCAAACACACAATGGATTGGTTTGGTTTAAGGCAATTTTGCAAGAAACTATGGTGAATTTAGCCCCCAAAGCCAAGGCTTTCAACCGTAAAGCACAAACTGATGGCTGCCTCCCGCTGACGAACCAACAACTGCTCTCTGGCATCGTCCCGCTCCATCAACATCCTGATCAGTTGGTGGCCTTTCTATGGGTTAAGGTCTAGTTACTAAGTAACTCAAATTGAGATCTAAAATGGATGCATATACAGTACGCGTGATAAATTCAATGTGCATATGATTTGACTATATATACAGTATATTAAAATATATGAAATATATACATGTAAAACATGTTAATATTATGTATGCAAGATTATGCAAGTATTTAATCGTATTTTTCTGTATAACAGTTGCATAAAAGTATAACATTGTATAACATTGTATAACTACGTATGTCTATGTGTGTGTGATTGTCTGTGTGTGCGATATCTTTGATTTATAATTTATATCGCCTCATTGAGTCTAGAACTGTGTAGAATTAATCTGAACCAACAGGTGTATGTGTGATTGTGTGTGGGAATGTGTTAGGCGACTCAAAACTCAAAACGTTCAAAACCCATTCAAGGAGACTATGAGGTGAGCTAGGTGTATTTCCATGAAGTGGAAGGGGATGACCAAGAACCCCACAAGCTCAGCAACAGATCATGGGAGCATAAGGTTGGGATAGGCTGGATGATGTTCAAACCCATGTGGCATGCTGAAGAACAGGGTCCCACTATGGCATCACGGCATGCCTGCGCTTATGGTGACCAAATTCATGCAAATCCTTTACTCACCTGCCTTTTTTTTGGGCATAATATATCATATATATATATAATAATAATATTATATAAAATTATACAATGATTTGTTTTTTTAAGTTTAATCACAATGTTCCTTGGGCCCGTAGTGTTATCCTAGTGTTGGGTCGCCATGCCCACGGCATCCAAAGAGAGTGCGGCCTTTGACATCTCCGGGTCGTCTCTTCAATTTGGTGCCTCAAACCTCGGGCAGAAAAACGGAACATGCGGCGCTGGTTCCATGGATGTTCCACACATGCTTGGGGATCCAGGAGGAAATTTCTGGGGAGGTCTTGGAGCCCAGTTTTATAGGTATAATTTGGTTGGGCCCAACTTGGTTTCTTAGGTTTTATACGGAATTCAAGCTCTATCATTTTATAAGGAAAAATCCAACAGGGATACTTAGGGAATAAAAACCACCAGGAGGATGAGGATGAGGATCAGGATCAGGATGATGAACATGGCTCCCATATCATGTGGTGACTGTGCGACTTACCGCAAGTACCGACACCCGGTTCAGTGCACTTCTGCTCCAGGCAGCTGTTAGTATACCATTAGACCCTAGGCATCCCTAGGCCTCTGGGCACACGACTACGAACCTCCTCTGAATGGTAGGACTTCAAGTCCGAAACCTCAGCTAAACATTCAGCACTCGCAGGCACTCCCTGTAAAAATATGTGAAAATCATGAGCCAAGGCAGAAAATCATTGTGAAACGGCGCTTGGTTTTGGTTTCTGCGTCACTGCAGGCTCTTCAACTTCCAACTGCGGAAATGTTCGAGTTCTGATCATCTATGTACAATTATGTACATCTGTCGTCGTCTGTCCACCGAAGTCCCTTTATGAAGCTCCAGGACCACCACTG
This sequence comes from Cladocopium goreaui, assembly GCA_947184155.2. Classification (NCBI taxonomy): domain Eukaryota; class Dinophyceae; order Suessiales; family Symbiodiniaceae; genus Cladocopium; species Cladocopium goreaui. Next base: position 689,425 of record CAMXCT020000757.1, read on the forward strand.
TCATCCGATGATGCCATTGCGCCAAGGCATAACATCAAACAACCAGCATCGACCAGCATCAGACTGAACTGAACAGTTCAGGTATGACTCACAGGATGTTCAACAGGAGGACTGAGACGTGTTCGATGGCCAACCTCATGACCTGACAACCCACCATACAGAATCTGCAGATAAATGAATGATGGGTTTTCCATCCTCTGCTTGCAATGGAAAACGCTCCGCATCACTGCTTGTTGCACTGCATTCAACCACAACAGCCAAGGATACCGCTGGGTGGAACAGCGAGAAGTCGTGTCCTGCCATGACTCCGCCATTGGGCCGCACTCTTCGCCTCCACACCTGGATATCTCGTCTGGCTGCTTCAAAGGTGTGGTCAGCGTCAATGAAAACCAAATCGAAGTAGTCGGTTTCAACCAAACCTGCCGCCTCCTCCGAAGCCTTCCGAATGATGCGCACTGCACTCTGTCCATGTCGTTGGAAAGCCTCTTCCTCTCGGGACCACGCCTGCAGATTCTCATGATATGCCGCAAGGATAGCGTTGCTCTCTTCGGACTTGCCTGGAATGTGCCATGGGTCCACTGCGACGTATTCTGCAATCGCCTTCTCGTGCTTCATCAAGTAGGTAATGGTCATCCCCTTCTCCACTCCAACTTCAGCTACTCTAAGCCCTCTTGCCCGATCTGCACTTGAAAATGTTGAAAGGATATGCTGCAGAACATGCCAACGTTCACCTGCAATGGGGGCATGATAGAAGACAGGTGCCCCAGCAGACAACAGGAACTCATCCAGCGGTGGAATTGCCGGCAACCCTTGCATCACTGACAAGCTTTGAAAGGCGTGATCCAAGAAGCTACGCACCTCCTCAGCTGCGCGGTCAGCCAACATCTGTAAATCGCCCCAGTTGTTCCCCACTCTGTGGCAAAATGTCGATAGCAAACGCTCCATTCGAGCTGTGGCTCGAAAATGTACTTCAGAGATACCAAGGCCAGCTTCAAAGGGTTCCTCTCTGGGTAGCCCCACCCCTTGACAGAAAGAGCCTTCTCGGCCTAGTGGATCATGATCACCGTCGTCCATACAAGTACCAGCACCAGCCGGACCAGTAGGACCAGCAGGGCAAAGGAGTTGGAGGAAGAGCAGCTTTGAAGCTAAGTTGGCATAGTGCACTGCCAGCCCTTCACAGGTCTGCAGCAACAACTGTACTTCTTCCCCAGGGAGCTGTTGATCGAAGGCCGGCAAGGATAAATCGTAGGAACCATCAGATCTCACGTTGAAACTGTGAAGTTGCGAAGAAGCAATGGCCAAAGCCAGCAAGTCTTGAACACTTTTGCAGGCTGGGCTCAATCTACCAGCAACCCGGTCCAAGTTCCAGCTGGGTAGTGGGAAGGGATACTGTGACGGCAGCAAATCAAAAAAGTCCTCCTGAAGGCTTGGAAGTGGCTGTAGTGCTTCGGTCAGCTGCAGAATGGCCCAAGCGAGGGCCTTCAATGCCCTCATGTCGGGTACATATGTGCCATCCGGACACCCTGGACCGGGCTTTGTTGAGGCATGTTGAGGCCTATAGATCTTTGGGCCTAAAATTTTGTTCAACAACCAATTCGACAGAATCTCACAGCTTGCTTCAGCTTGTAATCGCTGAAGTGTAAAGATACAGCTCATCACTAAGATGTTTTTATCTTTGGGGAACATTGAGAGGTCAGTTTGGTGTCTTTGATGCTGTGTAACGTCATTTCCCCATTGGTTCTTCAATCGGGATCCTCCATAACCAAAGACCGGTGCCAAATTCCATGCTGAGGCTCCGTGCCTGAGTGGTCCACTCAACTTCAAGTTTGGCAAGTTCCTGTGATTTTTTTGATACTGTCATAAAATGTTGTCTGCTATAGGCTATATCTCACCATACAGTAGATTCAAAGTGTTGTGCATTGAGATTAAAAAATACACAGTATGTGTATTGATTATATATTAATTATACGTGTGTGATTCATTATATGATCATTACAAATGCCCACGCATTGCAAGAGGAATGACAGAGCTTTCTGACATCTTCTATGACAATGTTGGCATGGTCTTGTCCTCAAGCTGTGAAGTTCGCAGGTTGGACAGTTCTTCCACCTGTTGCGGCAGCAACTCAGAATGTCATAGAACGACACCAGCTACGACATCCAATAAACTACCAATTCTATCAGAAGTAGCTGGTGTTTACCCATCTTAAATAGGGACGGATTATTGTTGGATTTACCACATCATCGGCACAGCAGCCACTGACCTGTGCTGCTTTGAGCTCTGAAACCTCACTGGCAACTTGCAGCTCAAGTAGCTGGAAGAACGATGCAGCTGGCTGCATAACTCTCAGATCCCCCGCCATTTGTGGAAGCAAGGCCTGAGCACTGGATAGCAAGTATAAATCACACTAGTAATGAGATTGATCAGAATTTATAATTCTAAATTATGTGTACACAGAGACCCATATTTATATGATTTTATATGATTTTATATGTGCATATCAATTACATCATATTCTATGTGCATTTAGGATCATTTAGATACATAGTGATCAAATATGATCAAATGATATCAAATGATATCAAATGATATCAGGTTCGCCCTTTTCTGGAATGCTCTCGGCCTTGCAGGTGGCTAGCCGTGCAGCATGTTCTTTGGCACTCTCCTGTTGGTGTCACTCAGTCGGGATCATTGATGACGGACAACAAGAATGTCTTTTGACATGTGTTGATCCTTTTGTGATATACAATGGTATACAATATATAGACCTTCTTAAAGCCTATTAATTCCTTTAGCCCATTTCACATCATTTCACTCCTTTGACCCTTTTGACCACCACTTGTCATGTTTGGTTAAAAGGGAGCTCCATTTGGTCGTGACGTCCTCGCTTTTTGCAAGCTGCTTCCGCAGAGTACTCAGCTGCGACAACATCGGCTCAGCCTTGGAGGACAATGGCCGACCATCCATTGATGATTTGAGTTCTTCGAAATGGTGATTGTCCATAGCGACTAGTTAAAATCTAGTTAAATATGTTCAATAACCAGAGGCTACTAGTATGTACTAGTAAGATTTTTGTAAGTACAACCTCGCCCACTGCAATAGCGCACCTGCACCTCCAGTCGTTTCAACTCAGCCTTGGTGCAACGTGGAAGTGAAAAGAGTTGGTGTCCAGTGGATGTCCAGTGGATGTCATCCGGGCATCGAAGTATCCTGGGATCTGGGGATCATGGCTTGTAGATTCTGCTGCGATGAACGCAGAAGTTCCACCTCCAATGACCAGTGCCCGGATTGCCACAAGGGTTGGGGCGGCTGTTCGGAGTTTCACCATGTTGTTGAAAACCTGTGCTGAAAAAACCCCGGAGTGATAATTATATATAATTATTGATACCCCCTGGTTGCGGAGTCATCCAACAAAAATGATCAAAAATGCCATGAACCATATTTTAAGAGCTGTGATCGATTGCTACATTTGTAGATCAATTCCTGCAACCCAGGGATCAACCATGATCAACATCCAGGTGAGGCATCGAGGCCAACTTGGCCCCGGGCTCCTTCGCTTGCCTCTTCACAGTGGCTCCGCTTGTCATCCTCTCGGATCAACGACAAGGCTCACATGCACGTTGCTCGGGGAAGTGGTGAAGTTCCAACGCTTAAAAATATCAGATAATATGATATCAGATATGATCAAATAGATTCAAATAGTTGCTATATGCTACATATGTGCGCATTAGATTGTGAAAGCTCTAAATTTCAATATAATATCCGATAATATAATATAATTGAAATACCCCCAAGTTTGATCAGTTCTGTTCATAGGATCATATGGCATGCCTCTTCAAGAGGTGTCCCTTCAAACAATTTGGAGCTGGAAAATGCTAAAGGAATCCCAGGGGGACCCGACAAGAAGCTGAAGGAATCCAAACAAAAACTACAAAATGCTAGAAAAATCCAATCCTATTCTGCGTGATATTTGGTTCTTTTTGGAGATCTCACAACGGGCACTCCATACAATCAATTCAAAATCTACAGAAGAAACAGGGAATACCGAAGGAAAATTAGAATTCAGAGAACATGTTAAAGCTACAAAAACTTGAAAACCAAAGAAAATTCAGAAAAACTGAAAGAAACTAGAAAAAACTACAAAAAAACTGAAAAATACTAACAAAAGCTAAAAAAAACCTAAAAAACTAGAAAAAACGAAAAAAAAAACTAGAAAAATACTAGAAAAAACTAAAGAAAAACTAAAAAAGGCTAAACAAATCCCACTTTTGGGCCGCCGAAGGGGCACTCCCTCCAAGAGTTTTTCCTTAACATGTTTGAGTGTTATTGTCTAGTTTTTTGTTTTTTTTAGCTCCCAGCACCCTGGTTCAGTGAGTTGAAGAGGCAGGTCCAGGTATCGCATCTGCTCCGCCTGTCGAGACCTACGCGCCGTGCACCCCAGATCATTCAGGCACCCTTCGCAGGGGTATCATGGGGATAACATGGGATACCCTCTGGTAAACATACAAAAAACTATAGAAAATAACCATGTTCAATGGGAAAATCCACTCTAAATGGTCATTTTCAATAGCTATGTTAAATTACCAGAGGGTAACTGGATAGTATTGTCAATAGAAATATATATAGAAATGCAGAAGGAAATTCGATGAAATACGAAATGGGGCCATCAATCAGTATCTGTATAATCTATATATTGTTCTTAACAAATCATGCACCCAATAAATCAGCAAAGATAGTGCTACTGGATGCGCTAGACTTTTATTGCCATTGAACAGCTATACTTGTGTGAACATCTGGATCCATCTCTGATGTTATTGTTCAAAAACGATCTGAGACCAGGGCTTGCGCTCTCGAGTTGCTCTGGCCTGGCGAGATGCGTAGGTAAAATATGGTACCCTCTGGTAAACTAACATAGCTGTTGAAAATGGCCATCTATAGTGGATTTACCCATTAAGAATGGTGATTTTCCATAGTTACATTAGTTTACCAGAGGGTAAAATGCGTCAATCGCATCAGCTCGATCTGTCTCTGGATGTCCCTGGCATCCCCAGGGCCTCCAAATCCGCTTGCTCAGCTCGGTGGCGGAGCTCCGTGCACACATCATCCTGTCGATCTGTCGATGAAAATCCAATGTTTCAATACACGAGGCGACACATGGGGATGGGTCAAAAGCATGGTACCTAGTGAACCCCAAAATAGCTGGTAAATGGATGTTCATCCCACTAAAAATGGTATTAATAGGTATTGATCCATACCGACATGTTGGCAGATTGAATTCAAGAAACAGCTGCAAAGATTCCTTATAACTTATGATTCCTCACACTCCACATCCATCCACATCCCTCAGGCTTTTAAACGCAGATGGCCACACGGCACAAGAGTCATTAGTGTTGAATCAATCGGCAGATTTCGGAGGCTTTGCCTCTGTCATCGCAGGTAGTGTACAATATCCAGGCTGCTCAAGCCGGAGCTTAATGATCTTAACGGATCGCAGACCGATTACTCATCTTCTGCTTTCTCTTCATCCTCAGGCAATGTCAGAACATCTCAGGCAGCCCTGCATGGTTTTTTTGTGCTTAAAAAAGCCGCTCCTTTTGGTGCATGGAAAATAGTGGAAAAACTGAGCCCATAGCCGCCAAAACATCACTGAAAGCTTCAAACACGGCACCGATGGGTATTCCATAGAGCCTCAAAAACAAATTCGGCGTGTCAAAATCTGGAGTCTTGAAAAAAGTTGTTCCATAGAAATCCATACAAAATGAAACTCACATGAAACTCACATGAAACTCACATGAAACATCATGAAACCGTTTGCAAGTTGAAGGAGCCAACCACGATCATGGAAACACCGATTGGTTCGGATTCGGATTGCAGCTCTGCGGGGCATCATTCAATATCACTCCAAGGAACCCGATACCCACAACCTCAGCTCTCACGCAGGAAACTTCAGCATGGCTCAGTCTCAGCCATCAGACATCCGAGGTTTCCATAGGTTTCCGACACAATAAATCACGCACACAATCTTTCCACCTGACGCTGCGCCGCTGCGTCAAGCTTTCAGGCCTGTCTTGCACGGATCACGCCTGGTGTGAAGTCTATTTTTGCCCACTCGCCGCCGAGGAAAATGATGGTGAAGTACCTCGGTCCATGATGCCAATGCCGGGCAAACACGTGTGTTCTGATCAGAACCGGAAAACGTTCAGGAACGGCATGGAACGTCTGTTGCGCTAAGATTCCGACATGCTGGACGGCAGGTCCTGAAGGATCAGCCGGATCAGCCACATTTGCCGACTACCAGTGACTACCGGAGTTTCAACGCATGCGACCTTGAAGGCGCCCTCCATGGCAGGGTTGTCCTTCGCCAGAAATTGCCAGGTCATTAATTTTGTGGATATGTGGATCTGTTTTTCGAATCCCTCAGACGTAGTCCTGCTCAAATTCGTAGAAGAGAACAGCCCCACAGACCCAAACCAGCAAGGCCATGAACCTTCACCAGATTATCACCAGGCATTGAGGTTTCCTAGAATGGAGGATCCCCAAAACCATAGGTTTCAATACTAAACTAATCTAACTTTGGACAATTTGGGGTACCTCCATTTTAGGAAACCTCATGAAACCTCCATATTTCAACCTCCAACCGGGAAAACGTCCATTTTCCATCCGTTTCCGCCATCTCAGGCAGTGACCCCGTCGCAACCATGGTCTCCCGACAGCTACGCCATGCATCGTCCAGCAAGGTGAAGCTTTCCACGAAGTCTTCCAGTTGCAGGATTCGTAGCAGCCGCGCGATGCGGAAGATGAAGGCATTGAACTGCCGGAACAGTGCCGGAGTGTGCCGGAAATGTGGCAGTTGATGGCGGCTTGAAACACTTTAAAATACTTTAAACAAGGGAATCTCTCATATTTGTGCCACAAGTGCATGGTTTAAAGATTTATGCACAAAACACGACTTTCCGCCTGCATCCCACTAAGGTACATCGCACTCCTCGGCTTCAAAGAGAAATTTGGATAATTAGGTTTGGACTGCGCATTCGCAGGCCACATCCTACACACAAATATATTACACAAATTAATGCTCCAAGAGGATTTTCTCATCTATTTACCCCACGGCTTGAACGATATGTGGGAGATCTGCCATGCTCTATCCATATTTGCCTGGTGTGCAATGCTCAAACAAGCAGCTGAACCCAGAAGGGTGCCACAGTCACAAGGTCCACAATACCAAAGAAGGACAGGGTATAATTTCGACCTGCAATGTTCAAACCATCAAATCAGGACATCCACCAAAGCAGGACAGCAACTTTGAGAAAGTCAAGTCAAAGTGGAGCTGTTGAAACATGTTCAAATCATTTCCTGAGATCGCTACGATGAAAACAGTACCTGACGACGGGTTCACAACGAGCACAACTGAGCACAACTTCATCTCTCCACTCATCTAACATGGCCCTGCCTGATGTTGGCATTTGCTGACCACACATTTGCTAGGTATTCGAAGGTAAAGAGTAGCACACTCATTAACTCGAAACCATTCAAGAAGTCGGAGCCAAGGGCCTCCCAGAATCATGACGATCCATGAGCCGCATTAAAAAAAGAGGATCGGCTTACAGTATGAGAGCCGATAGATCCCCAAAATATCTCCAATATATCCCCAATATATTGGACAATATAACAGAATAAAACCCCCTACAATCATTAACCAACAAGGGTTTTGCATCCACAGCTGTGAATAGATGTGGGTAGCATTATGTATTGTGCCTCCTTCACCCAGGACATGCTTTCGCCAATCACTGCCAGAACATTCAGAATGATCAGGAGCAGCATAACCTGCATCACTGTCGGCATCATTAGGAACCCCCAAAGGCCATTGAAATATTATAACTAATAATATAGTGTTATACTATATATTACTGTATTATACTATATTAATATTATACTATATTATACTATATTACTATTATATATATAATATATATATTAAATATACATTGATATTGATATTCCAAATCCATATGTGATGTCACTGAAACTACGACCGTATGTTGGGGGAGTGATGCCAACGTCGGACCCCAGTGTACAGTCGCACCTGTGGTGCAATGGATTGCAATGGTTGTTGCTCGGGTTGGGTTTCGTTCCAGTACGAGTCTGAGATATATCTTCTAAAGCACTCTATACTATATACTTACTTGGGCTGCGGCCGAGCCTTCTTCCACACACGTCCCGCTAGGGTCTTTTGTTCTAAAAAGTCGACCATTTTGATCTTGTTTGGGTTGTCCTTCGGTCAAACAGATGCAGCTTGATGAGTGAGGATGAGGATGAGGATGAGGGGGAGGAGGAGCTGATAACTGATAACTGATAACCATGAAATACAAAAAATAGAGTGCCATAAATATCCATAAAAATGAGTTATATTCGTCATTCTTTGCTGTATCTACTGGTAGTCTGGTAGTATGCGTTTGTACATGTCGATTTTCAAGACAGTCGAGGCCATGAACTCTGAACGACAAGCGTCCTTTTTCACGATGTCCTTTTGTCTTTTCAAGTTCATGCTCTGAGCCTTGAGCTCGAGGTAAGGGCAAACACTCTCGGCACAAGAATCCGAAGAAAGTGCATGCGCCATCACATGTTGTACGTGTTACATTTTTGCATTGTCACTGCTGCTACATGATCTACATGTAGCTTACATTGAGTTATTTGAAGCTCAAAACTGTCCACACAGCCTTTGTCTCTTCAGTAATCTTTCGAAGACGGCGCCGCCGCAAGTAGCTGATGATTGCCTTCAGTGTGCAACTGCTATGGATGGCAACTTGGTCAGCTTGGAGGTTTGCTGCAAAGCTGCTCGCTCAATGGTGGTGGCTGCATCCACTCGTTTCTGTCTTTCTTCTGCCCGGAACTTTTTCAGCTCCTGTGCGGAACACGAACGCCTCAGATCTATGTCTTATTGCGAGAATCCGATGAGAAATTAAATCAGATATTATATATATATACAGTATCAGATAAGGCCATCAAATCATGTCAAGTGCCATCAATCTCTTCTCCCTTTCGGCCATGCGCCACCTGCGTGAAGCCAGATGCTAAGAGACCGGTGGGAACTGACACCACCTTGGCCGCTCTGAAATCCAAACACCCATGGGTTTGTGCAAAAATTGGGGATACTCGCCAAATAGATAGGTAGGTAGGTAGGTAGGTAGATAGATAGATAGATAGATAGATACATTGATTGATAGATAATTACATTGATTGATACATTGATTGATAGATAGATAGATAGATAGACAGACAGACAGATAGATAGATAGGTAGATAGGTAGATAGGTAGATTCATAGATAGATATTTAAAAAAATGAATATAAAATGGGAAATTCAATGACATTCCACCTAGCAACAGCAAACCGATTCTGCCCGATTCTTGTAAGATGCCCACTCCAACTGCGAAGAGCAGGGCGAGGAATAGCACGCACTTGGCAGGGAAATCATAGTCAATCAGGGGATAATCTCCTGGCATGACAAATAAAATCCAATTAAATCACATTAAAATCCGATTGCATCACATTCTCTCTGAGCATTTTGTCTGGTTCCATCCCATTACAGCACCATTTTTGCTGGACATCCACCAGTCACTCCTGTGAGGTGAACCAAGGTGTATGGCCTAAGGTGCATTCCATGTCATCAATTTCATCAAGAGTCAAGATGATAGAAATTAACACGGAACCTCATGATACATCATAATACATCATGATACATCATGATACATCATGATCATCATTGCAATTGAAGTTTTGGAAATTGCTTCGCTGCTTGCGAAACAAAGACCTTCCCATACCTTCCCTCTACTCACCCATTGTGATCCACCCTGAGCCACCCACATGGCGCTGAACATGGTTCCGTATCGCTGGGCCATGGTAAGGTCATCTACCTTCAATAATTGGATGACCTGCTGACAACGACTGGTCATAGGGCAGCCAGGCCTCTGTTGTGTCGTGTCTCTCGGTGAGCCACATCAGTGCTGAGAAAATCAACCAAAGCCTTGGCAACACATCAGCGCACAACTTTGCCATTCACCATTTCATGCGACGTTTGATCCCAAGTCAGAGGAATAAACATCATGTCAAAGATTACCAAAGTAGACCAACATACAGCTCTTTACATATGCCACTGAAATCAATGAAATCATTGGCTTCTATACGCAATCATTGGTCCACCAAAACTGCGAACGCACAAACGGTGGAGTCTTTTTCGCGTGGAGCAAGCAGCTGGGGCTCGGGCGAGGCTGAAGCATAGGCAGCCATCTGGAAATCCTGATCATTTATGAAGCCAATGATGTAGAGGTGTTTGTGTGTGTGGGGCACATTAATATATAATATATATTAATATCGTATAAGATCTTATTGCATAATCAACCTCAACAGGTCATCAAACAAATCATCGACCAACTTTTCACCGTTCCTGAAGAGTGGAGGCAGAATGAGGGATGCAACAGACACTGCACCTTTGCGTGCTTTGCGAATACCCTTCCAATCAATGACCTGATAGCGACAGCTGAATCAGCTGAATCTTCAAGTCTGAAAAAAGCAGAACTGCGCTTGAAAACAGCACACTCCTGGGTTCTCAGGCACAGATGGAATGTACTTGTCCAGCGTCAGCCTGAACATTTTAACGATGTGAAACCAGGGGCAACCCTACCAGCGTCAATTGCAGTCCCTGGCCACGAGGATCCACAGAGAAATCATGTGAAAACCATGATCTGACAGAGCCCTGGACAGTCGAAAGATCCGAAGCATGCCTCGGGCACACATGGCACACTGAGGTCTGTGGACTTAACGTGGACTGTTGAACTGCCATCATAAATCCACCAGATTCTGCTTCAGCAGGTTTCAGCAGGTTTCAGCAGGTTTCAGCACGTCCTTCAAAACATGAGAATATCATAGAATTTCTAAGTGCACCAAGTTTTCATTTGGCTTGACATTAAAGAAAGTGAAAAAAAAGATGGAACCACCGACCTTCAACACCAGATCAAGGCACGCAGCTCGCCATCGTACTGATCAGCCAGGCTGGATCCGCAGAGGGCCAGGTAGTATGGTGCCTGTCACCGCATGGTGTGGGGGAGGGAGTCCCAACTATGATGGTTTCTGCCTGGTCCCCATTGGATCCCATTGGTCCCCTGGTAAGTTTACCGTTTTTTTATTTTAAGGATGTCCACCTCTTGATCCTCTTTTAAACAGCCACAAGATATCACAAGTTACTGACAGTACTTTTTCATGACCTGAGATGTACTGAGGACTGGTCGATGGCGCAAAGGTCAATGATGGAGGAGATGGATGTGGCAAAACTCCACCGAGCTGCACTGTCACTTACCTCGGTGCCCCGTCCATCCACCTGGCTTTGGTACGGCCCGCCACCGAGCTTCCAGCGTAGCCCCTGGCTGCCCACTCTGGTGCCTGAGAAAAGAGAAAAAACGATTGAAAACGCAAAGCCTTGAGCAGTGCAGAGCCGGATTCATCCAAATTCATTCCATATTCTGGATTGTTTCTGGCTTCTCTGAAGAGAAATGTGGGAACTTGATAGACTTTATGGATCAGGAACTTTTAGAGAAAACAATATGAAACAATGTTAATTATGAAAGTATGCCTGGGCCAATCATCGTCGGAGCCTCTGGTGCTGAGAAGTACCGAAGGCCATACTCAACGGTGAAAAGAAGTGTGGCCATGATCTCAATGACATCCAGAACCTTTCGAAAGCATCCAAAGCATCAAAAGCATCGAGCAACGTCCAACAATAATATACAATAATCAATAATCATAGATATCACAGTACTGGCTCTTTTTTTGCGTCAAACCTGTCCGTTGCATGGACCGCCTGACGGTTGAAGGAGCCAGGTGGATCAAAGCCATCCACGGTCTCCTGCTCAGCAAACACTTGGATGCTGGGTTTTGTCAAAGCTTCACGAGACATCGAAAGTGCAAGGCTAACATTCAACACATTTCAACACTGTACGCTTTGCAAGAACGCTGTGTTTCCAGCCAAAGGATGCTTTAAAATGGTCTTGCATCGTCATGTCGCTTCTCAGTTGATCCATTCTGATCCACGATCCATTCACATCATTTCACATCATGTTGCACATCAACACAGCTGCTCCATAATGGCAGCCATAACAGTCACCTCAGCACTGACAGTTGGAATCTATGCTGTCCATCTAGGTGCCGCATGGTGCCGCCATGTCCATTGCCGCCGGGCCGCAAAAATGGTGAAGAAAATAAGTCGTTCAAAATACACCGCACGGGCTTCCCAGCGATTCAGGTCTTCGACCTTTTGCGAAAGAGATTTGGTCCACTCAAACCATCTTGAACAGGGTGCAAAATGGTGCAAACATGTGACGTGGCCTGGTTCGCTGCTGAGCCTTGCAGGAACTTGTATACAAGTTGTCCTCAGGCTGAACAGGCTGAACTTCGAAGCTCTGCGAGCATGAAGCGAACTGACCATCTTTGCTGTGTCAACCCAATCCCATCAGACTCTGATCTCCAAGTCCATGTTTTGCCTCACAATGATCCCATCTACCCATGAAGCGAATGAAGCGATGAATGTGATGCCTTACATGCAGTAGTATATTTATATTATTATATAGTATGTCCAACATGTCCAACATGTCCAACCGAGCTCTTCACTGAAGGTCATCCACTGAGGTTCCACAGCTGGGCCTAATGTGACAAGCCAACGATCAGCCAAGCCATCCCAGTTCCAACCCATCCTGGCCTGGCTTTTTTGGGGCAGTGGATGCAGTGGCTTCCTCCTCCTGTTCCAACAGGTCCTGGAAGCCTGAACCAAGAACTCCCATGGGAATCGTCACGAAGCCGACCCCGATCAATCCTCAGCGGGGGGGTCACTGCCGTCCCCACCGAAATGTCTCTCCATGTTTCACTTTCGTTCCCATGCTGCAACCATGCTGCAACCATCTGCAACTATTGTGCATGTGTGGCATCCGCTGCTTCGTGGGGGTAATGGAACTCAAGCCAACAGTGCGACCATGGCACCCATCAAGGCAGAGATGAACTTTCCAGCCTCGGGTCGCCGGGCCCACCGCCCATGCCGGGCCCGCCCCTGCCGCCCCAGGGTCAACGCCGTGTCGGGACCCAAGGCGATCACCGTGGTGTATTCGCACAGCGGAGCCTCCCCGGACAAGTTCAGAAGTGTTACCCACCTCGCGAGAGTCTGACCAAAGCTGTGAATGATTTTGACATGATATACATATATTACAGGTATTTTAGGTGTATATATATATATACATAACTACATAAAATTACATACATATGTGGAAATCGTTCCAAAAATGTGGTCATGTATTCACATCTTTCAGCCAGCTTTAAAATGCCCAAGGTATCAAAAAGTCACCTTTGTCTTCGCGGATTGGCAGCCAGCGCAATCAGAAAATCGCAAACTATTTGCTTTCTGCCTAGCACGGCGATGCTATCTTGACATTGTGAATCTATGCCTATGCAAGCTGTTTTAGCTCGCTTGTGCCTAAATGTAGGAGAACAAAAAAAAAAACTATCAAAGATCATTTCCCATTGAAACTATGGATTTTCATGGATTTTCCATCCTCAAAAGATATCAAAAGTGGTAACCCCAGCGTCGGGAGATGCTCAAAGTCTCCACAATCCAGAAGTCTGCTGGCGTCGTGGCAAGGGGCGCAGCAAATTCACCAAATGCGTTTGCCCACCGACTTCAGCGTACTGATGAACCTCCCCCTTTGATGTCAGCAAAGAAGGCTCTGGGCGTTCAACAAACTCAAACTCTGCGTCATCAACGCCTGCCTTTTCCACTGCCAATCTGCAGGAGCGACTTGCTTGGACGCGGTTGTCAGGTGCTGTTGATTCCAAAAGTTCCAGCTGATGAATGAGTTTTCCAAAAAGATGATATCGCTGCCGGTCAATGCCAACAATGCCACCAATGCATTCGCCCGTGTGAAGACCCACACGGACTCCAATCGACTCACCAGAGCGGGATGACCAGCTTTGGGTGACCTGCACCATGTTGAGGCCAAAGCGAATAACATTGGGAGGATAATTTTGCAAGGTCAAAGGTGGCTCGGCTTGACCAGCAATATAGGCATCCCCCACTGTCTCTACTTTGTAGATGCCATACTCATCTGCCAAATCATCAAACATGCCAAAGAGATCTGACACGGCTTTCACCACTGCTTCTGGGGGCTTTGAGCTGGCCATCCGAGTGAACCCCACCAAATCAGATTGCACCAGCGTGGCCCGGAAGTAGTGATGCGATGGAGGACATGAACCCGGGCCCGTTTTCTGCAATTCCTCCAGGACCTTTGGAGGCATCATGGTTTCGAGGATGCCCTCGATACGTCTCTTGGCATCATCAATTCCATGCCTGGCCTTGAACTGGTTCCGCAGGCTTCGCTCTCCCATGTAGGCTTTCAGGACAAAAATCAGGCTGTATCCCAAGAAGGTCAAGCCTTCGGATGGGTAGCCATTGCCTTCCGTCTCTGGCACATAGCGAATGACCAGCAAGGTGAGAGCAAACGTCAGGAGGAAAACAACTGAGGTCAGAAAGTCCTGTTGATACGACATCATGAGGGCTGCGTACACAGGAAGAGTCATCAGTGCGACAACATTGTCGGGAACTGCCAGCAGGCCCATATTGGCATATGGCGGGAGCAGGATGTAGGATAGCATCATCAATGACACCAATAGCAAGTGCCCAGCCTGGCTGCCGAGTTTGGCCTTCCATCTCCTTGCTTCACTCTCTTGCCCCCAAGAAATCAAAGGTGGGCAAACATAAGACATGGCAAGGGAAAGGCTGGCCGCAACTGCCCGGAGCATGAAATAAAATCGGAGTGCAATCAAACCGGTGCCGAGGCGATGGAAGCTTGTGAAGCTCGAGTGCATGAAGAGCATGTAGCAAGCCTCTACTATGGTGAGAAGACACAGGAACATGGCTTGACGGCGCAGCCTGAACTTGCTGAAATTATCTGCCAAAACTGAAGCAGAATACCACTTCCTGTAATCCTTTTCCAGCTCTGCTGGGAAGCCTTCCCATCCAGGGCACCAAGAAATCAAGCAATGCCGGCACCCCTTCTGAGATCTGCTGTGCAAGACTTCCAGCATGTCATTGAAGTCGCTGGAGGGCCCTTGATATGCCCCTTCGGCCGTGCGTTTTCCCGCCTGCAGAGCACTAAACAAAGCTTTGGTGGTCCTCAGGGGGTGCTTTGGGATCCGTGCTGGTCTCCTTCTCTCAGCTGTGACCGCAGCCAAGCTGTAGACCATCACCCGGCCCTTGCCCTTCATCTCCACCTCTCCACGGCAGCTCACGGTCACCCAGCTGGGTAGCAGGGCACGGGTGGCCTCACCAAACAGCAGCTCGCCGGCCTGGCCTCTCTGCATCATCCGGGCCGCGGTGTTGATGGTGTCACCAAACAGGCGGTACCTTGGGAGCTTATTACCAACCACCCCAGCCACCACTGGGCCTGTGTGCATCCCCATCTTGAAGGATACACCCTCATAGCTTAAAACCTCACTGGCAACCAGGATCAAACTGCTCAATGCTTCCTGGACATCTTCACTTTCACTGCCAGGTTGAATGCCAACAGCACACACATATTCCTCGGCAACTGTCTCAACCTTGGTCACGCCATTGGTTGCGCATAGCATGTCAAATTGGTTGTAATAGTGATTCAAGAACTGCAAAATCTCTGGTGGCGTCTTCTGCTGAACGGTGCTTTCGAAATCATCAAATGCAATGAATAGAACCGATGCACAGTCAAATCGGTAAGACACCTTGCATGCCGAGCTCACTTGTTGTGCCTCCTGCAGCAGCGGCAGTACTACAAAGTCAGGAACCATGAGTTCCAGGACCTTGAACATACTCAAACTCACCTCCTTGCTCTTGTTGTTGGTCAGGAAAAGTGCTCGATTTTGCTCTTCCATGATGATTTTCTTTCGGTTTGCCACCACTTGGACCAATGACAACAGTAACAGTCGAACGAAGAATTCATTCTTGGCATCTCTGGCATCTGTCCAGTCCAGATCGTCATTCATGGAAATCACACTGGAAACCAAAGTCGCCACAAAAATCCAGATCCACATGTAAGGAAAGTACCTGTACTCTGGCAGGACAACAACCTGCGCCATGACACTGAACATTTGGTTTTGAAACTGGAAGTACTGCAATCTTTGGCAGTCGTTTGCATCTGGAAACGCAGCGCAATCAAATTGATGTTCATGCCGACCTTTGCGGCCACATGCAAAATGAAGCAATGGAAAGAAGGAAGCCACTCGATCCATATATGCCAATGTCACCAGGGTCATGTGAAGCCGTTTGCTCTTCCAGTTGAGGTTGAGTACCAGGAGGGGCACCAACGCAAAGAACAAAACGACATTGTAGACAATGGAGGCGCGAAGAAGGCGTGATTTGTCTAGCCCAATGATGCCACAGCCATACCACAAATTCTTCCAAATCACAGCAGCACGGAGCAGAACCTCACACAAGGCCAGAAAAGCACTCCCAAGCACAATCTGATCTTGACACCCCTCGGTGCGCCAGAGTTTCTCCACCGCCGGGGTCAGGAATGACATTCTCATGTGCAGCGTTGGGTTGGTGGCGATTGACAAGGGAAGTTCCACACCTTGTCGCCGCATCTGCTCTTCGATGGAGGCATTCAAGTTGTCACGCTGTTGGATCATGGCTTCCAACTCCGTATCAGCAACCTGCCGGTAGGGATCGCTGTCACTGCGGTCACTGCGGTCACTGCCGTCACTGCGGTCACTGGTGGAGTCTCCATTGCGTCGGAACAGCGCTGAGCACCACCGGACACAGCGTGGCTTTGGCTTTGGCTCGCCGTCGGTGCCATCGCTGCTTTCATCCGTGCTTGAGTCGGTCATGGAATGAGGACACCCATTCATCGGGTGGTCACTCTAACGGTCACTCTCTTGATCTATTTTGACATCAGAGCAAACGGCTGCAGAGTGAGGAAACAATGCCTTGTATGCCAACGCTGAGTTGGAGATGCTTCAACTGAACAATGCCTCGTTTCAAGCTGACAGCTGTGCTTTGTTTCCCATGCCACATGATGGTTCATGTTTCAGGACCGCTCCGCCAAACGCAGAACAACTTCAAATAGCAAGTCGCCACACTTCGGCAGAGATCTTTCAAGTTATGCTGATCCAAGCTGCATGGAAGTGGACACGCTCGAGTAGTGGCTAGCCTTAAGGACTTGAAAAAAAGCAGCTGTGAAACGGCGCTGTGAGGATCTTGGTTTCCAAGCCATCTCTGGGTCCGGATTCTTGCGTTCAGCGTAGTACATCAGGGTGCTGAAAATCACCTGGCAGTTTTTTTTCCCACATGGTAGCGGATTCTCAGAGCAATCTGCACAATCCCCAGCAGTATGGAGGTTTGGCTAAAACATTGGGCGCCTACCAAAATTTGTGTTTAATAATTAGTGATTTTCTCACTTAAATGGCAACCTTGATCCCTCAGAATGTGCCAGCAAGGTACCCACATCACGGCTGCTGCGCCGCCAGTGACAGAGAGCACTGCCCTGTTTTGCCACAAGATCTGCTTGAAGGAGCTGAAAGCTCCGATGTATCGCTCCTCGCAACAGAAGCGTCCACAGTGGATGAAATTTTCAGGTCGGAAAAAAATCATTTCGACCAGGTCTCGGTCCAGCTTGAGAATACGCAGCGTGGCAAAAGCGCGCAAGAATGGCTTTGGATATACCTCAAAGTTGGCCCAATTCGTCACCAATCTAATTCCAATCTAAATGTGATATCAAGATGTATCAAGATGTATCAAGTGATATCATATTGAATCATAATGGACATCTGAACAGTATCTGACGGTGGGTCCTTTGGTCCTGGGGCCCCAAACATAGCCGAAGGCTGGGATCAGCGCACACAGGCCGTCGATGATGCCGAAACCACTCACGATGTACCGCAGGGAGGACAAGCCACTGCTAACACTGCTGGCCGCCCGGATCCTCACATTTTGTGGGTGAATTTGATGTAAATTTGATGTTACACCATGGCAATATATGGCCATATATGGCCCATGGCAGTTGATGGATGTACCATGGATTTTTTTTGGAATGCACAATAACTGTTGAACTGATGAAACTCATCAGTCCTGTAGATGTACTCCACCTGAAAGACGCGAGTAGCTGTTATAAGTCACGACTTGGCAGAGACCTTTCATTCCACGCTGAGGTGCTGCTGTCCCCAGGGCTCAGGCTGAAAATGTCACAGTTGCAATCACATCCAGAACTGCCAGGACAAATAACAGCCTGCCAGCCAAATCCGAATCAGCTGGTACAAATGCTGCACAAGATGCTACGACATGCTACGACTGGTACGACTTCCATTTGCTGTGATCTGGCAAGGTCCAGGCTCATCTAAGCGCGAGGGTAAGTTTCTCAGAGTGCCTCACAAGGACGGCACTCAGCGGATGCCAGTGGATGGCGTGGCATAAGATGCATAAGCTGTGGGCCCAGAATGAAATAAAGTGAGGATGCCGCCACCAATAGCACCTGAAACACGAATCGTGTTTCATCTGAAGTGTGACGAAATTCAAACATCTCAGGTCCTGACGCTGAGAATAAACCAGGCATCTGCCAGGTCAACCGCAAAATCCTCCGTCACCGGGTAGGTTTTGACCTACACATGGTACACGAAATGCCATGGGGATAGCTGGAAATGATGACAAATGATGACACATGCATATGAAAATCTAAAAAAAACAAATGGAATCAGTGAAGCAAAACTCCGTGCCTCTCTCTCACCGTCGAGGCAACGAACAGTGTCAACACCCACCTTGCTACATCTGAAAATCAATTTGTTTGACCGGTGACTTAACCATTCATCCTATATCGGTTTGCTCAAAAGTGGGGCCCTGGGTTCCTGAAACAGCAATTTTACTTCAAAAATGATGATATATGATGATAAACACTGATAGACATTGAGAATACTGTAAAGCCTGGGAAAAATGGTGAAAGGGGGGAACTAGGACAAGAGAGGTTGGAGGTTGGTTGGGAAGCTGTTATGTTCAATGTTGTAAATCTAAATGTTTGACTGTTTCTTTCTGTTAATCTTGCTAAATGTTTCGTCGGAGTTGTTTGATTAATGGTTTGGTTTGGATGAGGGTAGGGTGAACAGGTTGTTGTGGTTTTGCTGTATGAGATAGTGTCCATTAATGTTCATTTGATGCTTGATGTTTTCTTCGTGTCGTTTCATTGTATATTTTCTTACTTCACATTTACAAATTGGACATTCCAACGTTTCTTTCTTTTTATCACTTAATTCTTCCTTTTTCCTTTCGTAGTATTGTTGAGAATATTGTTTTAAAATTTCTTTGTGCTGTTCCCTGTATCTGCGTTTGTTTTCTAAGCATTTATTACACTGCTTACATTCATTTTTGTAGTAGTCTAACGGTTGAAAGACTTTACATTTAGAACACTGCTTTTTGTCAGTCATTATACCTCTACAATTTTAAGGGGTTATGTCTTTAAGGGGGTTTTAGGGTGGATTACATCATAATATATTTTATTAAGATATTATGAACAAATCGTTAGGTTTAGTGTCTCCACTTTTCATCACCACTACCTATTCCATCCCAACATTGAGAAACAATCGTTTTGATGTTGTAGAACACTAAAATGATTGTGTCTCTATCAAGTCCTCGTTGGTCAATCAAGTATCCCAACACTGACAATAGTGTATAATAGTTTTGTTGTAATGCTGTCATTCCTCCTCTATGGTGTATCCTCTCACCATGTTTTTTGATTAAATCTTTATCAAATAATATGTTTTCATAAATTTCTTCCATAAGGTCGTGGTTTATCTCTCCATACTCTGCGTATTGCTCTAAAGATTGTTTTTGCTTAAGTAGTAGGTCATATTCTATAAAGTTATAATCAGGATAAGTTTTTTTTAATGAAATTCATTAATCTTTCTCTGTCTCTTTTTAGTTCCTCTTCACTAACTCCAATCATTGGCATTTTTCACTTATAGGTATTTTTTCTTTAAGTATCTATCACTTTTTGTAGGTGTTCTTTTATTTCATCTTGATTAATGTAATGCTCAAAGTGTTTGAAAAGCTTGAATAGGTCTTTTAATCTGAAATCTATATTTCTAAATTCATAATAACGGTTTAAGCTAGGACCAGGAAACATCCAAGAATTCTTTATTGCTTTTATATTGTGAAGGTCTTCAAGCATTTGATATGTATGTCCCAAGTTTTTCTTTACATAAGATTTAGTCGCTTGAGGAAATATGCCTTTCTTCAGTGTAGGATTTTTCATCAATATGTATAATTCTCTTCTCATTTGTCGGTCATTCACACTATCAGACAAATCTATTGGCGATGCTTCCATCCTTGTTTTAAAGACATGTATTTCCTCATACAAATGTTGGTTTGACGATGTTTTGATAGATTGGATTTGGACGAAATTGTCCGTCCGCAGTCGGGACAGGTGAAAGGGGTTGATAATTTCTTTTGATAGTATTTTGAGAAGTAGTTTGGGTCGTTGGGTTTCTTGTCATAAGTTCCATCGGGTTGCCATCTTGTGGAGATTGGCATTGGGGGTTCTTGGATTGTAGGTTGATGGAGTGCTTCAACCATCTGGTCAAAGATGTCCTCGTCCATTTCTTGCTTCTTACCATCAATTACTACATAGCAGGGCATATCAAATTTTAATTACATAAGGCGACTTGTCTTTAAGTATTTTTGGGTTTTGCGTTGGAAAGCCGAGGGATTTGGTATAGACACCGTTTCACCAAAATGGATAGCGCAACGATTTGTCTTGTGGCGAGGGTGTCATAGATGTGAATGTCAGAATATTCGCCACCCACCAAATGGGGAAGGTTTTTTGTCAAGAGAGATATGGGGAGGGAACAAATCATCATCAACAACATGAACACGAGTGAATAAAGAACTAAAATCAAAATGTCCATCCATTCTCACCAGACTTAGAGTCGTTGTCGTCTTCGTCCTCATCGTCATTGTTGTCTGCCACCACTGGGATGCGCATTGAAGTTGCAAAAGCCGAGCGCGTCACTCCCCCAGTGGTGTTTTTCCCCACCTGCCAGGTGAGGGTTGTTAGATTTTAACTAAGTTGCCTTCTCCTGCCTCCTCTCCTCCTCCTCTCGTCGTCCTCCTCTCGTTGTCCTCGTCGTCCTCGTTGTCCTCCTCGTCCTCCTGCTCAACTGCGACTCGCGATCCACAGTGTTCCCTGCCGGACCTCAACCACGACCATCCACGCCCAGTGTTCCCTGCCGGACCTCAACCACGACCATCCACGCCCAGGGTTCCCTGCCGGACCTCAACCACGACCATCCCCGCCCAGTGTTCCCTGCCGGACCTCAACCACGACCATCCACGCCCAGTGTTCCCTGCCGGACCTCAACCGCGAGTATCCACGCCAAAAGATATGCCACATAGAGTGCCAGAAGATATGCCAGATAGAATGTGAGAAGATATGCCAGATAGAATGCCAGAAGGTATGCCAGATAGAATGCCAGATAGAATGTCAGCTAGAATGCCAGAAGATATCTCAGATAAAGTGCCAGAATGTTTGCCAGATAGAATGCCAGCAGATTTGCCAGATAATATGCCAGAAGATATGCTAGATAGAATGCCAGATGGAATGCCAGAAGATTTGCCAGATAATATGCCAGAAGATATGCCAGATAGAATGCCAGATGGAATGCCAGAAGATATGCCAGAACATATTTCAGAAGATATGCCAGAAGATATGCCAGAACATCTGCCAGAAGATATGCCAGGTAGAATGCCAGAAGATATGCCAGATAGAATG
The DNA here is from genome assembly GCA_947184155.2 of Cladocopium goreaui. Lineage (NCBI taxonomy): Eukaryota > Dinophyceae > Suessiales > Symbiodiniaceae > Cladocopium > Cladocopium goreaui. The sequence goes on from CAMXCT020000757.1 coordinate 711,242, forward strand.
CCAGATCGAATGCCAGAAAATATGTCAGATAGAATGCCAGAAGATTTGCCAGTAACAAAATGTATAAATGTCATGGTGGAGATCACACAAAGTAAAGTAATTTTTCTTTTTTTTCCCCTTCTTCTCCTTCTCCTTTTATTTCTTTCATCCAATCAATGTGGATGCCCCCAAGAATGAAAAACAAAAGAGCCCGAGTCCAGACCCTACGAAAGACACGGTCGCCTGACATCCTGACAAATGAATATTGTGGGGTGTAGGGTTATAGACTATAGATGTATCATATATCGCATCTTCAAAGAACGGGTGTAAAACCAATGAATATACAGTTTAGGAATTGTCCGAAATCGACACTCCCTACACGTGTTGGTTGAACTCCTCACTGAAAGTTGGTCTTTTGAAGGCTACCCGCAATTTTTCTTGTGATCTTCACTTGAACGGATTTGTTCCATAAAAAGCGTTGAACATGTTTCCACAATGTTTGTTTGAAACCCAGCCAACCCTCAACGAAGGTCTCGTCAGTGATGATTTTTTGACCTCGGAATGGGCGCAACACCCCCTCACACTGGAAGGCTCATCCCCTATGAGGGTAGGCTCATAAGAGGATGATGTCATCATTATCCAAAATCCCTACTAAAAATGAATAGAAATGAGGGTTGTCTCATATGAGGATGAGGTCATACTTGATGAGGACGGGCTCATACCTGATGATTGTTGGCTCGTCCCCTATGAAGTTGCGCTCATACTCCTATAAGACCGTGTTCATCCTTGAGGGAATGAGGGAGTGCTCATCAAGGCAAAGGGTCTCACTGATCAAGGTGTCTCGCAAAAAGCCTACATTTTTTTTCATGAAGGCTGTCCAAAGGTGTCTGTCTGTGTGATACCGCAATTGGGCAGTGACTGTCTGAACATTACAAACGCCCCTCAGTGGCTCTACAGGTCAAAGACCTTCTTGACGGCCTTGTGCTGACAGCCAAACTGCAACTCATAACGACCATCATCTCGGGGCGTGAAGATGTTGGTCTTGACCATATGCTGGATGAAGGTCTCCTCGGGGTCTGCACCAGTGAAGGTTGCCAACTTGCCGGGTGTAGCCACTCTGATGTCCTTAATGCCGATCGGCTCATTCAAGGCCTTCTGGTAAAGTCCCTTGACATTTGTGAAGGGCTGACCGTTGGTCTTCTCAATGGCACTCACCCACCCTTGCATCTCCTTGTTGCAAAAGGCCTCCTTGCCTGCTGATGCGCTCAACCCCCTCAACTTCTCAAAGGTTCTGGGCATCTCCATCAGCATCTCCTCGCTGATGTTCTCCTGACCCAAGGCCTTGAGGTATGCCTTGGACTTGGAGATGGGCAACTCCCTTCCAAGCATCTTACGAAGGCGAGGCTCTCCTAGGGACAGCATCATCAAGCCCTCGCTGGAGGAGATGAGGGCTGATGACACATGCCTGTCTGCGCAAAGGACCTGCTTCACGAAGAACTTCGCATCAAAGTTGGTGGGGAAATGCAGGTTTTCTTTGCCCGTGGTCACCTCAATGATGTTGGAGACATGCGGCTCATCTATTCCGTGCTTTGTCACAGCCAGCACATCAAAGCCGAGGCGAACCGGCTTCTGGGTCTTGTCCCTTACTTTCTTGAAGACCTCCGTCACCACATCCTCGTGGGTCTTTCCCCAATCTACCCTCATGCCATCCAGAAGCCACGGGAGCTTCCAAATGTTTTTGGTTCTCGGCCTCGGTCTTCCCAGTGGCTTGCATGCCAATGAGAGCCACCATGCCATTCTTGCCAAGACCTCGGTGGATGGCTGGGAGGTCAAAGTTTAGGAACTCCAATTGGAACTCCTCAGGCTTCTCTGGGCGGAAACGCCCCTTTTGGATGGCACGAGCCATCCGGTCTTGCTCGGTGGCATTCCACGCAACGGCCATGAGAGAGCCGCTGACCCCACTACCAAAGATGAGGGGCACACTTTTCTCCCCAATCCATTTCGCCCACGAACCCAGCATCCTTTGGCTGTTGTGGGGTTTTGAACCCCCAATGTTGCTGGAGAAAACAAAGATGGCAGACACGAATGTTCAAAATCAACACCATCACATACCATCACAAAAATAACAACAACATGAGAGCAAGTCTGCACAATGACGCAAGATGACACAAGATGACACAGGACAAGTTCGCACAAGTCCTTTCTCCAAGCATTGGGTGTCCCAACGTGTTGAAAATGAGGGCGTCAGCGAAGAACAGGAAGAACAGGAAGCATAGGAAGGACAACGGAAAAAACGACAAAGGCAGATGGGACACTTGGCAACCTCCTTAAAAAAACTCCGGTCACGATGCATGTGTTTGGCGTTGACACAGGTGTTGGTGATTGGGGAAACCAAGACAAGGAAACCGGAGACCATAAGAAGGACTGCTTCAGAATATAGCCCCAACAACCTAGACAAACCCTAACCAAAACATAAATCAAGCAAAAAACTATCAACAAGGTAAGCATGAACACTTTGACCTAAAATGTCCCAAAAACAGCCCCAGAAAAACATCAACACCAAGGAACAAACATTGAACATAAACCTACAAACCATAACAGCCAAAACACCCTCAACAAAACCTACCCTCATCCAAACCAAACATTATCACAACAACCTCAACAAAACATTTAGCAAGATAATCAAAAAGAAACAGTCAAACATTTAGATTTACAATATTGAACAAAAACATAACAGCCTCCCAACCAACCTCCAACCTCTCTTGTCCTAGTTTCCCCCTTTCACCATTTTTTTCTGGGAGTTTGGAGCGAGCCTTCAGCGGAGTCTTCTGCGTCTGGGCCTCTGGATCCACTCCATCCTGCTGCTCTGCTGCTTCCTGAGGTACAACTATGGCACCAACATGGCACCAACAATCCCACCATCCCAAACCCTTTACATCAATCTCCGGAGTGCCTCAAAGACTTTACTCACTTACATGGACGTGACATAACTATATATTCTGAGTATAAAAAACAGTATAAATATCATATTAATATAGAATCCTCATCACTTGTGGTTTTCTTCCACTTTCCCATACTTTACCCAGTTCTATCCCAGTTCCCCGGAGTCCCCGGAGTCCCCGGAGTCCCCGGAGTCCCCGGAGTCCCCGGAGTCCCCGGAGTCCCCGGTCCTCGTCGTTCATCTCCTTCTCCACGAGTTCGGAAAAGGCGTTGCCCAGCGCTCCCGCCGGGATGGCCATGACCGCTGCCCCCATGACCTGGCGATGGAAATGTGAAGCTAACACTCTGGTACAGAGAACATAGTAATACTGTGCTTATATCGTGGTTATGTTGTATATAATATATATATATACTATTATACATATATATTAAAAATAATTATATATAATTATATATATATAATTATATACATATATATATATGCATATTCATATGCAATGTGCATGTGTCTGCATATAGATCTATATATATATATAGAGATTATACATACGCATAGATGATCATCCAGCATGTTTGATAATGATCAAATATTATCCATACATGCCGGATCATGCCGGGATAGACTGTGACTATATGTGACTATAGCATCTTTCTGATATTATATATAGTTATATAATGTTATATATTATAATACTTTATAATCATAATACAGATTGATACAGTGTTATGACATCTACAGTTTCAAAATGTTTCAAATAAGCACGCTAAAGCGGACCTGAATGAAACCGCCGACGAAGCGACCACCGAGGGAGTGCTGATCGGCCAACGGAAACTCACCGAAGAAGTTCAAGAGGGAGTAGTACCTGAGGCATAAACTATCCAGCCATGTGAATCAAATGTGCGTTCTTTTGGGGAACAAGCTACTCCTCAGCTCATGTCTAATCTCGTTTTTCGTACTCGCCAAGATTTCGCCAAGTCTTGAGTGGATCACATTGCTGCTGGGATGGAGTGGAAGCGATTCCAACAAGCATCCTCGTGCTTGAACTCATCATCCTCAAAAAACAATGACCCACATATGTTTGGGTCGTTTCTGCTGCTTCTGTTGGGTGCAATACCTCAGGCTGGAGCCGGACAGTAGGTCATCTCGGGGTTGTTTGTCTCAAACCAATAGTAAAGCGCCGCACAAATGACCTCAGTTTGCAAAGTGGCTGCCACTCCAGCTGTAGTGTTGCCAGATGTTCCCAGGTCCAATCCCATGGTTCTCTCATTGATTCATGCCTGTGCATTGTCCAGCATTCTTCAGCCACAATCGAGCCGTGATGAAGAAGTGTTGTCCCTAAAGGCACTTTAAGGGATTACGCCCCACACCTTACTCTTTGCTTACGCGCCCACATTTTGCATTTGTGGCTTAGGCGCAGGGAGTAGCTAACGCCAATGCTTACGCGGGTTTACGCACACCAGCATTTAGCTCGCGCATGTCCCTATCACGAGCTGCTTATGCGTATTCTTGCGCACGCTTGCACTACGCAGTGTTTTGCTTACGCCACGGCTTTAGCCTGGCTCAGAGCTACAAAAAACTCCCACGGTGATGCCATCAAGTGCTACAAAGAAGATCAAAGAAGATCCAAGAAGTGCCTATTCTGTGCCTATTCTGTGCCTATTTTGCAGTGCCGAGGCGCCCAAACGGTGAAACCTGCGAAGCCGCTGGCCATCAGAAGTTTGCTGCTCTTCTTCCAAATCAGATCGTAGGGCAGGGGTGGAAGCAGTCGCAGCAAACGTGCCTCGGAACCACTTTGAAAGCACCGCAGCTGACCCTGACCCAGCTAACATAACCTCGGATAACCTCAGGTAACTTCAGTTGCAAGTGACAGCATATGACAGCATATGACAGCCACTACCCACCAAACTCCCAAACCACCCAAAACCTGTAGCTGCGTGCAGTCTGTTCTTTCTTGCAGCTCAGGCTTTGGTTTATTGCAGTTTAAGGCAGAAGTGAACTCTTTGAAGACACCTCCACCTAGATCCACCTAGTGGGTACCTGTAGCCTACCCACCTCTACCATTGTCCAGATCCTCTGAAACTTCGCCAAAGCTCAGATGCTGCAAATGAAACAGGACACCGCTCTGCCTCTTGGCAGTGCGCTGAATCGGCCGAATTGCTGCAAGTGCAAAAGAGAAACTGCAAAACACAAGCGAAAAAAAGCAAAAATGGAACCTTTCTGAACTTTTCAGGTTCCAGTGACCTTCAAGGCGCATGCACCAAGTTCTGCCCAGGTGTTAGCACGCATCCATCATGGATGCACTTTTTCTGATGCAGAATGTTCACATTTTCTATCTGTTGCCATATTGTATCCATATTGTAGCACAATTCGTGATGCTTGAAGGGAATAGCGTGAATCCAAAGATCTCCAAAGATATCCAAAGAGCAGGAACACCCGGCATGTGGCGCTGAAGCCAAGTTCAGACTATTGACTTCCTGCTTCGCAGGAGTCATGGCTGAACGGCTGAATTTTCAGCTTAACTATACAGACTTCTTCCAGCTACGCAAATACATTGACTCGACCTTGTCACGCTGCTGCAGGTTCTTGAGCAAAGATGGGCCTGGGAACTTGGATTTCTCTCAATTTCCATGGGTTTCTGGACCCAACAATGGCCGATTTTTCGGCTCCAAAAGTTTATCCACAGTCGAATGTCAAAGACCTTGGTGTCACAGTCTAAGGGCATCACCCGTGAGCTCATATCCATTCAACGCATAGATGCTGCAATAGGCCTGGGATCTGACATGGGAGACGTGATCAATGTTTCAATAACCAACAGAAAAAGCCACCCCGAAAAGATAGAAAAGTCATTCAACAGTTTGATTGTACGAAATCACTAAATTGTATTCTTGGTATGCGCTTTGTTGACAGGCCCAGGCAGAGTCGCCAATGTAGGAGTACCAAAGAAAACAGCAGCTCTGCAACAAAAAAACATTAAAAAAAACTAAAATGCTCCTGCCGGCCTGCCTCAACTCTCTTCTCCGGTGGAGCCTGCTGATTGTACTTTGCAATAATGCCATCATCCTGGGCGCATCTAACCCACGTCTAACCCACGTCTAAGCCACAGTGGAACATCATGGAACTTAAGATGGCCTAGCTATGCCTAGCTGCCTTATGCTCCCCTCATGGCATTTCATACCCAGCCTTCACATCCAAGATCACCAAGCCCAAGGAGTTCTTGCACGGCTCAACTTCCAGGCCCAAGGACTTCCCTGCTTTGTTCTTCACCTGCATGGTGAGATACCTGGCCATCGAACAATGAAGGTCTTCACTCAGTGGCCTGCTGATCCCTGGCGAATATGGATCGTCGTCCCATCTGCAACAAGTTTCCCAGCCTAGGGCGTTGCAAAACCAGCTTCACTGTCTCCTCTTCGTAGAAACAAACCTCCATGTCCTAATCCAATCTCCAATTGCAGCTGGATGCCAAGACGCAACGGTAAATCTAAAGCAATAATGAAGGGTTTTTGTATGTTTTTGTCACTTCTCCATTTGCCCATGTAATGGAAACATATAGAAACAATGCATTTTATCTAAAAACCATGGAATCTTCCGGCTCTGTTTCCAACTGGCGCTCCTCGGAAGTTCCTGAGCGACCGTTCACAGATATAACTCGGTCCATCTGGCGAATCACCTCCACGACGGCATCACGGCATCACAGTCTTGCGACTTTTCTGGTGGGTTCAACATGCTTCAACTATATACTGGTAGTTTCAACTAGTTTCAACTAGGTTCAACTAGTTTCAACCGTCAGAGGTCAGAGGGGGGCCAATGATCTCAGATAGGATGATGGGATGAAAAAATATGATGAATAGAAAAAGATCGAAGCTGCAACCACCAGCCAGTTCTGTTGTGGACAGCGACAAATCCTCCAAAAGAATCCGTCCGAAGTCCCTGGGAGACCGGCCAGGGGATCATTGGCTGAGCGGGAGGAGTTCCATTCTGCCATGAAACTCTCCTCTGCAAACTCGCTGATGACTAGGAGATCATCAACCTGCACTGAGTAAAAAACATGAATGGAAGAGCATGAAGAGCAGCATAAAAACGGGACAAAAAAAAACGGTCTTTCAAAAACATAAGCTTCGGTGGTATCCCGAGCGGTATCCCCAACAGCCGCAACGTTTTGTTTTTACAAATCTTTCTGAAGCGTGCTGCGAAGCCAAGCGCTGGAACCTGCTCCAGAACCTGTTGAACCTGACTTGGCTTTGCACCAAGGCCCAAGGCTTCCTGGAACCTTCTCCAGAACCTTCTCCAGAACCTTCTCCGGAACCCTGTTGAACCTGACCCGGCTCTGCACCAAAGCCTCCCAGACCTTCTCCGGAACCTTTGGAACCTTCTCCGGAACCTCGTTGAACCTGACCCGGCGCCTGCACCAGTGCACACCGGAGCTATTCTGGGCTGAAGACCCCATTAGCTTACGCTGTTGGGGAAAAATGCAACGTAGATAAGTAATGTGACTGACGTATGTATGTATGTCTGTCTGTCTGGCTGGCTGTTTGGCTGGCTGGCTGTCTGGCTGGTTGGCTGTCTATCTGTCTGCATGGTATGTACTGTCTGCATGGTATGTAATGTATGTATGGTATGTAATGTATGTATGGTATGTAATGTATGTATGGTATCTATGGTATGTATGGTATGTCATGTATGTCATGTCTGTCATGTATGTCATGTATGTCATGTCGGTCATGTATGTATGTCATGTATGTCATGTATGTCATGTATGTCATGCATGTCATGTATGTCATGCATGTCATGTATGTCATGTATGTCATGTATGTCATGTCATCTCATGTCATGTCATATCATGCCATGCCATGCCATGTCATGTCATTCATGTATGTCATGTATGTCATGTATGTCATGTTTGTCATGTATGTCACGTATGTCTTGTATGTCATGTATGTCTTGTATGTCATGTATGTATGTCATTTCATTTATGTGATGCATGTCATGTATGTCATGTATGTCTTTTATGTCATGTATGTCATGTATGTCGTGCATGTATGTATGTATGTATGTATGTATGTATGCATGCATGCATGCATGCATGCATGCATGGATGTATGTATGTATGTATGTATGTATGTATGTATGTATGTATGTATGTATGTATGGTTGTTTGTTTGTTTGTTTGTTTGTTTGTTTGTTTGTTTGTTTGTTTGTTTGTTTGTTTGTTTGTTTGTTTGTTTGTTTGTTTGTTTGTTTGTTTGTTTGTTTGTTTGTTTGTTTGTTTGTGTGTATGCATGCATGCATGCATGCATGCATGCATGTATGTATTTATTTATTTCCATCTATCCGTCTGTGTTCAAAACATACACAGGGCTCGCACCGTCGCAACGTTCTTGCAGCTGGGGTGCCCCATCAAAGGTGACTCCCGTCATCGAATGGGCCGGCTTGGGGAAGGTGATGGTATAGAGGTTGTTACCCAGATCTGCACCTTCGCCCTCAGAGATGTCCCCAAAAACTGGAGATGCTGAACTGAAGTAGTCTGAAGTGATGAATGTGGTACACCGTGGTAAACTTGAGAACGGTCCATCCCCAATTATACTGCCAATGATACCAGAGATGCGTCTGTAAATTCTCATCTGTCCCAATTGGAGATGCTTAAGTAACGCGTGAAACACCTGAGGTCAGCTGAGCTGGCAACAGCTTGCTTGTTGGTCACATCGCTTTCCAGTGGTGGATCTGGCTCTGGTTTTTCCTCGAGACCCAATACTGCATAGGATTATATAGTTCCCATCTATTTTCTCATACTTTGAACATTTGTGCGCATTTTTGTCTACATTGTACTACCATGTACTACCTATGTCTATTCTGCTTCAAGAGACCTGCATCACTACAGTCGACAACTCCATGGCGAATGCTCGCGGAAGCCCTGCCTCCTCCGGCTTGGGTTCTCTCTCATATGCTGTTGAGTCCCCAGGTTCCTGACCAAATCACAGCACAAGCCGGCATGACCTCTACCCAATTCTATCCAGTTGATGTTCGTGTGAGCCATTTCTGCCGAGCCACCACAAGCAAGTTGGAATCCGATCCATTGGTCACATCAGCGCCTTCTCGATCTACGCAAGCCTCATCTTATGATAAAACTCATCGTGGGATCTTCACGGCAAATCCGCGCTCGGGCTGAATGCTGGAGAGTTGCAGTCTTTGAAAGAGAATGTATGAATGAACGACTTCCAGGGCAAGTTGCAGTCATTGGATTCATGAACCTAGTAGACTTAGTAGACATTGTCCGAGGTGGACACAAACGAACTGAAGCAACGCGCCTCCGTGCAACAATACATTGCCCTATGTTTGCCTGTCAGGAAGCACCGCTGACTTGTGCCAGCTTCGAAGGAGAATGTCTTGGATATTCAAGGACCATGCCTTGAGCAAGTGGGGCTCCTCTGATGGTTGTCCTATCCCTTTTAAGCCAGCTGGCTGAGGGCATAAAGAGCACCGTCTTTGCAGCACATGCCATACACGAATCAATGTGGACTCGCTAGCTACAGTACGGGTCCGACATGGTCCGACGTGGTCCGACGTCCTGTGTATGGCGCTGAGGGTCTTGCAACTCGAACCCATTGCGTGGCCAAATAGCTTTGCCTACCAGGAATGGCAAGATCCACCTGGGTGTCAACAAATGGAGGCGGACTGAGGCGGCATCCCTACAGGAGCATTGTAGACAATAAAACCCACATAAACCCACTGAGGAAGGCGCGTAGAATGGCAAAATCGATATCAGATCGACTATGGAGAAGAAGTTGGTGAACTTAGTGACTCATTGTGTTTTAATTGGCACTGGCACCAGCAACCGTCCGTGGCATCTGTGGGTTGCTTGAGATCGACACCATCCACCGAATACGACTCAAACATGTCCCTCCCCGGGTGCTAAATCGCAGGACCTGACGGCCGGTTTTGTCATTAACAGCCCCTGGCAAGAACCCGCAGACTGCAGTTTGCTCTCAGAAGCCGGCATATTCAATGGTGAAGATGCAGACCGTGGCTATTTCCACTTTATCAAACCTCATCCAATCACATGGGCGTGTCTGAAAATTGGTATGCCCCATAAAATTCCATTTTTTATACAGAAAATGAGGATAAACTCGGATAAACCCTTGATTCTAGGGGTACCCCTTTGCCAGAGCCCATCTTATTCGCCCCGTCCCATGGTCCTATTGGGCCCATCTGAGGACTCGAACACAGCTCGGTAGTCGTCCATTTTCTGCTCCGTGGACAGGACAAAGCTGGCGATGTTCACCAAGATGACGACCGTGAGGAAGAAGCTATAGGACGAGCCATATGGACCCTGATCAGAGCCATTCTGGGACGAGTCTATGTATCAGTCATGTATAAAGATTCTTGATATATAAATGTATGTACATTATTATATACTATTATATATATATATATATATTATCTATCTTATAATTACGTAAGAGGGTGCATAAGCATATAAATGCATAATATATCATTATATATATATGTGTATATATATATACATATTATATAATCATATATATATATGATTATACAATATGTATGTGTGTGTACTGTACATATATCTGCGTGAGACACATACATTCTGCACATCTCTGGATCATCTTTTGTGCTTGCTTGAAGTCAATTCTTCCACTATCCCATCAGGGCAATCAGTTCTGACAGGAATTGGGTGTGTGCATATATGGCCATCAAATTATAGGGGATAAATTAGGAAATGATGTGTTTAAGCAATGGATTCGGGGGTTGTCCCAACATTGAGGCAAACCCAATCATTCTTCTGAAATATCAGTGTGGTCAGATCTGACAATAATTATGGGATATTATGGGTCATGTGCGATCAACGTCAATAAACCAGGTAGGTTTCTCGAATTATTTCGGATAAATCACTGATAAACATCATTAGACCAGGTAGCTTAAATATGCTTAAATAACATTTGGCCACCCACATTTTTATAACATGACCAACTATCAACGCACCATGGCTTCATGGCCTTCCCCTCCAACACATCGTGGATTTTCGATCGACTTCTTCGAGGCTTGGGAAGCAACGGCTCCTCCAGCTTCATCGGCGAAACGTGCCTGGATTTCATGGGATGATCACCATGGAGAAACGTTCGGTGAACGAAGTGAGCCGACGATGACTGATGGTGAAAACTCAAAAGACTACCGTGTGATATCGTCGTTCACTTACATGATCATCATGATGGTGTGAATCTTGCAGAATCTTACAGAATCTTACATGATCTTGCAGAATCTTACAGAATCTTACATGATCTTGCAGAATCTTACAGAATCTTACATGATCTTGCAGAATCATACAGAATCTTACATGATCTTGCAGAATCATACAGAATCTTACATGATCTTGCAGAATCTTACAGAATCTTACATGACTTGCAGAAATCTTACATGATCTTGCAGAATCTTACAGAATCTTATGATCTTGCAGAATCTTACAGAATCTTACATGATCTTGCAGAATCTTACAGAATCTTACATGATCTTGCAGAATCTTACAGAATCTTACATGATCTTGCAGAATCTTACAGAATCTTACATGATCTTGCAGAATCTTACAGAATCTTACATGATCTTGCAGAATCATACAGAATCTTACATGATCTTGCAGAATCTTACAGAATCTTACATGATCTTGCAGAATCATACAGAATCTTACATGATCTTGCAGAATCTTACAGAATCTTACATGATCTTGCAGAATCTTACAGAATCTTACATGATCTTGCAGAATCATACAGAATCTTACATGATCTTGCAGAATCATACAGAATCTTACATGATCTTGCAGAATCTTACAGAATCTTACATGATCTTGCAGAATCATACAGAATCTTACATGATCTTGCAGAATCTTACAGAATCTTACATGATCTTGCAGAATCTTACAGAATCTTACATGATCTTGCAGAATCTTACAGAATCTTACATGATCTTGCAGAATCTTACAGAATCTTACATGATCTTGCAGAATCATACAGAATCTTACATGATCTTGCAGAATCTTACAGAATCTTACATGATCTTGCAGAATCTTACAGAATCTTACATGATCTTGCAGAATCATACAGAATCTTACATGATCTTGCAGAATCATACAGAATCTTACATGATCTTGCAGAATCATACAGAATCTTACATGATCTTGCAGAATCATACAGAATCTTACATGATCTTGCAGAATCATACAGAATCTTACATGATCTTGCAGAATCTTACAGAATCTTACATGATCTTGCAGAATCTTACAGAATCTTACATGATCTTGCAGAATCTTACAGAATCTTACATGACCTTGCAGAATCTTACAGAATCTTACATGACCTTGCAGAATCTTACAGAATCTTACATGATCTTGCAGAATCTTACAGAATCTTACATGATCTTGCAGAATCTTACAGAATCTTACATGATCTTGCAGAATCTTACAGAATCTTACATGATCTTGCAGAATCTTACAGAATCTTACATGATCTTGCAGAATCTTACAGAATCTTACATGATCTTGCAGAATCATACAGAATCTTACATGATCTTGCAGAATCTTACAGAATCTTACATGATCTTGCAGAATCATACAGAATCTTACATGATCTTGCAGAATCTTACAGAATCTTACATGATCTTGCAGAATCTTACAGAATCTTACATGATCTTGCAGAATCTTACAGAATCTTACATGATCTTGCAGAATCATACAGAATCTTACATGATCTTGCAGAATCTTACAGAATCTTACATGATCTTGCAGAATCTTACAGAATCTTACATGATCTTGCAGAATCTTACAGAATCTTACATGATCTTGCAGAATCTTACAGAATCTTACATGATCTTGCAGAATCTTACAGAATCTTACATGATCTTGCAGAATCATACAGAATCTTACATGATCTTGCAGAATCTTACAGAATCTTACATGATCTTGCAGAATCATACAGAATCTTACATGATCTTGCAGAATCTTACAGAATCTTACATGATCTTGCAGAATCTTACAGAATCTTACATGATCTTGCAGAATCTTACAGAATCTTACATGATCTTGCAGAATCTTACAGAATCTTACATGATCTTGCAGAATCATACAGAATCTTACATGATCTTGCAGAATCTTACAGAATCTTACATGATCTTGCAGAATCATACAGAATCTTACATGATCTTGCAGAATCTTACAGAATCTTAACATGATCTTGCAGAATCTACAGAATCTACAGATCTTGTGCAGGAATCTCTACAGAATCTACAGATCTTGACATAAATCATACAGAATCTTACAGATCTGCAGAATCTTCAGGAATCTTATGGGATCTTGCAGAATCATACAGAATCTTACATGATCTTGCAGAATCTTACAGAATCTTACATGATCTTGCAGAAACTTACAGAATCTTACATGATCTTGCAGAATCATACAGAATCTTACATGATCTTGCAGAATCTTACAGAATCTTACATGATCTTGCAGAATCTTACAGAATCTTACATGATCTTGCAGAATCTTACAGAATCTTACATGATCTTGCAGAATCTTACAGAATCTTACATGATCTTGCAGAATCTTACAGAATCTTACATGATCTTGCAGAATCTTACAGAATCTTACATGATCTTGCAGAATCATACAGAATCTTACATGATCTTGCAGAATCATACAGAATCTTACATGATCTTGCAGAATCTTACAGAATCTTACATGATCTTGCAGAATCTTACAGAATCTTACATGATCTTGCAGAATCTTACAGAATCTTACATGGTCTTGCAGAATCTTACAGAATCTTACATGGTCTTGCAGAATCTTACAGAATCTTACATGATCTTGCAGAATCATACAGAATCTTACATGATCTTGCAGAATCTTACAGAATCTTACATGATCTTGCAGAATCTTACAGAATCTTACATGAATCTTGACAAGAAATCTTACAGAATCTTACATGATCTGCAAGAATCTTACAGAACTTACAGGATCGTGTACAGAATCAATACCAGGAATCTTACATGAGCTTGCATGACATCTTACAGAATCTTACATGATCAGAATTGCAGAATCATACAGATCTTGCAGAATCAGAATCTTACATGATCTTGCAGAATCTTACAGAATCTTACATGATCTTGCAGAATCTTACAGAATCTTACATGATCTTGCAGAATCTTACAGAATCTTACATGATCTTGCAGAATCTTACAGAATCTTACATGATCTTGCAGAATCATACAGAATCTTACATGATCTTGCAGAACCTTACAGAATCTTACATGATCTTGCAGAATCTTACAGAATCTTACATGGTCTTGCAGAATCATACAGAATCTTACATGACCTTGCAGAATCTTACAGAATCTTACATGATCTTGCAGAATCATACAGAATCTTACATGATCTTGCAGAATCTTACAGAATCTTACATGATCTTGCAGAATCATACAGAATCTTACATGATCTTGCAGAATCATACAGAATCTTACATGATCTTGCAGAATCATACAGAATCTTACATGATCTTGCAGAATCATACAGAATCTTACATGATCTTGCAGAATCTTACAGAATCTTACATGATCTTGCAGAATCTTACAGAATCTTACATGATCTTGCAGAATCTTACAGAATCTTACATGATCTTGCAGAATCTTACAGAATCTTACATGATCTTGCAGAATCTTACAGAATCTTACATGATCTTGCAGAATCTTACAGAATCTTACATGATCTTGCAGAATCTTACATGATCATGTGTACAAATGCCACAACTATTGCATTGGAGGCATTGAATGATTGACACAGCAAGATCCCAATCACAGCAAGATCCCAATCCCTGCCTGTTGCTCCGAAGCAGACAGCTCTTGAGCCCAAGTGCAGAACACTCAATACTGAAGGAGCGGTGAGATAATCACCCACCGCGAAAATGTGTATGTTTCGCTGGATTGCCATGTGTGACTTTGTCTTCAAATATGGTAATCCCAAATCCAGTGTTTGATCTTCATTCTCCCATGAAAACTGCCATTGGGGGGATATCCCAGGTTCAAACAAACCCATATCACGCAATCATATCAGAAATCAGAATAAGGTTAGTAAACCAAAAATAGCCCATCCAAATTTTGATGGTTTATAGCACCCATGTATGGTAAATTTGGGGATGGTAACATTTCTTGCTGCTTTCCCAACATTTCAAAAACATCATCATTCACCATCCGTCCAGCGCCTTGCCCTCGATGTAGCTATGCAACTCTTGCTCTTCCGAGCGGATTCGCTGGAGCTGATCCCGGAACAGAACGATGCCCTCGAGTTGGGGGAGATGCCAACACAGCACCAATGGACTGACCAAATATGTTATACCTAGAATCTAGAGTTTAGAATGTCTTTAAACTTTTACATTTTTTTGACTATTCAATTTTGATCGTATTTTTGCATAAGTTGGAGCCATACCCTCTATGTTGGCAAAACCTCTGATCCAAATCTGCCTGTAGCATGGTCATCAGTCGATCTTTCTCCTCCAGGCTCCTGCAAACCAAGACGGAATCAAGAAGATCAACTAGCAGTCAATCATCCATCGTCAGCCAGGTCCACTCCAACCTTGTTTGTCTCTTCCATCTGCTCAGGCTCAGAAACTTTCCAAGTCAAGTATCACCAGCTAAAACGCCTGAACCCCCTGAGTTTCTAACAGAGATTCCCAGAAGGCAGATTCCATGCCTCAAAAGGGCTTGCATTCCCTTCCAGTGTCTCCCAATTCCAGCTACACAGAGGGCCCTGCGTCTTTGCCTCTCCTTTTCCTCTCGTCGGGTTCTCTCCCCTTCCTCAATGGCTTGCCTCTCCTTCTCCTTTTCCGATAGCCGATTTGAACATTTTGAACCAAAACACATTCCAGCACCTGGGGAACTTGGCCCCTTATTGACCACCAATGACCATTAGCAGCTTCAATGAGCTTCATCTACCTTTCAGCGCAAAGCCTTGGGTGGCTAGGGGCAAGCAAGACCACGTGTTAGGATCTCGCGTGCCTGCGCTGCAGCTTTCTCTTCTTCCTCTTTCCGTCTCTGCTCCTCCTGTGACCCCATGTCAGCTGTGGTTGCCCCCACATACCCGCACAGCCAGCTAAATTACGATCTGATCCCAGGAAAGCGTTCTACTATATGATAGATGGGGTTGCATTATATATATATATGTATGTATGTATGTATGTATGTATGTATGTATGTATGTGTGTGTGTGTCTCATCTGTATAGATGTAAAACTTCGATTCCGTTTACTTAGTTAGGCAGCAGGGAGACTGGAGCCGATTTGCCTATCCAGTCCAACGAAGCTATGGCATTTCGGTGGATGAGTGGTTTGATCAACCACTTGTACCTGCTTTTTTCGAACATAGCAAGGGGCCAAGCTCAGAACCCCAACCACAATATTACACAATTTGCTGCACTGTTGTCGCAATCTGGAATCAATGTTGGTCATGTATGATTAGTTCTGCTGCATCAGAACCTTCCTCAGTATTTTCGCCGAACCATGTCGCCGACAGTATTGTTAATTTTTTGGATTATTTCGCCGACTATGTCGCCGATGTATTGGGATTATTTTGTCAAAACCACGTCGCCGATGTATTTTTGATGAAGATCGTGGACATGAAAATCAATCAGGAGAACTCCTATTATTCGTAGGATGCATCGTTAATTTCTTTGTTTTATATCTAATCTGCATGTTTCAGGATTCAGTTCCTGCCGGATCATATAATGATCCATTCTTGTCTAGTGTGTGTGTGTGGTCCATCTGTACAGATGTAAAACTTCTTTCCGGTACTTTGGTGCACTTTTTTGTTATGGTTCATGATTTTCTGGTTCTTTTTCATGCAGGGGGGCAGTGCACGACTGACAGACACTGCCCAACGAAGACACTGTCAGTTCGTGGTGATACAGAGCCTGATCAGCTCTGCGTACCTGCATCAATTTATCATTTCTCTGAATGGCAACCGGCTAAGCCAAGTACCGGCATGTCGTTTCGTTTCTTTTTCTTCATAATGGACAAAGTTGCATCAGAACCTTCCTCAGAGCAAGGACGCAGAAAACATACCTGGAACTTTGTTTCCAACGGTTTCTAAACCACCGTACGGTTTTCGCAATCTGATTTACTGCTGACTTCGTCAGATGGAACAGTTGCATCTAGCAAGGACGTAGAAAGAATTCCTCTTTACTGTTTCTCACGCCTAGTCATCCACTTTCCCCTGTCAGACTTTACTGGATTTATTTTTTTTGCACGTGAGATGCATTCCACATCAGTAATTCGATAAGATGTTTCTGAGCAAGTGTGTCACTCATACCGTTGTCCGACAAGGTGGTATGAGCCCTTCGGGGAAAGCCTTTCTAGGCTAAAAATTGACGGTAAAACGATGTCTGAATTTACACTTTTGAATTAGTAATTCGTCTAAGTAAAGTGAACTGCTGGCCATTTTTCATCTGTTTCACACGTCGATCGAATGATTGTTGAAACTGCTTGCCGCAGTACTGGGCATCACCTTTTTCTTCTCCACCATACTCCACATAGCTGGAAGCCGCGACAACAACCTCCTTTTTCAGTGAAGCCCAAGCGCATACCCGCAGCCATTTTGACATGAACAGGTAACAGGACATGCTTTACAGGTGTGGTCACTTCTTTTTGGTTTCTCGGTGAGGTTCAACTGTGCACGTAATTCATTGAACACTGATAGCCGTCGATAGGGTTGACTTGAATACCGAGGGCCTTTGAGCCTTATCACGAATATTGCATGCATTGTGGATGCATCCTGCTTGAACTAATTTTATTTTATTTTTAATCGTCTGACAGTGCTGCCATGTTTCCTGGACGGTATCCTACCGTTCCCGACAACATG
>CAMXCT020000757.1:739061-767878 GCA_947184155.2 Cladocopium goreaui
TTCATAATGGACAAAGTTGCATCAGAACCTTCCTCAGAGCAAGGACGCAGAAAACATACCTGGAACTTTGTTTCCAACGGTTTCTAAACCACTGTACGGTTTTCGCAATCTGATTTACTGCTGACTTCGTCAGATGGAACAGTTGCATCTAGCAAGGACGTAGAAAGAATTCCTCTTTACTGTTTCTCACGCCTAGTCATCCACTTTCCCCTGTCAGACTTTACTGGATTATTTTTTGCACGTGAGATGCATTCCACATCAGTAATTCGATAAGATGTTTCTGAGCAAGTGTGTGTGTGTGTGTCCTGCGGTATGTTGGACTGTTTGGGCTTGTACCAGCACACTCTATCCCACCTCTGCAGCCAGTCGATCTTCTTCCTCCTTTCGACTACGCTCCTGGTGGTGACTGGTGGCACCCGCCCGCAGGACAGAAGCATCTCGAAGTCATATGGCTATGGGATGCTATGGGTCAAAATTGGTTACCACGAAGATTAAGCCATCAGAGTATGCACCACGCAGATCTCTAACAATCAGTATCGCTGGCAAAAAAATCAGGTTCCCAGTTCCTGGGGCCTCAAATTTCACCTGACCATTAGCCACCGTATGTCATGGGCGACATGACTTGCCCATGAAGCGATGCAGGGAGGCTATGGCATCAACTGGGTCCAAGACCTCCGCCACCCGTTCTTCTTCCGCTTGCCTTGGGCTGCGAAGCATGCATTAGCCAGGGGTATCCAGGGTCCTGTATCACTGATGTACACCCTGTATCAGTCATAATGGCTATTGATAACTTAGAATCTGTGATCCTGCAGATGGCAACCCGAACCCCAAAAACTACATCCCTGGTACTTTGAAGTACAGAGGGTGGCCCAGCTGCACCGTGACACTTGCAAATGTCATGTTTCCAGCTTTTGCCGTGCAAAGCGCACTTGTTGCTTTATGCCGGGTCACCTTTCTCGTCGCTCCTGCCATCGAAAATCTGAGCTAGTTCTCATGTGAAAATTGCTGGGCACCTCCTCCTGCCGACGTCTTACTTCCTGCTGCTCGAGCAAACGGTCCTGCTCAGAATTTGGCTTCCACCGGGCCGATGAAAAGATTTGCAAAGGTCAGCCACCAATTCCAAAGCTGCCACCTCCTCTAGCTCTTTTACCTTGCGCCCTGCATAGCACCAAGATCCCCAAGGGATGAATTCAACACAAGAGTATTAAGGTCCGGACTCTCAGCCGCTTCATGTTCATGCAGCGCAATCACCTGGCTCGGAAGGTGAAAATCCTCGATCAATCGATGGATCACAAAATGATCATCAAGCAGTTGTCTGGCACAATCCATTCCAGGCACCTCTTGAACCGAAGGAGTTGTTGCTATGGCCACCTCTGCTGCAGGGCTTGTAGGCCGGGTGCCTGCCTGTCATGGCGCAGCGGCGCAGCGGGCTCTGCACGGATTCTTACTGGTGCAAAAATTCAGACGGGACCTGAGAGACAGCTTCACTGGTTGAAGAGGAGGTGTCCTGCACAGAAAGGGATGGTACAGTGATGGGTTCCTAACAAGATCTATAGCTTGATAAGAACCATTTTATGTGATTTGATATTTGTACTATATACATATACATATATATATATAACTATATATAATACATTGATATAATATTATTGGGGTGTGTGTGTGTGTTTCATTTCTTGCTTTAACTATGGGGCTTATATAATAATCTTATATCTCTTTTATGATACATGTGAATATTCTATATATATATATATATCCATTTTATCACTACCAGTATGTCCCCGGTGGAAAGCAATCCTCCTGCGCCACGGCTCGTTCCACCCTGGCACTGCTATCTGAGCTGTGGTGATCGCTGGCCACCTGCAGACGGCAGCAGAATGCTGTTACCATGGGTTACTATGTGTTACCATGGCGAACAGATGCGAATAGCCTCTATTTGCAAAGCCAGTTGGCGGCAAAATCGATGAAAATCTGGCGAATGGGGCTGAAATCTCTTCTATGAAAAACCAAGGCCAGAACTGAGTCCGTGCCATCGGATGACTCCTTGCAATCAAGCGATCGCGCATCAACTTGAGCTGGTTTACGCAGTTCCACTTGATAGCTGACAGGTGCCAACCCGCAACATGTCACCAGCTCAAATTCGGGAGGCCGTCTGAGGAGCCTATGAACTATTTTAAAATCCTGACTTACTTCCTAAGACAGGTGACTACATGTATTACATAACATGTACTACAGTACCTATCATCACCTACCTACAGGTTCTTCTGGGACCAATGTCATCCATTCAGCCCCATGGCTGCCATGGCTCCTCTGAATCTATCCTTCGCATACTGCAGCAGCTTCATGGTTGAACCCGAAGTCACAAAATCAATGTATTCCACCATCTGTAGTCATTGGTATGTCATGACCAGTGCTGTTGATCCACCAGCTCAATCCAAATAAATCCACTCAAACGAGTAGTTGCAATGTTGGATCAAGGTGAATTGGACTACAATACATTTGTGAAGTTTCTGTTCATGCTGACTATTGAAAGGTCCAGTCTGAAGAGGCTTGAATGGAGCTCTAAATGTTAGGTCACTTCCTGTCCATCGCTTGCGGCTATCAGATATCACGTTGCTGCGGGCTCTTTGGACAATGAGGTCCGTCTAGTTGAAGGTGCGCAAACCAAGCACATACACAAGATTGTAGGTCAGTCCACACATGCTGAGTACCCCAAAACTGAAATGTCCAAGGGAAAATAACTAAGGGATACAAATGGGATTTTCCTTCAAATCTTTTGGCAAACCCAAACATATATCATCCCACGATAAGGCCAATTTGACCAATTGTGACAAGCAAATTGGATGGCTGCGTGCCTCGTTTCGTTTGATCACACTATGAATCCAACTGCCGTCTTCAGCAAATCAGCCGTGAAGCCGAAGGTCCAGTGACACGGGCTCTAGGCTAAGCGGCTTTTCCCTTGGGCTTTGCCTTGGGTTTTGCCTTAGGTTTTCCCTGAGGTTTCGGGGCCGTGTCACCTAAATCCACCTTTTCCTTGTTGCTCGCAACCTTGGCTTCGGATTACAAACACACATGGGAGTGAGCATAAATTCTGGTATGGATCGTTCCGCGGTGATCCGTACTATGGATCGGGAGTGCTTACGTAAGGTGCCTGATCCGTACCCTTTCGTAAGGGCTCATCATAGCAAACAAATTGTGCTGATACTCTTACTATCTCCTACTTGCTATTACTTCTCCTCCTGCTACTGTTGCTGCTAAAACTGCTACCACTGCTAGTAGAAGGAAATACCAGCACCAGCAGCAGTAGTGGCAATAGAAGGAGGAGATGCAGTAGCAGTAGAAATAGCAGTAGCAGTACCAGTAGTACTAGTAAAAGTCATAGTAATAAGAGTAATCTAATGGAAGTAGCAGCAGCAGCTGCAGTTGTACTAGGAGTAGGAGTAGGAGTAGTAGTAGTAGTAGTGGTAGTAGTGGTAGTAGTAGTAGTAGTAATAGAATCGGTCTTTCATATTGGCATTTGTTGTGGCGTGACTGGGTTCGGGTATGGATCGGGTATGGAACGGGTATGGATCGGGGTATGGATCGGGACACGCTATCTGGGCCGGCTTTCCCGCTATGGCTGTGAAGGAAGAGAACGGGGTATTTCTAGTCTGGTCTAGTTCTACACGTGCCAGGCAAAGCAGAAACAGAAGGAATTGTAACCATAGCGCCACTATAGAAGTACAAGAAGCACCTAGTGGAACTAGAACCAGTCTTACTAGCGTTCAAGGTGCACTTGCAGTATTGCTAGTAGCTAGTCAACTAGTTGCATTTGTCCAACTACCAGAAGCACACAGAGGAAGTGAATCAGCACCAGCAGCGGGAGCAGGACCAGCAGGAGCAGCAGCAGAAGCGACAGCAGTAGCAGCAGCTCCTGGGAGGAAGATGACTAGTAGTGGCAGCAGCAGCAGCAGCAGCAGCACGGAGGCAACGGAGGCAACGGAGGCAACGGAGGCAACGGAGGCAACGGAGGCAACGGAGGCAACGGAGGCAACGGAGGCAACGGAGGCAACGGAGGCAGCGGAGGCAGCGGAGGCAGCGGAGGCAGCGGAGGCAGCGGAGGCAGCGGAGGCAGCGGAGGCAGCGGAGGCAGCGGAGGCAGCGGAGGCAGCGGAGGCAGCAGTAGAAACAACGGTAGTAGCAACGGGAGTAGCAGTACGAGGACCAGAAGTAGTATTAGGATAAAAAGCAGCATTAGGGCCAGCATCAGTCTTTCTTCAACGAGAAAGGGGTACGGATCAAGGGTATGGATCAGGGGTATGGATCTCGGGTATGGATCACGCAGTATCATGGGGTATGGATCGGGGTATGGATCATGGAGTATGGATCGTGTGTGGGCCCGGGATGCTTTGTATTTATACCCGCACCCACATGAGTTGGTCTGAAAATATGGTCCTAAATTTTGATGGCATCAGTTTATCATCATGTTCCCTGTCCAATTCTAAAGATTCAAAAAAGATCAAAAAAGGATCCAAACACTGGTATGGAATCAGAGCCCCATCACTAAGGATCCGATCAATTCACAGTCAAGCCACCAAAGCATGAAAATCATCCACGCTCAGCACAGGGACTTTTGCTGACTTGGCCTGGTTAGCTTGAGTTGGGGTTTGCGGTCAAACGCTGCAGCGTCCAAACAAAATGGATTTGTCCGAAATAGAGCATGCCCCCAAAATCCACCAATATCATCCAAAATCGCCAAAATCATCCAAAATCGCTCTCTCAGCGAAAAAACACTTGGAGTATGATTCCCTGCAACTTTACTGGACACACTTCTGCAGCATCCATCTAGGCACCGCGAGTGTTGGGTGGAAAGCAACCACTCAACAGCGGCCCAAGGGATGGGATCTCGCCTGTTGCATCTTTGCGCTTTGATCGACCGCTTCGCCATTCCAAAGCTTAGACCCAGCAACCTGGACGGATCTGGACGGATTCTCATTGGATTCGCCCGGTGGTCGACTGGTGGTCGACTGTCGACTGGGCTGCTGGCAATTCCTGTGGCTCCAGAGACCTTTGATGTTAGGACCTGGCGCGACCCGAGCGACCCGAGCGACCCGAGCGACCCGAGCCCAATCTTCAGCCCGAGATCTGCCACGCCTTGCCACCAAGCAGTGGGATCAGGTCCTCAATGATAGACCGCCTTGGGAACGTGGCTCATCCCAGTCCCAGTCCCAGTTGGTCATTGCAGATCAACCCAAACAAAAAGACGGTGAGACCCCAAAGTGGTAAAAGGTGGAGCATTTTTTCCAAAAAATGGCGAGCCTAGAAATAATCAATGATATTCAATGATCAAGTCAATGCCGTTGCTGGAAAGAACAATCTTATCTCAATGGCTTCGCTTGAGCTTCATGCGACAACTCTTCCGGCTCCCCCGTCACAGCCTCAGGAGCACCCCAATGGAGATTCTCGACGCTAAACCAGAACAGTTTGCTATGTAAAAACCCCATCTTTAATAGGGAAATCTGGGAAATCAAGGGTACTGTAAATCATATACAAATGGGCCATGTTCCGTGGTAACACATGTAAATTTGGAGGTTGATAATTCTTAGGCATGACCCTCCATGACACTTCAGCGTCACATGCGTCACATGCGTCACATGCGTCACATGCACACACACTCTGAGCCTGGCGCAAGCTGATGGCCTTTTAAACTGTCGGGCCGCGCTTGTTTCAGCAGGTCATGGATGGCTAATAGCCACCTGCGGCATGGAATCAAAATGAATCAAGACATATCAGAACCATGAAATCAGTGGACCTTCCCAAAAAATGTCCTGCATGTATAGTCTCTGCTGCAGAAATTCACAAAAACATACAAAAACCAACAACATATAAAATAAATGAACATAATTCCATATAATTCCATATAAATCAATTCAATCTCAAAAGAAGATATGATATCATCATCCTGCAGCGCCTATGTTGCACATATGCGGCAAAGGTCGTCATGCTGCTGCTTGATGACTCTCCTGTCCTCAGCAAGACACTTCAAGGTCTCCATCCACCTGAGTTCAGCACAGGCTTCCGCACAAGGCCGTCTTGCAGGCCCATCTGCAGTATTGGGGGTCCTGGCAATCTCAAGACATCTTAAGACCAACACGGGTCAAATGCTGGCAGATCATGGTCATCCTTTTCTTTTGCCATGGATTGAAGATGATTGAAGTGCCCTCGGCTTTGGATTTCTGTCCTCAGAGTAGATCTCGGAAAAGGTTTTTCCTTGATGTTTGCCTCGCCATTGTCGCGTGAGTTGGCTCAGGAGTTAGCTTGAGGTGTGGACTCCACTCCTGGCCTATCTTCATCAGCACTTCTCCTTTCCTTTCAGCAAATTGGGGAGGAATCGACTGATGGTTGCCATCTCTCAGTTGCATTTTTTTTCACGTTTGCAGGTTTTGCATTGGCCCATGATCCATGATGGTCCATGAGCTGCGTCCACTGCTAAGGCAATGACGCAAGAGGGGGAGATGAAGCTGCACTCGGTCGAAACCTGATTTCCACCAATGCCAGGCACCACATTGCTGCAACATGCTGCAATACCCTCCCATTTTGGTGCAAATATGTGCAAATACAAGCTCGTCCCAGCATTGTGACCAGTTGATTTGAATCTGTTGCTGTCAGCAAAGCCACCCTGAACCGTCCGACGGTGTGATCTGCCGGGTTGGAGCAGGTGCTTGTCCTCAAGTCATGGGATGAGCAATTTCATTGGCCCAGATTTGGAATGGAATGGCAACAGAACAGCCCTATGTATACAATGGTGAACACCAAAAGACTGTGTATTGGAAAATCTGTATCAAAAGGTTGGAGGAGTGAGACAAACTGGGTTTTGCTCAACCTCAAGCCACAGGTCGATTCCTGTAGGTGAAGTTTGAAGTGGACCATTTTTGTGGGTTTTGTAGATTCTTCGAGCTACTCTCTGATAATCTCATAGTTCAACGTAGCTATGGAAAATCGACCATTTATACAGATGATTTTCCCATTCAACACACCAGTCAAATCCATTTACACCAAATAATCATCCCAGTCAGCCATCTTTGATCACCGGTATGGCATGGGGAAGGCCCAGGACCCAGGCTTGGTGCAGCTGGCCCTGGCGCAGGCCCGGGCCGCTTGATTTGGAAGAGTGGCGCTGCCGAAGCGGAACGGAGACCAGCCCTGGTAACGGAGCAGCGGCTGCACCAATGGATTATCTGACTCCAATTCCAGAAGGAAAAAGTCACGTAAAAGTATGTATGTAGATACATATATATATAATTATATATATATATTAATTATTGTATACCTGAGAAGGATGTAACGAAAGCCAGCAGCTCCTTTATATTGACCTAAGATTCCCAGGTACTATATGTCAATATACCTCCGACTCTCACGATCGCCTCTAGTCCGCATCTCCTCTAGGTCTTACAGGCCTTGTTTAGACTGCAAGAGCCAGACTCCGATCTCTTTTTTTTCTGTTCTAAATGGCCTCTACGTGCAAAAGTGGTTAGGAAACACAAAATTCGGTGGTGTTTTAGGTGGGGGTCTCGATTCCCCCCTGGTCGGCTCTTGGGGGTCGTCAACAAGACTTGTGGGCGATGGGACGACCTGCCCCAGGCCCCTTAGACCCACTTCGTTTATAGTAATGACTTCAGCCTAGCCTGCCAGCTGGCTTTCGTAAATTGTATATATTATACAATTATTATAAATTATAAATGTAAAGGTATACATGTACACTATTGTCAATATATTATCACTCAAGCGTATACCAATGTAAACAAGTGTCAAATAATGTCATATAGTTGTGTGTGTGTGTTTATGGACATGCTGCTTCAGCATGCTTCAGCCTGGTCCACGCTTGACCCCAGAGCCAATGCGAGCTCACAGGGCGCGCAATCATGGCACCGCAAGCTGCGCAAGCTGCCGCCGCCGGGCATCCAAAAGGGGCACTAGCGGGACCATTGAAAGCGATTGAAGACGGGCAAGTGCATGTCTCCCAAATCACAATGCACAGTGATGCATGGTGCTCACACATCAGTGGATATATCTATATATACACACATATATATATATACATACAATAAATGCATATATCTATATATAATTATGTGTGTGTGTGTGTTACATATGTATAAATATATATATAGTATCATATACATTTATATAATATTATGGATGTATATATATATAATCGTCAAATGGTAAATTGCCCGCCACCAGCTACAACAAAAGCATACTGTACCAACACTACCGCATCAACGGTGCAGTTTTCCGTTGCGCCATCGCGTCATCGCGCAGTCCTTTTGCACAGTTCGCGACTTCTGGTCCAAGGCTTCAGAGCCTCTCACAGGCCCAAGCTAGCTGCAAGGCTCAGTGCTCGGACGTCAAAGGAAAACACGTGCAGCCAGATGATCAGAGATGATCAGAGATGATCAGAGATCAAGACGATCAGCAAGACGATCAGCAAGATTCGTTGCAAAAGGGCCGATGGATTCAGGCCGTGGGACGAAGGCACCAGCTGAGACGGGTTCAGACGGGCTCGAGGAATTCGAGGACAGGCCGTCGTCGTAGTATACAATCGACCTGTACAATTTGAAACAATCGTTATCAATCGTTTGTGTCGCATCTGCAGTAGATGGCACTGCGATCGACTCTCTTAAGAAAACGCCCATTAACGACTGCCAACCATTGAGATTCTCAGGTGGCCCACCTTCTTTGTCAGTCGGTCTGAGGTAGCTTTGCATAGCTAAAAATAGGTGCCGACAGTTTCAAGCATATGCGTGCATATGTATGCATATGTATAGTAGCTTTATTTGCAGGGCATCAGCCATCCTTTTGAAACAGCTCTTGGAATGCTACAATGGATTTCAACTGAGCCCACCCTGAGATCTCCAATGCTCAAAACAAGCATGCATTGACCCAAAAAAAGGACCGCAATCGAAAGCCATCGATCCATGGCGATTTCGAATTAGACCTTCGCTGCATTTTCTCAGTAGACCTCCACAGAATCAGCCTTAACTTCGAGGCCGCATGTCGAGTCCACATTGTTTCTCAGCCAACCCCATGTACTGCCACTGCCCTCCTGGCCGATGCCTATCCCCGCAGGTCTTGAACCAATCAATTCAAATTAAACGCATCACATCGTGTATTTCATGTGTATTCATCACAGATTTATATGCCTTCAATAAAATGTTTCGACTGAAAAAAACATGAGTGAATTAAACACCATGTACATGTATAAAGATGTGCGTATTAGATTTTAAAAGGAAAATATGGAAAATATAAGTTCACTATGTATATTATATTCATATATGATTATTGTGATATATGATATTAATTGATATTATAATCTATTATATGTACGTGCGTGTGTGCTCGTGTATGTGCAATACAACTTTCACACGACAGATGAGCGCAGCCGATGGGCTCCTCTGGGATGGACGCCAAATGCCTGGCTTCGCTTTCCCACTGCTCCCTCAACAAGCGCACGCAATGGGCGCGGAGACCTGGCTCCGGCAGGTAGCTGCATGAGACCACCTCGGGTGGAAGTAGGAAGCCTCCCAGCCGTGTGGCAAGATATGGCAAGTGAAGGACAACCGCAAGGAACAATTCTGATCCATATTGACATGTGACATATTGATCAATTATGGAAAAGGAAATCCAATTGCGTAGATCAAAGATATTCAAAGATAACATCCGTCAAGACCTGGAGGTCTAAAATGGGTTCTAAGTTTGAACTTCGCTGGATAGAGGTCTTGCATAATGGCCATGCCATGCACATCATGCAGCCTTGCCCCATCCCCACGAGAATGGCCTGCTGAAGCAGCTGCGTGGTAGCACAGCAGGCTCCTACTCTCTCCTCCAACTGCACGTGCAATTGCTTGGCGAGGAGACAACGGCAACACTGAGCGCCAAGCGCAATGGAGCTCTTTATCCACTCGATCAGCTGCCCATTTCACGTAGAGGCGGCGTCTCTGCAAATGCCATCGCGCGCGCTTGGAAATGCCTTCAAGTGTCTCAGCATCTGGAGGCCCCAGATGTCCCAGGTTCTTGATCATTTGACCGCCTTTTTGGAAGCTGTTTCTCCTGGGCAATGCCATGGCCACAAAAATTGTGACCATCATGGCAGGTGAATGTCGAATGGGCCCATAGATGCACATCGCGAAGACAATGGGGAGCAGTGGCCATGTGTTTAGCCAGGCAGGCAGACCCCAGGGTAAATCCCTGTGGTTCAGTAGGGTTTTGGAGTCAACACCTTGCATCCCTTTCCAGGGGCCATCCTGCACCATTCCTCAGGACTACCCCTCCCAAAGCCCCGTCCTTGAGAAGAAAAATGCAGAAATACTATGATGAAAAGCATCATTCAATGCTGGTAGAGTGGCCGAGCTTCCACCCACAAAAATCATTTTAACAAAAATCATTGTTCTCCACCTCTCACCTTTTTTGACATGATGGGTTGCGTAGCTTGCGTCACAGCTTTGCTGTGGACCAGGCCATCTTAAAAGGTACAGAATGCACAACCGTGTACAACATGTCTATATAGTAGTACCCAACGGCCGCAATATGGCACGTTGATTGCACAGAGACGTGCCGATCTTTCACGCCTATTAGGCCCATCATGGGACCTGGGGTGCTAATTCTGAACTCGATCTACTTCATTTTCTCACTGCGATACACTTTCGAAACACGTGAGAAGTCTCGCTTCATCACAACTTGCCCGGCACTGCCGCTCGACCGTGTCACCGGCGACCTGTAACTCGGAATCTGTTTGAAGTTTCAATAGGGATGGGTCAATTTTGGGGCACCAGCGGACCCATCAAGTTGATCATTTTTTTGCATGAACCCTGCCATGGTGCGGTCGATAATTTTGCATTTGTTTTAGTCTTGGCCCATACAATACCGCACATACCCCAATGGCAAATACAAAAACATACACGAACCTTTCAGCGCAAGTGCGCCTGATTCAGACAAGCTCTTCAGTGATCTTTTGCAGGCACCTTGGTTCCCGGCCAAGCATCACAATCAAACGGCCACTTGAGGCAAGCTCTGAATTGTTTGACAAAAAAAATAATCATCAGAATGATCATCAACGAATGATATTGAATCAACTACCCAGCCATTTTTGCGCAATCGTTCACCACATCAAAGCCCTTCCCCGTACCAAAAACAGGTGTTCCAAAGTTGCAGGTCAAGGGGCCACCATCCGCACCTCCCATGGACAACGGCTGGAACTAAATATCCGCATTCGGCAAAAACACCTTTTTTGCTGCCGAACTCCCCATTTATCATTGGATGACTGGTGTATCATTAAAATTTATTGTTGGCAATTATCCCCATTTATCCCTATTTATCCCCATTTATTGTTGGTTACCCTCTGGTAAACTAACATAACCATGGAAAATCACCATTTTTGATGGGTAAATCCACTATTTCTATGGCCATAGAGGGTAAATATTATTGAAAATCAATCTTTGGGATGGTAAAACCATGATTTGGATCACTGGGAGTCACCCCGACCTGCTTGGGGACCTGGGCTCACACTCCGGTCCTTCGGCCCATCCTGAGCAGAATTGCAATATGGATCTGGGTCAAAATAAAAATTGATGATTTACCTGGGAGGGGGGGAAAAAAAAACATGAAACATATCAAAATCTCAGGTTCGAATTCTAAGTCCTAACCATTTGTACAATTTTGACCCAACTGCATGCACGAAATGCACAAAGAAACCTGCCCCCATCTGAGGACAGCTCCAGCATTGGACCAGGGCCAACCCGCGGCCCAAAAGTGGTGGAAGCACCAAAGGTGCCCGAAGCTCCCAGAGCAGGGCCTACAATATGGCATGGCTTTGAAAGCCAGAAACGGAATAATAATTGGAATGTAAATATCCCAAACATTTTCAAGGCGCACTCCATGTAATCCCATCCACCATGGGATACCATGGGATTTTGGGGGTGTTTCCAGAGTGTTTCCCTCAAGTTTGAACAAATCAAAATGCCTCCTGGCGCACGGGATCCGAGGGTGTCCTGGCCACAAGGTTGGTGGCTAAGCACATGATGATTGTGTCGCCGAATGGAGATGGGCCCTAAAACATCTGAAAGAAATGCACTTAGCAAATACTCAAAACATGTGGAAATATATGTGCATATATATTAATTATATAATATATATAATATGTGTGTGTGTGTGCATCTATAAAGAGTGCGGTATTGCTGTATCCATGACATTTTAACCCGTGGCCAACCAGCTACTTTGATCCAAGACCAGGTTTTCTCCTCGGCTGCCAGAGCTGGTGAGCCATGTGCAAAGGATGGCGTGGGCCTAAGTTTTTTCCTCCGACGGCAACCATGCCCCAAGGCCCCGAGGAGGGTGTGCAATATCCATGGCCTTTGAACGATGCTGGCCCTTGCGACGAGACTTCTTGGAACAAGTAAAATTGTAAAACTGTAAATGCTTTAAATTAGACGGATAGGCCTACGGTCTACAGATTCGGATGAAGCGATCATGATGCGACGCAGACGAATATATATATATATAATTTTATATAATAGATATATGGATGCATAGATGGAACATACAAAATCATGAAAGTACCCAACTACAACCAGAAAAGATACACTTACACATTATCAAAGGAAGTTGGGAAGCAATACTTCCGTGTTACGGACAAATAGAAAATGATGAAGGGTGGTGATCCCATAACAATACATTGCAGGGTGGTAGATCACATAACAATACATAACAATAACAATACATAACAAAAGAATAAGAAGCAGTGGAATTGACTTTGATGAAGGGTGGTGATAATGACGGGTGGTGACGAAGGGAAGTGGTGACGAAGGGAAGTGATGATGAAGGGGAGTGGTGACGAAGGGAAGTGGTGAAGAAGGGAAGTGGTGACGAAGGGAAGTGGTGACGAAGGGAAGTGGTGACGAAGGGAAGTGGTGACGAAGGGAAGGGAAGTGGTGACGAAGGGAAGTGGTGACGATGGGAGTGGTGAGGCGAAGGGAGTGGTGACGATGGAGTGGTGACTAAGGGAATTGGTTTTTTTGGGACGATGGAAGTGTGACAAGGGAAGTGTGACGATGGGAAGTTGGTGCGAGGGAAGTGGTGGACGAAGGGAAGTGGTACTAGGGAGGTGGTGACGATGGGAAGTGTGTGACGATGGGAAAGTGGTGAGGAAAGGGAAGGGGTGAACGATGAAGTGGTGCCGCCGGGCCGTGTGCCGCTGGTCCGTGCTGCTGCCCGGGCGTGGTGCCGCCGGCAGTGGTGAAGACGTGGACGTGGTGCCGAAGACGTGGTGCCGAAGGAGTGGTGACGATGGACTTGTGACGAAGGGGAAGTTGGTGGCCCGACAGGAAGTGGTTGACGATGGGAAGTGGTGACGAAGGGAAGTGGTGACGATGGGAAGTGGTGACGAAGGGAAGTGGTGACGATGGGAAGTGGTGACGAAGGGAAGTGGTGACGATGGGAAGTGGTGACGAAGGGAAGTGGTGACGAAGGGAAGTGGTGACGAAGGGAGGTGGTGACGATGGGAAGTGGTGACGATGGGAAGTGGTGAGGAAGGGAAGGGGTGACGATGGGAAGTGGTGACGAAGGGAAGTGGTGACGAAGGGAAGTGGTGACGAAGGGAAGTGGTGACGATGGGAAGTGGTGACGAAGGGAAGTGGTGACGAAGGGAAGTGGTGACGAAGGGAGGTGGTGACGATGGGAAGTGGTGACGATGGGAAGTGGTGAGGAAGGGAAGGGGTGAGTTGGGGAGGAAGCCGGAGCACGATTCCTTGTGTTTTTCCGTGTAAAGTGGCTGCAGCCGGCGATGAAAGGTACCTCGTCTGTGCGGCGGTTGCGGCTGCGGTCGGTTTATCGTTTTTTTTTTTGCCGCAGTGTAACGGTGGCTTGAAGCTGCTTTGGGTGTGGTTGTGTGTGCGTATTTATAGGGTGTTTTGGAATCTGTGGTTGCAGCTCCCATTGGAATGGCTGCATGATGTTGCATGGGCTATGTTTTGGGGAGGAAGCTGGAGCACGAAACCTTGTGTTTTTCCGTGTAAAGTGGCTGCAGCCGGCGATGAAAGGTACCTCGTCTGTGCGGCGGTTGCGGCTGCGGTCGGTTTGCCTTTTTTTTTTGCCGCATTGTAACGGTGGCTTCAAGCTGCTTTGGGTGTGCTTGTGTGTGCGTAGTTATAGGGTGTTTTGGAATCTGTGCTTGCAGATCGCATTGGAATGGCTGCATGATGTTGCAAGGGCTGTGTTTTGAGGAGGAAGCCGGAGCACGAATCCTTGTGTTTTTCCGTGTAAAGTGGCTGCAGCCGGCGATGAAAGGTACCTCGTCTGTGCGGCGGTTGCGGCTGGGGTCGGTTTATCGTTTTTTTTGCCGCATTGTAACGGTGGCTTCAAGCTGCTTTGGGTGTGCTTGTGTGTGCGTAGTTATAGGGTGTTTTGGAATCTGTGCTTGCAGATCGCATTGGAATGGCTGCATGATGTTGCAAGGGCTCTGTTTTGGGGAGGAAGCCGGAGCACGAATCCTTGCGTTTTTCCGTGTAAAGTGGCTGCAGCCGGCGATGAAAGGTACCTCGTCTGTGCGGCGGTTGCGGCTGGGGTCGGTTTATCGTTTTTTTTTTGCCGCAGTGTAACGGTGGCTTCAAGCTGCTTTGGGTGTGCTTGTGTGTGCGTAGTTATAGGGTGTTTTGGAATCTGTGCTTGCAGATCGCATTGGAGTGGCTGCGTCAAGGTTGCTTGCTGCAGCGGCTGCATGCGTAATACTATTGTCTTTTGCAGCTGAAGATTGTAAATCGTATTGGAGTGGCTGCATCCAGGCTGCGATAGTCATTTGTCAGCAGATTTTCCCAATTTTGGCGCTAATAATTTTCCTTTTCAAATTCCTTTTAAAAAGTGCTTCAAAATCGTCTTTTTTTCACTTTGGCGTCGAGATCCGGTTTTGGAGCTGCAATTTCCGACGCCATTGCACGTAGTTCTATTGTGTTTTGCAACTCAGTCTCTGCAGATCGCATTGGAGTGGCTGCGTCAAGGTTGCTTGGTGCAGCGGCTGCATGCGTAATACTATTGTCTTTTGCAGCTGAAGATTGTAAATCGTATTGGAGTGGCTGCATCCAGGCTGCGATAGTCATTTGTCAGCAGATTTTCCCAATTTTGGCGCTAATAATTTTCCTTTTAAAATTCCTTTTAAAAAGTGCGCCAAAATCGTCTTTTTTTCGCTTTGGCGTCGAGATCCATCCGGTTTTGGAGCTGCAATTTCCGACGCCATTGCACGTAGTTCTATTGTGTTTTGCAACTCAGTCTCTGCAGATCGCATTGTAGTGGCTGCGTCAAGGTTGCTTGGTGCAGCGGCTGCATGCGTAATACTATTGTCTTTTGCAGCTGAAGATCGTAAATCGTATTGGAATGGCTGCATCAAGGCTGCGAAAGTGATTTGTCAGCAGATTTTCCCAATTTTGGCGTTGATAATTTTCCTTTTAAAATTCCTTTTAAAAAGTGCTTCAAAATTGTCTTTTTGTCGCTTTGGCGTCGAGATCCGGTTTTGGAGCTGCAATTCCTGTTGTGATTATGTACAAGAAAGCTTCTCTGTGCAAAAACTTTTTCTGTAAAAGCTTGCTGTGTGTAAAAGCTTCTCTGTAAAAGCGTCTCTGTGTAAAAGTTTCTGTGTGTGTAAACGCTTGCAATGTGTAAAAGCACTGTGCGTAAGTGTTCTGTGTGTAAACGCTTGCTGTGTGTGAAAGCTTGCTGTGTGTAAAAGCTTCTCTGTGTAAAAGCTTGTTGTGTGTAAAAGCTTTTCTGTTTAAAAAGCTTCTGTGTAAACGCTTGCCATGTGTAAAAGCACTGTGTGTAAGTGTTCTGTGTGTGAACGCTTGCTGTGTTTGAAAGCTTGCTGTGTGAAAAAGATTTTGTGTGTAAAAGCTTGCTGTGTGTAAAAGCCTCTCTGTGTGTAAAAGCGTCTCTGTGCAAAAGTTTCTGTGTGTAAACGCTTGCCATGTGTAAAAGCACTGTGTGTAAGTGTTCTGTGTGTAAACGCTTGCTGTGTGTGAAAGCTTCTCTGTGAAGAAGCTTGTTGTGTGTAAAAGCTTCTGTGTGTAAAAGCTTCTCTGCTTGAAAAGCTTGCTGTGTGTAAAAGCTTCTCTGCGAAAGAACTTGATGTGTGTAGAAGCTTTGTAGTACAAAGTAGTACTGGAACGTGTTTTGTGCAAGCTTTGTAGTACAAAGTAGTACTGGAACGTGTTTTGTGCAAGCTTTGTAGTACACAGTAGTACTGGGAAGTGCTTTGTGCAAGCTTTGTAGTACAAAGTAGTACTGGGAAGTGTTTTGTGCAAGCTTTGTAGTACAAAGTAGTACTGGGAAGTAGTTTGTGCAAGATTTGTAGTACAAAGTAGTACTGGGAAGTTGTTTGCGCAAGCTTTGTAATACAAAGTAGTACTGGGAAGTGCTTTGTGCAAGCTTTGTAGTACAAAGTAGAAACGAATGGGAAAGGGCTGTGCAAGCTTTGTAGTACAAAGTAGTACTGGAAAGTGTTTTGTGCAAGCTTTGTAGTACAAAGTAGTACTGGAACGTGTTTTGTGCAAGCTTTGTAGTACAAAGTAGTACTGGGAAGTAGTTTGTGCAAGCTTTGTCGTACAAAGTAGTACTGGGGAGTGCTTTGTGCAAGCTTTGTAGTACAAAGTAGTACTGGGAAGTGTTTTGTGCAAGCTTTGTAGTACAAAGTAGTACTGGAAAGTGGTTTTTGCAAGCTTTTGTAGTAGATACAGTACTGGGAAGTACTTGACATAAAAATAGCCAAGAAGAACTTGGCTGACATATGGGAAGACATGGAATGAGATGAGAAGAGCTCAGATGAGATGAGTTGAGATGAAGTGCAAGTGTGAAGTGTGGAGTGTGTGGTGTCAAGAGTGCAATGTGAAGTGTGAGGAAAGTGTTTGCATTGTACCGGGGTCGCGCGCAGGTCATGTTCTTGGACAGCAACACTGCAACAGCTTCGCACAAAGCACGCACGCACCGGCCTGGCTGGCGCACGGCGCATGCAAGTTCCTTAGTAGTAGTACTGGGAAGTGATTCATGAAAGTTTAGGTGACATATGAGAAGAGATGAGATGAGAAGAGATGAGCTGGGATAAGGTGAGAAGAGCTCAGATGAGATGAAGTGTGGAGTGTGAAGAGTGTGAAGTGTGGGGCGTGAAGAGTGCAGTGTGAAGTGTGGAGTGTGAAGAAAGCAATGAGAAGCGAGAAGTGTGAAGTGTGGACTGTGAAGTGTGAAGTGTGAAGTGTGGAGTGTGAAGTGTGAAGTGTGGACTGTCAAGTGCGCAGTGTGAAGTGTGAAGTGTGGAGTGCGAAGAGTGCAGTGTGAAGAGTGTGGAGTGTGAAGTGCGAAGAGTGCAGTGTGAAGAGTGCAGTGTGAAGAGTGTAGTGTGGAGTGTGAAGACTGTCAAGTGTGAAGTAAGACGTGGAGCTTCAAATGTGACATGTGCAACACGACACCAGTTTCGCAGAGTGCACGCACGCACGGGCTTGGCTGGCGCACGGCGCATGCAAGTTCTATAGATGAGAAAGGTCTCATATATATCTTTAAGGCAACTTCCGCCCCGCCTCGTGCGGGTACTACTGGTACCTATAGATGAATAGCATAAATGAATCCCCCATCGAAATTCAGGGGAGACGTTGTGACCCTAACTCTGTAGGTTACAAAAATTATTCACAAGCTTGGGGCTATGAGGTTGCTGAACTCCATTTTTTCCCAAAATGGCCTCAGCATGCCTCAGCTACAAAATGCCTTCATTTTCAACAACTTTGAAAAACGGACGAGCTTGAATACTGTCATGTTCTGTCCCTACGAAATGCCCGGTTGTTTTTGAAAAACTCTTCATTGAGGCACACACTGTCCTTACAAAATGCCTCTGTTGTTTTTCAAAGCCAAGGTTTGGACCATGTTCTTTTGCTACAAAATGCCCATTTGATTTTGATAAATCCTTATGAAGCTCATCATGTTTTCTTACAAAATGCCACTGCGATTTTCATGATGGGCTAACATGATTGAAATGATTCCTTCATAAATGAGATTCACAAGTTTAAGCTACAAAATCTTGGACCTGGATTTCATGTCACGGTTAGCCTGACTAAAATGGAAGCCTCTGCAAGAGGCACAAGGCCACAAACCTTGTGCTGAATAGTTGCCATGTCACCAAGGTCCTGGCACACCAAAGTTGCCTGTGCCACCACCCAGAGTTAGGCTACCCTCCAAATCTCAGTACGGCAAAGGCATGGACAAAAAAGCGCTTAGGTCCTCCAAGTCATAACATGTCATAACATCAAACAACATTAAACCACAATCATCGACCAGCATCAGAATTAGAATCGTAATGATCTGCTGTACCAAAATACATCTACTTGTCATGTCAATTTCTGTCACGTCTGCAAGATCTTCAACGAAGAGTCTGGGCCATCAGCTTGGAACTGCACCAACGCGTGAAGGTGGACATGGCCTAGGCATGGAAGAATCAGCTCAACCACAGAGGCTACAACATGCAGTTACAAGGAGCTGGTCGTTGTTTCGAAAGTCTGGCTTGGCTTGTTGGGGACTTCTAGGCCACAGTGGATGTCTATTCACTGCAGGTTTGAATGATCGTCCATTATGAGGTTTCCGCTGTACACATCTCCACTGACAACTACCGAATCAAGTGTGGCTCCAACGCTGCTGGCGCATCCTTTTGTGTCCATGCTTGGCTCAGGACTTCAACCGAAGCCACCAAGCCAGGGATCACATCCCAACTTCCCACCATCTCTGCCACAGCCATGGCCACCAGAGAGTCATGGAGGTCGTTCTCTGCCAGGTTTAGCACCTTCAACCATCGCCTCTGGGAACATTCTGGGAACTTGGTGGATCTTGTGATGGGAAATTCTTGGGTCTGGGGATGGTTCAGAGCCAAACTGTTTGGTACATTTTGCTATAATGTAGCTTTCTATAGTTTTCTATAGCTTTCTTGCTCGTTTGAAGTTTGAAGTATTGTGTTTGTGAGAGATGGGCGAGGGTCAATTCTACCAAGAGGGTGGGAGAAGCATGGAGAAACTGAGTTGAGGGAGCCCAAGATGTAAAGGAGAAGAGATTGAATTCAATCGGATGTTAAATTCGCCAAACAAAAACCCAATCATATTCCTTTATGCATTATGTATCAGTACTTCCCATATCTTCTTGTTCGAAGACATCCTGCCTTGCTCTGGAGCAGGCAGTCATGACAGAACTGCGGCCGATCGCATCCATCTCCACAGTAGAAATGCTGCTCTGATGGAGCAAAGACAGACTCGACGTCCAAGAGTGTCCCCTCTCACATGCAGCGAGCAGAGCGTTCCCAACAATGCCATGACTTACACCTGGATCCTTCCGCTGTGCTGACAGCGCAGCCCTCCACCGACTAAAACGACTCGCGGAAAGTATTTGTACTACCATTGCCGGTGCACCTAACGAAAGTCGTACAGCATACGTATGTCCAATCATGTTGAGCGAAGCTTTCCAAGCACTTCCAAGTTCCAATGCAGACATGCAAGCGTTTATTGTGACAGCATCTGGAAGGACCCTACTTGCCTTCATGTGCCCCAGAAGGTCAGCTGCCAACGCCCATTCTGTTTCCCTCATGGCACCAATGGCTACAGTGTAGCTCCTCGGCTTTGGCTTGTCAAGCCTTCTCAAGATAGTCATGGATAGTTCCCAAGCACTACTCCTTTGGCAATTTCCCAGCAGTGCATTTGCTACAGCCCGGTAGCCACTTGAGAAAGGTCGTATCTTCCCCGCCACTTGCAGAGCTCTTTGCCAAGCACCCTGAAGACATGAATGAACCCCTGCGCTGCGAGCAACATCGTTCAAATGGCTGAATGCTGTGCGCATGAAGGCCAGTATCCCACAAGCTCGTCCCCACAGCATGCTTTGAGCAGAGGAGTCTACTGCAGCACTCCAACTAATCGAATCCGTCTCGATCTTCCTGACTAGGAAGGCTTGAAACAAGGCAGACACTCGACGCCATTCGCCCTGTCCCGAACAGGCACTCACAAGTGTATTGAGGGTACAGCTGTCACTCTGGACTTGATGCATCATCATCCAGTTGGCAAAGGTCAGGGCCAAATGCCACTCATGACTCTTGTCAAACGCGCTGAGCACTGAATTCGAGCAAATCGCATCAATCACAGACCAGGACTGAATGGACTGCACGGCACACATCCACAGGGAACGTCTTGACAGAGCCACCAGTGCTGAACGAACAGTTTGGGCGCCGCCGTGGTCATGGGATGGAAACTGGTCTTGCAGCTGTAAAGCTGAGAACCATCTCATGGGCATAGCGAGGGCTTGAGCCCAAGGCTGGATGGGAAGACTTGGAAGGATCATGAAAGGATCCAGGTAGCTAGGTGATACCGCTCTCTCTGGTCTCTTGATTGTGCCCATGCAAAGCTGATCACTGGGCGGCTTGAAAACTGTAATTAGTGAATTAATGTGAATTATACATGAATACATATTACATACAGTACTACACTGTGATACACATGTCACATACCTGCTACTTTGTGGTCCCAGCTGTGGTCTTGGAACCTGGAACAGGAAACAACTTCTCCATTTACAGTCTTGGAATGAAACTTGACCGCTTGGGATACACTGCTCGGCCTAAAGCCTAGAGGGCCTAGAGTGTGGCTTGAGATGGTTTGAGATGGCTTGAGGCTTTTTTGGGAATCTGAAATCATTAAAGGATATTAAAGGTCTATGATTCTATGATGACAACTGGATTTAACAAAAACTCACAAAGGACATCCCCACCTCCTGACGCGTCGCCAGGGCAATTCTTCTCTGCGAAAAATGTTGAAGGTCTGCTGTGACAGAGTGTTTAACACCCTAAGAAAAGGCAAGTGCTTCCTATCTGCCCAAGCTCTGGCAACCACATTGCTGCTAGCAGCATCCGGCTCCAATCGGAACACAATCATGTGGCGCATCAGGTTCACAGTCACCTCCCAGCTGTGCATGATGCATGTACCCATGGCAGCAGTGTAGCTGACCTGGCTCAGTCTGAGATTCAAGACAGCTGTCTGAAGAAGTAAGGCCAAGGGAAGCCGCCAAGTCGAGCAACTCTCACAGGAAGTGATGGCTGCACTTGTGCTCAAGACATCCAGCCTGATCCTCCGCTCCCTCAGAAGCCTGTAACAAATTTCCAATGCTTCCTTCCACCGCTGGGCTTTTTCGAATGCGCTGATTGCCGCTCCACAACTCACATGGTCAGCTCGTGGCGTGAGATCAAGCAGCCAAGACAGAGCCAGCTGCCATCGACCTCTTGACTGGCAAGAGGATATGAAGGCACCCACTGTTGCAGCATCTCTCTCCACCTTTGCCATTGACATGTGCTTGAGTAACACCTCCGGCAGGGAACCGTCGCTATTTCGGTTCGAGAGGGCAGCAAGATAACTCGCACTATCCGGGCGCACGCGCAGGGTCCACATCTCATCCAGCATTGCCACTAAGCCCTGCCATGGCCCTGGTGAAGCTAACATGGCACTGTTGAAGCTGATGATCTGCGGCTGAAGATTCCACGTCCGTAGGCTGCCAAGCAGCTCCAGCGCTGGTCGCCACGCTCGCTGTTTCTCGCACGCACTGGCTGCAGAATTGAAGCTGATGACGTCTGCTGCGCCAGCTTGGATGGCAGCTATGCCAAGTCGCCATTGGGTTCCTTGGAAGTTGAAGGCATTCCAGGACCTCCGATTGATGTGTACTCTCATAGCTGGCATGTTTTGAAGCACTTCTAAAAACCTGCGCCAACAGCTGCTGTGGCTCAGCCCAATGATTGAGTTGAATCCTGCAGTGTCCATGTGACCATCGTACTGATCAAAAACACAGACACCAGCTCTCCAATTCTCCAAGGGCAGACAGGCACTGATGCTAAAGGCATCCTGCGCCACAGTTGCTTTAGGCATGTCCTCCAAAAGAGCTTGAGCTTTGCGCCAGTGGCCAGCTCGCTTCAAGAGACTCAGGATCGTGTTGTAAGTAATGATGTCTCTGGCGATGCGGATAAATCGCATCTCTTGCAGAATGCCTGCCGTCCTCCAGTGATGAGCAGCGGCCATGACCTTCAGAACTGAGTTGAAGCTGATCAATGTAGGATGCAACGCCTTTGGCTGTAGCGCTGCCAGGAGACCCAAACAACACCTCCAATCCTCACCTCCACCAGCAGAAATCACCGTGTTCACATGAATCACATTTGGTACGCCTTCTTTTTGCAGCACTGCCAAAATCTCCAAGGCTTTTTGAAATTCACCCTTCCCCGCCAAGTTCTTCAATAGCACCGTGGCCAGTTTGGGCTCAGCCCAGTGCAGTGGGCTGCCTGCTTCTGCCAAATCAACTCCTGTGCAACACATTGCTGGCTTTCGGCATACACATTGCCGCACCGGGCGAAGAACATCCATTTTACAGACACCACCTCACACAGCTGAAATCCATTGAAATCCCAGTTCAACTTGTCGAAGTGGAGCCTGTCACCTTTGAAATCACCAAGCCAGGACATCTTCAATAGAAATGGCCACATGATGCAACATGGATTGCCGGATATTGCGCAAGATCGCCGATCTCTGGCTTCGTGATCGACTTGGGCAGCTGATGCCGCGAAGAGATCACAATTGCCATCGCAGGATCCTACATTTCTGTGGGAACATCCCTCTAGAGCCTCCCTTGCTTGGGCCAACAGCATCAAGCCATCATTGAGCCATCATTGAGCCAATGCAATCAATGCAAATATGCCTGCTTTACGCTTGTTGCAGGTAAGGAAGTTACACAAGAATGCGCCCCTTTGCACACTGAGCCAGTGACAACCTCCCACCGGGTCCAGGGGATCTGGAGGATGTTCGAGAGTTCCTAAGAGCTGCCAAGGATCCCACCAACATCCACCAAAAGCTCTGCCGAGAAACCCAGGGGATCTCCCAGAGCTATCGATAGCTGGCAGCGTTGCCTGCCATCAGCAACTGGGATGGTCAAGCTGTGTCCAAAGCATCGCCCTGCAACCGAACATCTTTTTATTGAATGAGATGACTGTAAAGACCACAAGGTGTATCAAATAAAGCCACAAATCACGACCAAGATGTCTTTCCGGCAAATTGGTGGCTTGTCTGAAAATAACAGGGTACCTGGAAACCGAATTGTTTATCATCATTTCACTAAATTTGGCAATGTTAGGG
This sequence comes from Cladocopium goreaui, assembly GCA_947184155.2. Lineage (NCBI taxonomy): Eukaryota > Dinophyceae > Suessiales > Symbiodiniaceae > Cladocopium > Cladocopium goreaui. The sequence continues at coordinate 762,257 of CAMXCT020000757.1, forward strand.
GTATACGGTATACTGCATATAAATGCAGTTAATCAATGTCATATATCCCATTCCCCTTTCCAGACAGCCTCAAACATATCCAAAGATCATATATGTATATATTATAATTATTATACACATATTAAATTATATTAATATATATATATTAATATGCCAGTGCGTTGATGTGATTTGATATGAATGTCCCATTTTTGGTACGAGTATCCCGTTAATCATCCCATTGAATCCCCCGTTCTGGGAATCTCCTGACAAACATGGCAGCCCCGCAGCATGTCCCACGGCATGGCCGCCAGGTGGCCTCAGGTGTTTTTAGCCTCGCCAACCCAGTGGTGCCCGGAGGCGCCCAGGCATCCGCACGGTGGCGGCGGCGTCCCGTGTCGCGGTGGAGTGTTGGAGCGCGAAACACTAGGCCTGCGCCACCAGTGCCATGAAATGCCATGAACATACCTGAAAATGAAGGAAAATGAGACTTCAAATAAGACGTATAGTAAGACAATCAATTGGGCATGGAGTCAATGGATGTATCTAAATTTCAAAACCAGTCATTTTGGTCCGGCATCTTTGACCCTTAAATCATCCCGCATCCAAGTCACTACACTTTGAATAGTTTGATTTGGTTGACCAAATATCTGAGATTCCAGACGTGTTTCCGGGAGTGCATGCAGGTGACCTTTGCTGCTGGCAGGTCGTTCGCAATAGCGGCGCGCGGAGCTCCGCGCTGAGTCACCCACACACTCCGCCCAGCTGACCTTGCTTGGCAGCCTAGGCATGGGCAAAGATGTTGAACTTCGCACGGCTACATACTACATACTACATCCCGTTGCATACCGTTGCATACCGTTGCATACCGTTGCATGCCCTTAACCAGTACCCAATCAATCTGGCTAATTATTCTTGAAGTCAGCAACCATGAAAGTGGTGTGCGCCGTCACTCAAACATCTTCAAAGTGGGAAAGCTTTCCAGATCACGATTGCATATTAACATCATATTAACATATAGTGTTCCCGAATAGAATTGAAAATGTCAGAAACAAAACACAAGCAACTGCAACGAGCAATCAGCACTTTTGCTATGCAGTTGGCTTGTGCGGCTGGGTTTCTGTCAGATGCCAAACGCATCCATCACAAAACTGATTTCATCTGAAACCCAAGATACAGTGGTGGTGTCACACGTCTAATCCACCCAACCCGCAGGAGCGTTGAGCTCGCGCAAAGGAGAATCCAAAAAAGGGTTGTTAAGGTGGGAAATCACCACTGTCAAAAGAAAGTCAGCCGCGGCCACCTGGCTCCAGTGGACCTTAGGTGGCGTTGTAGTCGGTCTTCCGACGTTTGGAAGTGTTACCCGAAGGTTTAGGGGCAATTGTCTGGTCATCCAGAAGAGCCCACAGAAATTTAAAATGGGAAAAAGCCTCACTCACTGGTAGTTGACGGTCAGGGCGAAAGCCAGTGAAATTGGGATGAGTAAGTTCATCGGCCCATCGGTTGTAGTCCCTCTTCATGTGCGAAGGTGCCAATTGAACCCCTGCAGCATGGATCCTGACGATGAGCTGCATAAGGGAAGCCGATGTTGGCATGTGCTTCGTCTTCTGGTTCAAGAGGGCGAAAGTTTTGCCTTGATTATCAGAAATGAGACTGAGTCGAGTGCGGAGCAATGACCTCCCACCCAGAGTCAAAAGGAAGTGGGTCAGAATCAACGTGCCGAACATATCCAGGGCTGCTATGCGCCTTGTTGGGTCTCCGTCTTTGTGAGCCCAAGGGTGGTCTTCAAGGGGGATCTTGTAGTGAAACCACCAGGTTTGTTCCTTGGAATGGTTTTCAACCCGAAACCCTAAATCCTAAACCCTAGAACCACCAGTTGTTCCTTGGGGAAATCCACCACCCGTCCACAGGGGTTGACGTGAAATCTCAACCATGTATTCACCTCAGATAGCACTGTCTTGTGCCAACTCAGGGGACACCCCAGAGCCGCTAAGAAGAGTAGTTTGGATGTATCCTCAGTGGCCGTGTCTGTTCTAAGGAGCCAGCAGAAATCGTCCACAAACACAAAACCCCAGTCAATGTGTGGAAACACCATGTAACATAGTCTGAGGAGTAGTGCCGCCATTCGGCCCCAATAGAGTTGAGCGCTGGCCATTCCATAAGTGCCCACCTTGTTTATCCACCATTCTCCATCAAGTTGTGCTACCTGGTAGCGCCATTCCTCCGATTGGACCTTGATGCGGCGGTGTGCTTTTGAGACATCTGCCTTCAAAAGCGCCCAGGTGGTTTGTTTTTGTGGAGGGTGCCATGCTAGGTCGGTGCAAGACGCTACCGTCCCAGATGTCTTCTCCTTCTTGGTGGTCAGCCAGTGGATGGCTTGGACACAGTCCATCACTGTGGGTGCCGTGGTCTTTTCCACTGTATTTTGTTGAATGTGTGAGTTGGCATGGCCCCAACTCCCATCGTAAATGGTGCGGATTTTGTCTCCTTCATCAATTGCTGCCAGGGGCCCTGGGCAGAGTTCCTCTGGGGTGCATCCGCATCGAAGGGCTGCCTCCTCCTGTGTGAGTGGGCCCTCAACCATACCCATGTCCACCTCTTCCACAAAGGTCTGTCTGACCTGGGATGAGAAGTCCTTGGCCGAAGGATAGTTGTCCCGGCCCATTGGTATGAGAAGATCTTCCCACAGGGGGGATTCTCCTTTGAGCTCTTCTTTTGTTGGCCATATGCCAGGTGACGTCCATGTGGGGGTGGTGACCCCCGAAGGGACCCCTGTGGCAATACTTGTGGGATAGGTTGCATCTGCATCTCCACCAGCTTCCGCTAAGGCTGAGATGAGGTTCAGGTAAAATGGCTGGCCTGGCGCCATCTCCTCTGCAGTCTGGAAGTCGAGCCCAATCCTCTGGGCAATGTTTTGCCGTGTCTCCAGAAGAAGCTCCCTGGAGAACGGGTATTTCCTGTCACCCCTGTTGATGGACTTTTGGACGTCCTGAGCACACTCCTGCACCAGGTGGCCAATGGGGTCACCAATGTGTTTGAGCTTAGACTGAGGTCTAAGTGGGGGAGGTCTTCTCCCCGCCGAGGGTTTGCCCCCTCCATCACGCAATGGTCTGGTCTTGAACCCAGATTGGACAATAATAGGGTCATCATCCAGAGTCATAGTCTGGGAACCCCATCCTGTTGACATCCCATTGACGGGTGTCCCTTGTTTGGAATGCTCTGGATGATTGCCGCTGCTGCCAGCCCTGCCATAAGGGTGGGCAGATATCTGCTGAGGTCACTAGAGGTCAGCTCTGGTGACCTAGCGTGTTCCGTGTGGTTGCACTGAAGGCCTTGTCAATGATGGAGTGGAAGGTCCGTTGAAAAGGTTGTACTCTTCCGAGCCACTTGTCCAAGTCTGCATTGGTCCAGGTGGATCTTGTGGTGCTGGACCTCTTTTGCCCACTCCTCGTAAACTCTGGTGGCCCATAGCGATGAACATTTTGTGGCGGCCGGTGCCCGGCTACACTCAGCTGGATCACGAGGGTGTTCCAAGAATGAGTGGAAACCTCTGTGCTGCCTGGCTTTGGAGGCCAGGGCGGTGATCACCATTTGGCGGAGCAAAAGGATACTGTCCTTGTCTGTGTCCAACTGTTCTTCTAAAGAGTTTGAATCAAGGCCCCATGTCTGAGAGGAGTCACGCCCTCGTACTGGCCTGGGTGCTCCAGGTTTGGGGAACCATCGTAGGATGCTCCATGTTCTGCAGTTGGGGCCGCCCCCCACAAACGTCAACTGGCCCCCCGCGGCGGCGCAGCAGAGAGTTGAGTAGAATACATCATCCATGATGTCGTTTGGCCCTGTTTCTGGTGGCCTCGGGATGTCCACGGCGAGGAGCCTGGGGCCCAGGTCCTGTTGTTGTTGTGTGAGGATGTCATCCAGGGCCCCCCCGTCTCTCGGACAGAGGAGCAGTATGTCTCTACCCTGGAGACCCGCCGTGGGTTGTGTGGTCCATGTAAGGCGTTCCAACAGCCTGTGTGGGACCGATGAAAGCCACGGACAGCGCCCAAGCAGGGCCTGTCCAACCATTGTCTCGGTTTTGTCTTGTGGTCGGCCCACGGCCTCTGGTTGTGGATGTGGTGTGATTGTGCCGTTGTGGCAACGTGGAGGAGGCCCTCCAGGTTCCGTGGTTGCATGGGTGTTGATTGGTGTGGAGTTATCCGTCAACCTTGGTGGATGAACGGTGCAAGACGCTACCGGGTCCACCAGGAGTCAACGGTTGGGGCATTGCTCTGGGTTGTGTTCTGAGGGCGCGGCGTTGCATACCCAACCATTCTTGAGGACCGGACAGTTGTGGGATCGTCCACAATTCCCTGGGCATTTCTTCTTGAGGAAGTGGTCACGACAGTACTGCACTCCCTTAGGTGAGATCTTAGCCCAGTTGGAGGGCCATTCAGAGTCCTTTCCTTTGCCATGGTCTTGCCCCCTTTGGGCGATCCTTTTTGTTTGTTCCACTGTGGCTGAGCTGGCGACCACGAAGGCTGACGTCCCTTGGACTTGGCCGGTCGTGTCGGGGAGTCTGGCCCAACTGAGCCTTTGTGTCCTTTCTGCCGTGCCACTGACTCATAGACCCCCCTTGTCCAGAATAGGGTGTCTTGTCGTAGTTGTAACATGGCTTCTTTGAGGCCCATCCCCCCGTAGACCAAGTTGTGGATCTCTCACCACGCGTTTCTCTCTGCATATATATGAAGGACTTGTTCACTGGGTGGCGGTCTCCGGTCCGCAATGTCCTTCCCCCAGAACCACCGGTACCAGTCTTCTAAGTCCCGGTGAGTGATGTTCAACTTGGGCATGCTGGGAAAGGAGAGGATGGCCATGAGGAGGTTTGTTCTGAAGACCAGGTGCATGTGCTCCAACTGTCTTCTCGTAGTTGGTAGCTTCCGTGTCTCTTCTTCTTCCTCCTTTTCCCATCCATCGACTGTCACCTTCTTGGATGTCTTGATGGGTCTCTCATCCTGGTCCGGTAGTGCTGCGAGGATGTATTTGCTGGCAATCCAGCCAACCTCACCCTGTGCACAAAGCTTGAACTGTTTCTTCAACAGGGCATCCGAGCCTTGGTCTTCCAGCCGTGGAATTGGAAGCTGGACCACCGTCGTCCAGGTCTGGAGGATCTGCCTTCTGTCACAGAGGTGCACCTAGCGAATTGCCAGTTGCGTTGCGGTCTGCATGAGTCCCACTGGGCCCACACGGCCATGGTTCAGTCCACCTGTTCCCAGCAGTTGCTGGGCTTGCCTCACTGTGAGATTCTCATTGCCAAGTGGTTGGTCTTCTCTTGTGTGATAAAGGCCCTTCCACGGTCCGTATGGCGGAATTGGAGGTCTGCTGGTGCATTGTTCCTGGCCTCGGTGATAGTGGACCATCGGTCGGTCAAGTCTTCCACGGAGCGATGCCCATCTGCCGCCATCCGGGCCATGATGAAGTAAGGTATCTCCTTATATACTGTGCTGGGATCGTCTCAGGTAGTGCATCCAGCACCTCAGGCACCGCCGCTATTCTCGAAAATAGGGCAGTGGTGGGTGGGTTTTTCGAGTGCTTAGATCACAAGGGGAGGACTTGAGCCAAAATGGCATAGCCATTTTGGCAACTATATCGTCAACACATTACTTG
>CAMXCT020000757.1:767978-800002 GCA_947184155.2 Cladocopium goreaui
GCCAGCCATCTTGTGTGATTTTGATTCTTCTGTGGGCCTTTGAGACGTCTGCGTTGAGTATCGGGTGGCATGCTAGGTCGGTGCCAGAAGCTACCGTCCCAGAGGTTCTCTCCTTCATGGTGGTCAGCCAGTGGATGGCCTGGACACAGTCCATGACTGTAAGCGCTGGGGTCTCTTCAGCCGTGTTCTGTTGGATGTGGGCATTGGTTCGACCCCAACTGCCATCGTAGATGGTGCTGATCTTGTCACCTTCGTGAATGCAGGGGACCCCGGCAAAGTTCTCGCCAATGGACGCTAGGGGACTTCGGCAAAGTTCCGCACAGTGCAGTCAGATTGCTGGGCTGCCTCTCCTGAGGATAAGGGTATTCCACCATGCCTAAGGATGATGTCTTTTACGCAAATGTCTTCTCCCCTTGTTCTGAAAAGTCGCTTGGCTGATGGGGAGTTGTCCCTGCCCACTGGCAGGAGAATCTCTTCCCAGTCTGTCCACATGTCAACCACGAAGGTCACGGAACACCCAGGCATACTAAGGGCCTATGATGTCCATCGTCTCAGTTCAAAGGTAGCAGCAGGCCACACAAGCTAAAAGGCCACCAGTGCCAACCAAAGCAAGGGATTGGACGTGGTGGAAAACAAACAAGCAAAAGTAAAGTCGTAGAGGGCATAGGCAGGGTGCTATGCATCATCCAGCAGGTCTGATCAAGAAAACCGCCTTTTTTGTAGACCAGATTCCTGGCGAGGTCCAGGTAGGAAATTCCCAAAGGCACACCTGAGGATGCCACGTTCTCGATGTCATCCACATATGCGGCCAGTGCAGTGATCAACTGCAAGTGGAAGGGTTGGCCTCCGCCACCGCTTCTTCCTCATGGATGTTTAACCGGATGGCCTCCGTTAGGGAATGCTGTGTTTGCGTTCCCCCCGGTTGGTGGACTGTTGGACTCCCTGAGCACAGGGCGTTTCCAAGGGAGCTATCAGATGCCCAAGGTTGCCAGTCTTGAGGTTGGGCCCGGCCTGGGGATGGTTTCCCATCCCCGAGGTCTGGTCTTGAAGCCCGATTGGACAATGATGGGGCCAACAGCCATGGTCATTGCTTGTGGAAGGGACACCGAGGAGGATCTGTCAGTCCTTTCCCTGTGTGGATATGTGGTGCTCTGGGATCAAACTAGTGCCGATGGCCTGGGCCAGGCCCATCATCATTTCCTCTGGGTACCTGCTAGGGTCTGGTGGTGATTCAGGGTCAAGGCCCCTTGCGCATATACTTCTGTAGTCCAAATAGATGGATGAGCACTTTGTAGCGGCCGGCGGCCGGCACCAGGCTGCAATCCAGTGGGTCCTTTGGGTGTTCCAAAACGGAATGAACCACCTGCGGGCCGCTGGCCTGATGCGCCAGGGCTGTGATTACCATCTGTCTGAGCAGCAGAAGGCTGTCCCTGTCCGTTGTCTCAAGCCGCCAGGCTCTGAGGAAACGCGTCCCCAGAGCACCTGGTTTTGGAAACCATCTGAGAGGACAGTTTGGGCCACCCCCAACAGACTGCCATTGGCCCAGGCAGTGACACAGAGTTGTGAAAAAGTAAGACATCGTCAAGGAAGTCCTGGTCTCCCTGTCCAACAGGTGTTTGTCCGAAGGAGAATGACTACGGTGCCAGATGCTACCGGGCCACAATCCCCCATAGCAATTCCGGGCAAAATCCCTACCTCAGGCAGGCTGGACTCTGGCTGCAGCCAACTCATTGATCTTCCGGAGGCCCTCCAAATCCGGATTGCTCAGTCCGAGTCAAGTTGTTCTTCTAGAGAATTTGTCTCAAGCCGCCGGGCTCTGAGGAAGTGCGTCCCCAGAGCACCTGGTTTCGGAAACCATCTGAGAGGACAGTTTGGGCCACCCCCAACAGACTGCCATTGGCCCAGGCAGTGACACAGAGTTGTGAAAATAAGACATCGTCAAGGAAGTCCTGGTCTCCCTGTCAAATAGGTGTTTGTCCGAAGAAGAATGACAACGGTGCCAGATGCTACCGGGCCACAATCCCCCGTAGCAATTCCTGCCAAAATCCCTACCTCAGTCAGGCTGGACTCTGGCTGCAGCCAACTCATTGGTCTTCCGGAGGCCCTCCAAATCCGGATTGCTCAGTCCGAGTCTCGAGAGAATTTGTCTCAAGCTGCCAGGCTCTGAGGAAGCGCGTCCCCAGAGCACCTGGTTTCGGAAACCATCTGAGAGGACAGTTTGGGCCACCCCCAACAAACTGCCATTGGCCCCGGCAGTGACACAGAGTTGTGAAAATAAGGCATCGTCAAGGATGTCCTGGTCTCCCTCTTTGTACATTGGGCCGTATACGGGCAAGGACCTGGTCCAGTGCCCTGTGTCCTGACAGGTCCTGGGGGCCCATGTACAGGGGCAGCAAGAACAACCCCTGCAGCTCGGCAGTGGGTTCCCTAATCAATACCAGTCACTCCAGAAGCCTGGAATCCACGAGCGACCACCTGTGCGAGGAGGCCCCCCGTGCTGTCCTGTGAAAATCTTCTCGTGGTGATGGTCCGTCAGGTGGGGAGCGCCCCCCAGCTGAGGCCTTGTTTGTACTCACTCCCTCCCGTCTGTAATGGCCTAGCCTAGTATTAAAGCCCGATTCCGTCAGGCGACAGGGTGGCAAAGTGCCAATCCACTGACATCTCACAGTTGGAAGTGTCAAATAAACATGGCGGCACGTCAACAAACATGCCAATCTGACCTGAAAGCTCACAGTTTCACGCACTGTCATATAGACATGGCGGCACACCAACAAACATGCCAATCAGACCTGACAGTGTGAAGTTCAGGTTGAAAAACATGCCATACGAACCCTGCAGAAAAACTGCAAACATGCCGATCCCCCCTAAGAGTCTACTGTTTGGAACATGTCAAATAAACATGGCGGCACACCAGCAAACATGCCAATCTGAACTGACAGTTCGAAGCTATGTTTGGAACTCATCACAATACAGGGGGGAGACCGCAAACAAGCCGGTCTAACCTGACAGGTCACAGGTTGAGCAAGGCATCTCCACATGGCGGCATGCCCACAAACATGCCAATATCTGACCTGACAGCTGAAGTTAAGTCTTAAAAACAAGCCGTAAGAACATGGCAGCAGTACTGCACGCATGCCAATCCAAATTCAGCCAGACTGCAAACATGCCGATCCAACCTGCCAGCGCACACAGTTTGGAGCATGTCATCATATACTGTAAGCATGGCGGCACACCAGCAAACATGCCAATTGGAGCTGACAGTTCGAGTTGAGTACGGCATATAAACACGGCGGCATGCCCACAAACATGCCAATCTGACTTGCATCAGGGACTCCTCCCTCTCGATAGGTAGCTTGTCTTGAGGAACCCAAAATCCAATTGCTCCGGCCAGCGCCAGAGACTGCTGCCAGTGGGGGCGACCCAAGTCTCCCACTTCCACAAAGCCAGAATCCTTAGTGACCTTAGCATCTGCCAACACCCCAGCTGGTCCAGCCTCAGTGAGCCTTAGTTGCCAGTTCTGTCCTTCCACTGCGATGACCGAGAGCGGGGTGGAGCTCAGGTCAATGGGAGAAGAGCCCTTGCAAAGAAGACACTTGGGAAAAGTTCCCCATGGTGCATTACAATCAGAGCAAACCAGTTTTGGGGCTGCCCCCGGGTCCTCCTCTTGCAACTGTGTGATGGAACCACCTCGTTGGACTGTGTGGCACACCTTCAGCAGCTCGTTGTGCTTCGCAGCCCGTTTGGCGATGCAGTAGACCTCCAAGGTCTTCGCCATTCAACAAAGATTCCCAGCCGGTGTTTGTGCTCTGGTCCACCTGGGTTGTCAGCGTCTCCTTCTCAAGAGTCCGCATGGTCGCCATGGAGGCTTGTTCTGCCGATTGAACGAAACCTGGGGGGGCTTTGGCGCCAGAAGCTGCCACACTCACCTCAGGCTTTGGCTCCAGTCCCAGCTCTGCCATCACCTTCTCCGTCTCTTTAAGCTGGTTGGCCAGGGTCTCCTTGGTGATGGCTGGGTCAGGGTCACATTCAAACTCCATCTCAACTTCGGCCGGTGCAGCCTCAGTTGTTGGAAGGTTAAGTAGCATGTAGTCCTCCCCTTCAGCCACGTCCGTTCCCACCAAAGAAAAGAAGCAACAGTGCCCGTCTCACTCGCCATTGAGCTCGAAGACGCCATAGTCGAATGGAAAACGGATTTTTCGAGTGCTTAGATCACAAGGGGAGGACTTGAGCCAAAATGGCATAGCCATTTTGGCAACTATACCGTCAACACATTACTTGCTCTCCACAAGTTCCAAGCAAAGAAACAATAATATATGAAAATAATGGAAAACTATTTGAAGACAAAACACCTTTTTTTCCCTAAGCCCCAAGGCCCACCTGCAAATGTCTGGCACCCGCTCCAGTTGTCGCTTCGGGCACGGGGTGATTACCTTCCAGTACCGCAGAGCGGAAGAAAAACGATTCATGCAAAGGGCAAAGAGCAACAGAACACATCATAGATGTCTGTTGTAGCTCCCCAAGTAAGTATGTGAGTAAAACATGGTAAAACAATAATTTTTACCAGCCCCCAAATCACCAATTTATAGGTGATAGCATAAACATTAAAAAAAAAAAACATTCCCAAATGGCTGGTTTATGGCATTGTTTTCCCAGCCGAGGCCGGCATCTGGCGCAGCCGAGGTGCCGTGTCCGAACGTGCTCCGCGAAGCGAAGCGTAGCTCAGCCAAGGCAGAAACCAAGAGAAAAGCGAAGAGCAGCTGCATCATGCGCCGAATCGATGGGGTAACTGGGGTATCTATCACGCATCAATGACCATCTCATGACCGTTGAAAAGTTTAAGGGTGAAGGCCATCAAGCATCATCACTGTTTGGCGTGTGCTGCCGTTGTGCTCACCGTATCTCACCGGACATGTCATGGATGGTGTCCATGCTCATCTGGCTGATTCAGCTGGTGTAGCTTTCTATCAAAACATTCAGGCCAGGGGGATAAAGCATGCAGGCAAACGTTGCGATTTACTAGCAATGGTTTGTACAGTTGTCCAGAAGTTCTTGAGCAGAGTGCTACTAAACTCTTAAAGTTTCAAAACTTTGAGCCGCGAGTGGCATCCACATCCACCTGTCAACCACAACAGCCATTGAAACATCGTTCTTTACATCCCTGCATGGTGGCATGGTCGGCCCTTGCGGCTTGCACAACTGGAGTGCAAGCCGGACTGAAAATGAATGGCTAATAGTACCTTCAATGGCTGCATTACTTCACTTCTATTCTGGGGATATAATGGGGATATGGTTACAACTCACCAACTATCATCAACTACTCTCCAGTATGGATGTGTCTGAAAAATGGGCGATATAGAGTCCGATATATAAAATATTAAGAGTCCGGTATATAAAATAGTATGATTCAATATATTATGGCTGGTTACTTCACTAGAGAAATTGATGACAGTCACATTGTAATGAATTATAATGATTCATTGGATGGAAATGATGTCTCACATTTTTCAAACAAACCCATATGTGGTTCACTCTGCCATGCTCAACTCTGCCATGCCTCTTGACAAGCTTCAAACAACCTCGATCTTTGCATTTTGATGCATTTTGGACAATTAGATCGGGCTGGTTATTGCGTTGGTCCGGACCTGCATCGCTCCAGTATGCCATGGGTCTACATTGATGGCGCGGTATTTTTCACACTTGGGGACTTCGGGTCAATGAAATTCATTGAAATTCATTGATCAGAAGTTAGAAGGGAAAAGACACTTCTGTGACATCTTCTGACTGACTGTGCTTACTAATCTAAGCCATAAACCTAATCTAAGCCATGCGTTCCACATTGCACTGTTACTGGTGCACCATGTCTCAGCATGTCTCAGCATGCCTCAGCTTCGATCAAACAGCTGAGGGTCAGGGCGGCTGAAACACCAAGCATATCCAAGCATCCATGGACACGTCGTGAATCAAAAGCCCACTCAGAATAATGCTTGGCGATTCGAAGTTATACCCTGGCATATATCAATCAAGTAATATCAAATACTACATCTGGTAATCCTCGCATGATCACATTTAAGTGAAATCTGTGAAGCCTTTCTGAATCAGGCCAAGATCATCCAGGGATTCCGCCCAATTTCTGCGTTGGCGCGTTGTGTTTCGTCCCCTTTGATCCCCGGTGTCAGAAACGGTCCATGGCATCTCGAAGTGCCAAGCTAAGTAAATCAAAGTACCAAGGGGCTGTGTCTGAAAATGTGGATCAACCCCATAAAATGGTCATTTTAGGGGAACAGAGTTTGAAAATGATGAGTTGGGGGTGCCCTATGTTCAGACCTTGTCCCCAAGTACTGTCTATCATCAGGCCAAGCTCCTCAATGCCAGCCCCAGGATCTTATAGAGATTCACGGAGCACCAAACAACTGACGTGCGTAAAGCCAGCAAATCACATGACACGATTCAAAAGCATTCAAGGTCTTTCAAATTTGGAGCCCTGTAAGAGCGTGACAGGAAGGCCATGTAAGATCTAATATTGATCTAATCCAGGCTAAACTTGATAGACTCTAGTTTTGGTCCGAATTCATTCGACTTCATCTTTGCAATGCTGCTTTCGACGGGTTCTGAAGCCTGGCTATCAAATTGCGAAACCAAAGGTTAGGGTTCCAGGTTAGGTCCTCACCGACCATGCCATAAACTTCATTCGGGCTGGAAGATCAGCCTAGCGTGTTTTATCAGCCTGAACAACAATGGTTCGGGCAAAAAATCAGCCTGAGGTCGGAATCTTGAATTTAGATGAATTTAGGCAATTGTAGCACTCTTTGGCAACATAAACACGCGTTGCAATTTGAGGGGGTCAAAAGGTGTGAAGTGTGGCTGATACAACCTGCAACATGATCCAGAGCTTGCTGTTCGGGTCCGGCGGGGAACACTGCGATCTAGTCTAGCGCTTGCAGTTGGGGTCCGGCGGAGGAGGCGGAGGAGGAGGCGGCGGGACAGCTGACATAAAATCTAACAACCCTCACCTGACAGGTGGGGAAAAGAGACCCAACTGATAAGCCAACTGAGAATACAACAGTGTTGCATTTATTCAATGTTTTCCCCGTACACCTCAAGCATGTCAAAGCCAGCCTTGGATGCTGCTCTTCCGGCGATCTCAGGGCTCTTCGGGGACATCCCTGAGGACAACCCACCAGGATCTGGCTGGGTGAGCTCGTGAAGATTATCGAATCCGAAAATGTGTTGCGGGGTGACTTTGAACGCAGCATGGGACATAGCTGACATAGCTATCTACAAACAGTTGTAGAACACAGAAACAAGGTGGGCCAGAGAACCCAAAAGCAAGACGGCACACAGCACGCCTTTTCTTGAAAATCTTGGGGTGTGGCCAGCTGTGCTCTGCACGAAATCGACGTAAGATCTTTACTTAAACATCGTGCGCACTGATGGTATCAGGGGCCACGATTCACCACAGCATGCTGTGTCAGCTACGCCTACAGTCTTCTAGTCGCTATTTCTGTTAATGTAATTAACTCTATCCCATCTGTCTAGTCGCTATCTATTTCTGCGTTCTCGTTTAGTTTGCTTCGCCACAGAGGGAGCGAGCACGAAGCGTGGACGGACAGAACGAAATGAAAATTAAACGACAGAGGGAGCTGACCAAAAGAGCATGAAAACGAAGGTATATATGAAGGTGACAGATGGCAAATGATCATGAAAAATGAGACATGATAAAAGATGGGTAAAGACTTCTCTGTACAAAAGCTTCTTTGCATAAAAGCTTCTGCAAGTAAAAGCTTCTGTGGGCAAGAACTTCTCTGTGTAAAGGTTTTTGGTGTAAAAGCTCTTGTGTGTAAAATCTTCTGTGTAAAACGCGCTCTGTGTGTAAAAGTTTCTGTTTGCGAAAGTTTCTTTGCGTACCAGCTTCTGTCTGTAAAAGCTCCTCTGTGTTAAGGTTTTGTTTGTGTAAAGCTTCTGTGTGCAAAAGCTTCTCTGTGTAAAAGACTTCTCTGTGTCAAAGCCTCTGAGTGTACAAGCTTCTCTGTGTAAAAGTTCCTCTGTGTAAAAGCTCCTCTGTGAAAAAGCCGCTCTGTGTAAAAGGCTTCTGTGTGTAAAAGCCTCTGTGTGTGCAAGCTTCTCTGTGTCAAGACTTCTTTGTGTAAAGATTTCTCTGTGTAAAAACTACTCTGTGTAAACGCTTCCGTGTAAATTCTTTCCTGTGTAAACGCCTCCGTGTGTAAAGACTTCTCTGTGTAAACCCGTCTGTGTGTAAAAGCTCCTTTGTTTAAAGGTTTTTTTGTGTTAAAAGCTTCTGTGTAAAACCTTCTGTGTGTAAAAGTTTCTGTGTGTAAAAGCTTCTGTGTGTAAAGGTTTCTGTGTGTAAAAGCTTCTGTGTATTAAAAAAAACCTTATGTAAAAGCTTCTGTGTAAAAAAGCCCCCTGTGTGTACAAGCTTCGCTGCGTAAAAGCTGCTCTGTGTAAAAAATCTGTGCGCCGTAAAGTTGTCTGTTTGTAAAACCTCCTGTGTGTGTGTGAAAGCGTCTGTGTGTACAAGATTCTGTGTGCAAAAGCTCCTCTGTGCAAAGACTTCTCTGTGTACAAAGCTTCTGTGTGTGAAAGTTTCTGTGTGTAAAAGCTTTCCTGTGTAAAAGTTTTCTTGTGCAAAAGCTCCTGTGTGAAAAACTTCTCTGTGTAAAGGCTTTTTTGTGTAAAAGCTTCTGTGTGTACAAGCTGCTCTGTGTTAAAGTTTCTGTGCGCCGAAAGAACGTCTATCTGTAACACCTTCTGCGTGTAAATCTCGTTTGTGTAAGGACTTCTCTCGTAAAAGCTCCTCTGTGTCAAGACTTCTTTGTGCGAAAGGCTTCTCTCTGTAAAAGCCTTTGTATGTACAGGCTTCTCTGTCTCAAGACTTCTCTGTGTAAAGACTTCTGTGTGTAAAAGCTACTCTGTGCAAAAAAGCTTCTGTGCGTAAAGGCTTCTTTGTCAAGACTCCTCTGTGTCTCTGTAAACGCGTCTGTGTGTCAAAGTTTCTGTGTAAAGGCTTTTTTTGTGTAAAAGCTTCTCTGTGCATGTCCCATTTTTCAGCCTTTGCAAACCGTTTGACCGGTCTTGGGACCATTTGACCAGTCTTGGGTCCACAATTTTTTCAAGCCAATCGCAATGATGGCATTTGTCCTGAAAAAAACCGTGCCAACAGCTCTGCCGCAAACTATTTTCAAGGTTTCCTATCCGTCCAGCATGTTGTCTCGCTCCCTCCAGCGAAGCTCTCCGCAAGCTATTTCCACGGTTTTGTCCCGTCCAGCATGCTGTCTCGCTCCCTCCCAGCAAGGCTCTCCGCAAGCTATTTCCACGGTTTCCTCTCCGTCCTGTCTCGCTCCCTTCCAGCGAAGCTCTCCGCTATAGCTATTTCCACGGTTTCCTGTCCATCCAGCATGCTGTCTCCCTCCCTCCCAGCGACGCTCTCCGCAACCTATTTGCACGGTTTCCTCTCCGTCCAGCACGCTGTCTCGCTCCCGCCCAGCGAAGCTCTCCGCAAGCTATTTGCACGGTTTCCTCTCCGTCCAGCATGCTATCTCGCTTCCTCCCGGCGAAGCTCTCCTTTCCCTTCCTTCCTTTTCCTTCCTTCCTATTCCTTCCTTCCTTTTCCTTCCTTCCTTTTCCTTCCTTCCTTTTCCTTCCTTCCTTTTCCTTCCTTCCTTGTCCTTCCTTCCTTTTCCTTCCTTCCTTTTCCTTCCTTCCTTTTCCTTCCTTCCTTTTCCTTCCTTCCTTTTCCTTCCTTCCTTTTCCTTCCTTCCTTTTCCTTCCTTCCTTTTCCTTCCTTCCTTTTCCTTCCTTCCTTGTCCTTCCTTCCTTGTCCTTCCTTTTCTTTCCTAGCAGCTTTTCCTTCCCTATTCGCTGTCCTTTTCCTGGCGTCCTTCCTTTTCCTTCCTTCCTTTTCCTTCCTTCCTTTTCCTTCCTTCCTTCCTTCCTTTTCCTTCCTTCCTTTTCCTTCCTTCCTTTTCCTTCCTTCCTTTTCCTTCCTTCCTTTTCCTTCCTTCCTTTTCCTTCCCCTTCCTTCCTTCCTTTCCTCCTTCCTTTCCTCCTTCCTCCTTCCTTTCCTCCTTCCTTGCCTTGCTTCCTTGCTTCCTTCCTTCCTTCCTTCCTTCCTTCCTTCCTTCCTTCCTTCCTTCCTTCCTTCCTTCCTTCCTTCCCCTTCCTTCCCCTTCCTTCCTTCCTTCCTTCCTTCCTTCCTTCCTTCCTTCCTTCCTTCCTTCCTTCCTTCCTTCCTCCCTTGCTTCCTTGCTTCCTTGCTTCCTTGCTTCCTTGCTTCCTTGCTTCCTTGCTTCCTTGCTTCCTTGCTTCCTTGCTTCCTTGCTTCCTTGCTTCCTTGCTTCCTTGCTTCCTTGCTTCCTTGCTTCCTTGCTTCCTTGCTTCCTTCCTTCCTTCCTTCCTTCCTTCCTTCCTTCCTTCCTTCCTTCCTTCCTTCCTTCCAACACATCTCCGTCGACCACTCAGTCTCGCTCCCCCGCGGCGAGTGCAACTAAACGAGAACCCAAGCATCGGAGATGCTTTTGGGAAAAAAACAGTGGATTTGCACAACATGCGAACAAAAAGGTGGAGTCAGTCACATGATCTATAATACGCATGTCCTAAGACGTCCCGAGCATGCATGCCAATTTCTGCAAACTTCCACGGTGGCCAGACGTCAAACGGATGGGGCGCATTGCAGCCTTCCTTGAGGAAGTGGCAGCATGTCGCCAAAACTCATTCGCTGCAAACTGTAGGCCAGCTTTGCTTTGGGCCAGCTCTTTTGGACAAGTCACGGTCTTGTGCGTTTTCTGCAAACTTCCACGGTGGCCAGACGTCAAACGGATGGGGCGCATTGCAGCCTTCCTTGAGGAAGTGGCAGCATGTCGCCAAAACTCATTCGCTGCAAACTGTAGGCCAGCTTTGCTTTGGGCCAGCTCTTTTGGACAAGTCACGGTCTTGTGAGTTTTCTGCGAACTTCCACGGTGGCCAGACGTCAAACGGATGGGGCGCATTGCAACCTTCCTTGAGGAAGTGGCAGCATGTCGCCAAAACTCATTCGCTGCAAACTGTAGGCCAGCTTTGGGCCAGCTCTTTTGGACAAGTCACGGTCTTGTGCGCGCTCCAAAAGTCACAACATGTGCAGATCAATAATCCCATCCCCCTAATATTAAACACCCCCTAAATCGATTCTAAATAAATGGTCCCAAGTATGTGGAAATTGCATGAAATTCCCAACAAAAAACCATGGTTTCTATAGGGGGTGTTTAATATTAGGGGGATGGGATGAGATCCGCCAGAAATTGGAAGCACCAATTAGCCCTCTCCCAGGCTGTCCACAAGACTTCCAGTTGCCCGTTCCACGTTGGCCAAATTTCGCATCAGCATTTCAGACATGTTCGCTCGAATTTGCTTATCCATTCTCTCAAGGCTTCCCAACTCAGAGATGATGTACTCGACGATGTCTGTCCTAACATGGTCCCAGCATGAATCTAAAAGCAGTTCAAGGATGTTCAAGGGTCGGAATGCTAATAATATCCAAACACCCAAAATCACCCAAAGGGTCGGACGAAGAAAACTGCACAATTTGTCAAGTGATATCGATGTACCACATGAAAGTCTTTGGGTTTCCAATGGTTTCCACACAAACGGGCTCAGCACAAAGACAACTCCGGTTCCACACGAAACGAGGTGTGCGGCGCGTGCGGATTTGCTTTTTCATCGAGTTTCTTGTCTTTCTCTGAAGTTGCCTCACATTTGGCAACTTGCAAAGACTTAATCTTCTTGCCCACCTCCAACGCAATGTCAAAGGAGCTGCAACCATCCTGCAGCAAAGGGCACATTATGGCACATTGGCATGTCATAGCATGTCCATATGTCAAGCATAGCTAACACAACACATTGTGACACGTTCACTTCTATATTATGTCGAACCACTGAACGACCCCCCTGACCTACTAGTTTTCCAAGTTTTCTATAGCCCCAAGTCTCTACAGTAAGGAGAATCTTACGACAGTCCGGCCAGCGAAGCAGGAACAAGAACTTGCCCGAAAATATGCACTGGCAACTGGCAACCATGAAAAGATTTGGTCTGTTTCATGGACAGAAACAATATTGGCGTGCCAAATTTCCAGGTAAAGTTGAGACAACCCTGTTTGCGCCAAGCAGCATCACCTATCACGCCAGCGTTGGTGACAAAAACCAACTCCAAGTGCTCCCGGCTGGACAGGAAATATTCGAATAAACACCAAACTCCTCAGCTCGGAAGTCTCTGCTCTTTGGGCAAAGGTTTTTTTTTGTGCAAGTGCCAAGAAAGTTTTTAGAAATAGAAGAAAATGAGACACTATGAGACAATGACAAGTACATTTCCTTCACTTCTTGACATGCCCCACAGTTGGTCGAGCCGCTTGTGAGAGGCTGCACTTCCCGATCTAAGACCATCGCAACTCCTTTGATTCCGGAAGTCAAAGTTAGTGCAAAGGCGCTCTCCATGGGGTCACTTCCCAGTTCGGCTCCGATGTTCCACTGGTTGTTCGCCTGGGCAGAAGTCAACTCGAACAAAAAACACATCTTTCAATATTGTCAATTTATCTAAAGACAATTGAGCCATGTTCTAAATGATTCTAAATGTCTTGTATCCTGGCAACAAATAAGGAAATGCTTACGCCTGTGCTTATGTTTTGCTTACGCACACACAGGTTTTGCTTACGCGGATATCTTGTCTTACGTTGAGCTTAGGTTGGCTTACGCTCATCAGAGTTTTGCTTACGCCATGCGCTTGCAAGGGGCCCCTTCCTAAACATGGACGCAAGGGTTTCGAATGTGGCTCAATTGTATCTTCTGTCTCAGTGGAACATTCCCATGTCAAAAGCTCAGAAAGATCTTCAGCATGGACATCTACAACATCCTACAACGTCACGCTCCACTGCCGTGTTTGTGAAACATGTAACATGTCAGTGGTGGCCCGTGTTCTCCTCCAAGTCGCAAACGAACAGATCCAATATGCTGCATAGAACCAAGAAGCGGGGCCCTCTTTGGACAGAGCATGGCACTCAATGGATTGCACTAAGTGTGGAAAGCTGCTGCCCCAGCAATGAGACCTTACCCAAAATGCTTGGGTGGCTTGGAGCGGCTTGGACAAGCCGAACAAATCAAGAAGCACTTTGTCAAAAGTAAATGCCAAGCGACACAAAATAATCGACCCGCCTGCCACCCCAAAGAGTTACAAAGGAGATTCGTTTGCTTTGTGTCAGGGGCATTACTATGTTGGCAACCACAAAGTGCATATTGCGCTCCAGAATGAAGCCTGGGGCAAGGCAAGGGACAGGACAGGACATTCA
Organism: Cladocopium goreaui; assembly: GCA_947184155.2. Lineage (NCBI taxonomy): Eukaryota > Dinophyceae > Suessiales > Symbiodiniaceae > Cladocopium > Cladocopium goreaui. The sequence continues at coordinate 781,310 of CAMXCT020000757.1, forward strand.
GATCCCAGGATTAACATGAAATTTACGGCGAAAAAAAAAATGCTGACAAGAACAAAGAAGCTCTCGAAGTGCTTCCACAAGCCGCGCAAAGTCAGAACCTCCAAGCCCTGATTGCGAGGATGGCTTGCATCAGACCCTGCGGCTGGCTTGCACTTGATCTGCTCACTGTACTCATCCAAAGCCCGTGAAAATGATGTCCTATGATATCGCCATTGGATCAGCCAGGCCACTGGCCAATGCAGCACAGCAGAAAGAGCAATCCAAGGAACAGTCATATAGATTGATGTAACCTAGGCAAGAATTGTCTTTACCAAAACAAAACACAAAACAACACTTTAACTCGTAAAACTATCATCCGTCCAACAAAGTGGTTCTCTTTGCAAGCCAAAGCGGCGGAAACATGACTCACACCGTTTCCGGAGATCACTGCTACTGGGATGATTACAGGTAGCATTGTTATCACTGATATGCATACAGTGATCAAGCCGAGCAAGTTGATAAAACCAGCGGCATGCAAAGAACCCTTGCACGAAGCGCAATCAAAATCGGGATTCGTGTTTTGCAGCAAAAGCCTTCTGTGTGCAATGTTGTGTACTTTGACTGCCTTGGTCTGCTTGGGATCATAGTCTAGCCATCTCAAGCCCGTTCCCTTCGCCTGATAACGCACCCACCAGTGCACCAATCGAGACAGGCTATCGTGAAGATCAACTATGGGCCCTTGCACTGAAAGCGTGAACATCCTCTTGCTTTCAGCTTGTGTCGGGTCTGCCAAATCTGACTTTGCATCAACGATCACCAAAGGAGCCTTCAAAATCTCGAAGGCGAAGAAAGTCAAGAAGACCAGGACTGCAGCACCTGTCAAAAGCGTGATCAACTCCGTCTTGCCTGGTAGAACATTGCAAGAATCCGTTCTTCCATCAGACCAGGCAATGAAGATTCCACACTTCTGACAATCGCCATTTTGAAAGTAGAAGTGGGGCTTACCTCAGCTACCAACTGGCTGCCAGGTAGAGAAGCAATCGGATAGAACATATCTAAAATATCGCGAAATGGCATGAACCCAATCGGGCAATATTGTCAATATCTGTCAATTGATCCATTGCAGGACTAGTTGCAGAATGTGCACGTCTCGAATGTTCTTTCCAAGGGCACCAAATCTTGCAAGTTTTTGGCTGCAATCCTTCCATCTGCTGTCTGCAGGCTCCAAACATCAGCTATAAATATGTCATAATAGATAACATAACTATATATTTATATACACTATCAAACAATGGTACAACATGGTACAAATAATTGGGGTTTGATGATCTAATTCTTCTGGTAGCCCTGGATGTCTTCCCACCAAGGGCTGGTGAATAGCGAGCTGAGAGTCTGGTAGCCGGAACAGTTGCAATGTTGTGTCTTTCCTTTCGACCTCGTTGAGTGGTTTCCAGCAACTGCGAAAAAATATCGAAAAAACTATGAAAAACTGGCATGACAATGGATGGCATCTGAAGCACCCATGAATTAACTGAATGTTTGTCTTAGCATGTCTTAGCAACCAAATGAGAAATTAAGACGCCTAGAGAACTTTGGCAAAAAAATCCACATCTGTTGTGGCACCAAGTGGCACTGTGGCTGTTTTGGAGCACTGGAGATGTTCAGAGCTCACGGTACTTAGCTGCTTTCCGTCCTTCGTTGCACTCAAAGTAACGCCCCAGGTGCAGTTCTGGCACGAAACAGTCAAAGAGTCGATCTCGAAGCCATCCTGCACAAGTCGCTTCTGGTTTTCATGACTTAATTAATATAAACACATGATTTAAAACAATGTAAACCATAAATAAACAATAATAAACATATATATAGCAACATGTGGCAAGCTGTATTTCACTATATTTCACTTGCGCCGACCCACCAGACTTTAGAAAACCAGATGCCATCGGGAAGTGGATCAATGTTCAAATATCGAGGTGGAATGAGGTCCCCCAATCGGACCAATCCAAAAAGGGCAAGGCCGGAGAAAATGTCACGAAAGAAAAGTATATTTAAGTGAATTACAGTACAATTTTAAGTTATATTCTGAAGATTTCTCCAAAAGATTCCATGCTAGCATCTAGAAAAAGTCAAAACCCCCAGATTCAAAATAATCGCACGGGCTATGTACAACAAAAATGCAGAAGGACTCTCACTTCACTTGATGTGCGGGAAGAAACTACCGATACGAGTCTTGCAAATGTGACAAATGTATACAAATGTATACAAATGTGACAGCACACACACACACACCATCTGGAGTGGAGGATCAGAAAAAAAAATCCAGATCAAAAAAAAAATAAAACACTAGGATCTTAAAAAAAATATTGCCTATTTCATCTAAATTTAGTGGTAGGTTAGGTTTAATTTTTTTTGATCTGGAAATATTTTTTCTTGATCCCCCGAGGCTAGGGGAGATCAAGCTGCTCGAAAGCATCAAAAAAAAAATATTCAGTTTTTTTTTCCCTTTTCCCTTTTTCCTTCCTTCGTTCCTCCCTCCCTCCCTCCTTCCTTCCTTCTTTCCTTTGTTCCTTCCTTCCTTCTTTTCGGGCGCGAAATTAAGTTGGCAATTGTTTATTTTTTTTGGCAATTTTTTTTTTTGGTCGTCCAGGCTCCCTTCCTTGTTTTTTGCACCTAAAATCTCTCATTTGCTGCATTTTGTAGCTAAAATATCTCATTCGCACTGTTCATTAATTTTTCCAGTGGTTTCATGAATTTTTCCATGGTGCTTATCGAATTTTCCATTTTTTCATTGATTTTTCCATGGTTTTCATGGAATTTTCCAAGATGTTCATGGATTTTCCATGGTTTTCGTCAATTTTGCCATAGTATTCTTCAATTTTTCCATGGTTTTTTTCAATTGCTCTATGGTCTTCTTCGATTGTTCCGTGGTTTTTTTCCATTTGTCAATGGAATTTTCTATGTTGTTTCTTCAATTTTTGTATGGTGTTCATTCATGTTTTACTGGTGTTCATTCATTGTTCCAAAGTTTTAATTGATTTTTACATTGTTTTCATTGTTTTTTTTCCGAAGTGTTCATTGATTTTTGGAGATACATGATGTGCAAACTATTAACTGTAGATGTATAGAGGTATACATGCATGACTAATCATGACTATATGCATATGTAGATCAATGAATTTACAAGTGCAATTAATATATCTGCAGGGTTTGGTCTTAGGGTTTATTTAGGGTTGTTTTATGGTTTATTCTAGATTTGTTTAAGGTCTACTTAGGGTTGGTTTTAAGGTTTCTTTAGGGCTGGTTTAGGGTCTGTTTAGGGTTTGTTTAGGGTTGGATTAGGGGTTATTTAGGGATACAACATGTACATACAAATAACTATACTTATGTGGACGCATATGCATGCACATGATTATTTACAGTTTATTTTGGGATGAAAGCTGTGTATATAAACAACCATATGTATATATGTATATATATATACAATATATATATATACTATTGTATATATATATACAATATATATATATATATACTATTGTATATATATATATATACAATATATATATATATACAATATACAATGTATATATATATAGTCTAACCAAACCAGGGTATTGAAATGTGTGCAAGCTTGAATTTAGATTTAAAAAAACGGGAGGGGGGGATTAGGGGGGAGGGCTGAAGAGGGGCCCTAGCGTCTACTTCAAGATCAGCTAAGGCGTCTTCCCCAATGACAGCACTCTTTTACTCAGCCTGTTGCCGGTCAGTGCTATGTCTACAGGGTTATTCTATATACCTCTTGAGCCTTGAAGGGCGCATATAAATGTGCTCAATACTCATGCATGTACCTCTGTAGGTATTAGGTCGAAACAAAAACACAGGCACAAATTCAAAAGCAATGAGTAGAGCACTACGCCTTGTCGTACTCAATCGGTATTAAGAGTATCTTCCTGTCTTCTCTACACAATGGCAAATAGCAAAAATAAACCGGAGTTACGCAGTGGCTTCGACTTGAAAAACACGTGAAAGCAGCGAATGTCCGAAAGACATGTCGAAAAAGAACAGCGGATTCGCTAAATTTTTCCAGTAGCGACCAATGGTGCTTCGCGCACGGTCTCTCCATAGGCAAAATGCCTCGCTCTACCGGTGAAAGTTCGAATTGAAAAGTTTGGTTCGCAAGATTCAGAAATTCCGGTCATACGAAAAACAATTGACCAAATCACGAAATAAACGGAAATAGTGGATTTCCAAAGTTGCTCATTCAAGCGAACAATGGACAGAAATCGAAGTTGGAATTTTTGGAGTTCGCTCCATTCGGAGTGGTTTGCTCGCAGAAGGTTTCATGGAGATAAATGTGTATAGTATCTCTATGTACAAGAGTATCTATTTTACATTAAATTGAAGTTCAGACATTTGTGGCATTTTCTCTATCTCCAACAGTATATGCCATTTTTATGAAAAATAAGTTGATGCACACAAAAACTGTACAAGGTCTCTCATGCTGTGTTATCTTCAGTTAAAGAAGTATACACTCACTCATCGCCAATCACTTTGTCTCCATGGTCTGGACGAAGAAGATGAGGATCCACCCCAACTCATGTTGCCCTGATACGTTGATGCCTGATCTTCATATGCCTTTCTCTTTTCTCCTTCTGTCTTTCCTTTCTCTTCTCAGCATACTTCATCTTCTGTTTAGCATGTTTGTAATGATGTCGCTCATTCCACGACATATCAGAAGGATCCAAATGCACAAGAATTGGATTATGGGCATCACGATCGTTTGGAGCAACCATGAAGATATTGTGATCACCATGTAAGCAAGTTTCATTTACCTTAAAGTAAAATTCACCCACATAGTTCATGTGATCTTCATCTTCGTAGTCTTCAAGGTATTCCTGACACACTAGACGTGAATGACCCCACTCAACAACTGACAGCATACAACAATCACCTTTTGCCCGATGTCTTCTTCACGAGCTCGTCGGTATATGAAGCTGTTGTAATGCCATCCAAGTGCGTTGCAAGAAAATCAAGATCCCGATAACTGCAAGAAATGAAATGTTTGACCCTGACTGGAGGGTATGTTGAATCAAAATGCTTGCGTAGGGCTTGTGTTGCAGCACCCATCATTCTGTTGATCCAGAATTGGATTAGGCTGTGTTGATATGTAGGGACACCTGGAGATTTTGGTGTGGTGTAATAGCATGCCTTGTTTCCATCACCTGCGATGACGTCAACTTGATATCTAGCACACTCAAAAGCCATAACAGCTAAACACTCACCAACAATACCAGGAGAATCTGATGCATACTTCTGTCCAACGTGAAAAACGCACACACGTGTCATCTTCATCCTAGCTCCTGTCAAGTCAACAATCTCATCTGTATGACGGTCCTTTGTCTTTCCCCAAGATACTTCAAAGATTGCCCAAGAGACTTGTCGAACTCGTGTGTCGTTGTCATCTGTGTGATATCCAGCAACTTGCCTTATATCACCGTCCTTTCCTATGCGAGCTGCCACCATCAAGTCATGATAGTCATTGAAGCGAGTTTTAAACTGCACCTCTTCTAGTCTTTCTCTGTGAGGATATAGTGAACCAGCTTCGCAATTCATGAAAAGATGTCCTCCAAAGTTCTTGATGACGTTGATGAAGTAATTGTTGAACTGTGTCTTGTTCTCATCAAACTTTTCGTGTTCTTCATCAATAGTGTAGTCGATGTGTGGAATGAATTGTTGAAATCTTTCTGGAACAGGGCATTTTTCAAATCTGTTTCTGCACCAGTTTCCCAAATTCCAAAACATCATTGTAATTTGTGGAGATGATCTGTAAGGAAATTCTTCATCCTTGTATGTTGGGTCTAATAGGCCTCCACCTAAATACCTGTAAGCCAAGCTGTGCAAGATCATACAGTAAGGCAAGACCTTGTGGTCCTCAACATAATCTCGAAGTACCTGTGTCAGATTTCCAAAGTCGTCATCAATTCTTCGTTCTGCTTCTTTTGAGGCTTCTTCTGATTTGTTTTGATGAAGAGGATGCATTCTTGGATCACTACAACCATATTCAATATTATTCTTGAGTTCATCGAGTTCCTGTGATGGTTGTTGATCTTTGTGTCTGGCAATGTACTCGGCCATCAACTGTTCATCTGTAAGATGGCACCAATAATCTTGATGTGGTTGCATAGTCTTTCTGTATTTAACATGCCAGAACATGTGTCGATGTTTCGAAGACGCTGGATAACCTTTATTGTAAAATCCTGCCCATTCACCATGGTAACCATCTGAAAAACAATCCTTCAATTTTCGAAAAACTGAGTCATCTTCGTTTCCAGTGATGTCTTGACCATAGTAAAATCTCTGTGCAGGTTTCACTTCTGGAGCTGTCTCATCATCTTGAATGTCTGTCTTTTTCTCCCCTGATTCCTCCTTCTCTGAGGAGCATTCAGGTGGAGCTGATTCCTCTCTCTCACAAGAGCTTTCAGCTGGGACATGTGGCTCCTCTGTATCTTCTTCTTCTTCGACAACAACTTCCTCTTCTTCTTCTTCCTGTTTTGCCTCTTCTTTGATGAAACTCTCCTTGATCTTTTGCTGAACATTCTTGTTGCACATACTGATCCACTTCAATGTACACTCAACCAATTTGTCATCATCAGTTTCCAAAATGATATGTTTGTCCTCAATGTTCAAACTTTCAATTGTGTTCTTGTACTCAGGATCGGCACTGCCTTGTCCTTGAAGATCAGGAAGAGGAGTATTTGGATCATCGTCCACCATCTCTGGATCCTCTGTATCAAGGAAATTGTCTGCAGTGATGTGTTCATTGTCCTTGAGAACCTTTGTAATATCCAGTTTGAACTCATGAAACTTTTCCCAGGAGATCTCATAACCCATCGACGGTGCATATTGGTCCATAAATGTTGAAAATGGAGCATCTGCCACTACTGACAACATCAACCATAATGAGAAGTAGGTAATGTCACCTCGTTCTAAGGGTTGACCTCCTTCCAAGGCATCGGGATGAAGGACTGTTTGACCTGCAAGTGCAATCTCATGTAGGATACTTCTGTGCTCTGGTTTGAGTTGCCTGACTAAAAATAGTCCATGTCGGTCTTCAGGATTTCTTCGAGGATTTGCATCTGGTACCACGTCATCTTCTGGTTCAACTTGAATTTCAGATGCAACAACTTCTTCTTGCTGTTGTTGTGGTTCCTCTCTCTCTTGAGAGCTTCCACTTTTCTCTTCCTATGGCCTGACAAAAACCTGTAACCTTGGCAAAAACTCAAGTTCTTCATCAGCATCATCATCATTGTGATCTTCCATGTCCACATTCTCCATCTCCTTCTCTGGGATGTGAGCAATCTTCTCTGTTCCTGCTATCCAGATATAGCCATCGAGCTTTGTAGATATAATATGGAAGTCACCTGAACCACATTCCTTGACCTTTGTTCGTGCTCGTGCAGATTGATTGTAAGCATGTTCAACAAAGAATCGGTATGATTGGGCAGTCAACTCCTTTCTGCTATCCACAAACTGTCGAAGCTTATTGAGAGCAAAGACAGTGAAATGACTAAAGTTGGCAGGAGCTTCATCTTCATACAAGTCAATTGCCATAATCATCATCTTTGTGGAAAAGGAGAAATGCCGTTCAGGTTCTGGGATGACTGTTCTCTTGTTCATGGGAACTGTAATTCCTTGGATAGTCATGTCATACCCATGAGTGTTCAACTCCAGTGCATCCAAAATGTTACCATCACGGTCCTTCTTTCTCCTGCAGAAATCTCCCCAGAGTTTGTTGTTCTCTCGAATGAACTGATCAAGATGCTTGGTGTAAAAGACAAAAACTCTTCTGAGAGATACTCCATGTCCTTCTGTATTGCTAAGTCTCTTTCATATAGCAAGAACTTCTCTCTCCAGTCTTCTCTGCTGATACTGAACCTGTCTTCCCAACCTGCTGGTTCAACTTGACCTCGCATCCAGTCTGTCCAATGTCGTCGACAAGAGCCCAAATAACCTTCCATGGCTTCGATGTTTCCTTCTTTATGGAAGTGTGCCAACATGCGTCCAATTTCCCAAGCTCTGGTGAAGAGCAAGCATTGATGTCCTGTCCATGGAAGCTTCTCCCAGTCTGCGCGATTGATGGATTGCCTTCGAAGTGCTATCTTTTGTGGAGAGAGTAGAAGGTTCCATTCACGTAGAACTATCACTTTTTCTCCTGAGGAGTTCTTGATGAGTTCACCGTTCTCTTCTCTTGCACAGACAATACCAGCTTCATACAGGACCCAGGGATTTGATGCAGAGATCGAACTTTTTGTAGCTTGTTCTACAATTGGATCTTCCAAATCATCTGGTGGATCTTCTGCTTCCCAGAGGTTGACAGCTTCCTCTCCCATTGGGTCATCCTGGACGTCCACTGATGGCTCCTCTTGTTGATTGTCTTGAGCATCTTGTTGAGGATCATCATGTTGTGGAGGTTCTGAGCTTCCTGATGATGAGCGTTGTTGCTCCCATACATCTTGAGGTTCCTCTCTTTCTTGAGAGCGTCCTCTTCCTTGAGGTTCCTCTCTTTCTTGAGAGCGTCCTCTTCTTGATGGCTGTTCGTATGGATTGCTCATTGGTGCATCATCTTGCGCAGATATCTCTCTCTCATGAGAGCTTTCTGCTGCTGCACAATAAATCGAATCCATGAGAGGGTCAAAATCTTTCTCATTGCATAGTGGGTTGCCAAAAACCCATTTTCCATAGTTTAGTGGAACTTGTTGACCCATGAACTCCCATGCTGTGATTCTGACTTCATCAGGAATATCTCCTCCAGGAATAAAACTTGGACCTTTCTCTTTCATGACATGGTTCCATGTTGTGTTGTTATGCCATGAACCACCTGTAACTGATGGAGGTAGAGAATGACCACGTCCTTGATGAATAACGTTGCACGCTATAGTGGGGAGTTGTTCCTTGACGTGGAGGTACTGGAAAGGTACATTGCCCTGATGGAGAACTACACCATTCTTTGTCAGGAAGAGTTGGTTGTTCACAAGAAAACTTGGATCCAACACGAGGTACACTGGTCGCCTATATGTTCTTGGTGGCTTAGTGCCCTCTGCCATCCTGATGTAGCCATGACCGTTGTCATTGTGATACATGAAGTGTACTGCATCTCTTCCACCTTTTCCACTTCCTTTCACATTGGTCATTAGGCCTGATTGTTGAATGGATTCTAAGTTCGTGAAGTCAGTGACATGAAAAATCCAGCCCAAACTCATAGCCTCATCATATGTCAGTTGATGATGTGCAACAGTAGGATCAACAACTTGGTTGCTATGTCCTTGAAAAGCACCAAGACGAACGTTGAATGGATATGTTGCAGCTGGGCTATATGGGAACCACCTCCATTGCAGGGAGATCTCGACAAAGAATCTTTGCTTAGGATTACACAGTAACATGGCAGCAAAATCTGCTCCAGACATGTGATATTCCTTTGGATTGTCTTCCTGCATCTGATCGAATAAAAGAGAAATGTTCATGGCTCCACTGGACGTGAACAAAGTTTTGTCTCTGCAATGTCTCAACACTGACGACAGCTTCTTGCTACACCTAATGTAATAGCTCTTCCTCTGTGGGCCTGTCATGTCAATGTGAAAATCACTGCATCTTTTGTCAAACCAATTCTCTTCTTCTTGGGTTGTAAAACCACAGAGATACTTTAGAAACTCAGAAATCCACTTCAGAGAATCATCAAACTCTCCATTGGCTGTGCCCCAATAAAGAATCCAGGAAATAACATCCATAAACATCTCATACCTGTCTGTCGATCTCATGTTGTGTGGTCCCATCAACGTGTGTAGGTTCCTCTCTCTCATCTTCCTCACTCTATCGTGAGCTTGAAACCAATCTGTTCGATGTCTGTAACCATTGCAAAATGCTAAATGGTCTTCATGTGGTAATGTCGATGGTGTTCTAAATTGATCAGCTGGGATTTCCTCCGATCTTCTCAGAGCATATCCATCAGCTGAGTGTCTTTGATCAAATCCAGAACTAGGATATTCTTGACCTCGATTGCTTGAATGTGCCTGATCGCTAGATGTTGCGGCTGAGGTCCTGTTCCACCGGCTAGAGCTCGACATGTTGAAGAAACAGTACGATCCTCGAGACTCTGCCTCTTGAGCCGCAGGCACAAATTCAAAAAATAGTCAAGAATCCCTCAAGGTGTCACCTAACAGAAACACATCATGTCTGAAATCAACATGACTGCAAACTGTTGGCAACCATGACCTGAGGTAAGCTTTGTGTTCCAGTAATGATCTGAATGGTGGATGAGCATCAACTTCTTTAAGAACACAACATCGTCAATAAGATTTTGAGGATTAGCAGACTTCTTGGTCAAACAATCAGCTAAGCACCATTGAGTTCTGATATGTGACAAGTCAGCAATGGAACCGGAACATGCTTCTTTCCTAAGCATCTGAATCATATGAATGGTCTCTTGTTGTCCAGGAACATGAGTAGTGCTGGCAGTAGTCACAAGATTGTTTGCATCAGCCCTCATGTGAATCTCACTTGAAAGTCCAGTAATGTCCTTGATCAGTCCTCTCAACATTTGACATGTACCATAACACTTCATCAGTGCATACAACTCTGCAACAGTTGTGCTGAAAGTAGTTCGTTTGATTTTGGTAGATTCAAAGAAAATAAGAGAACCTCTAGTGTTTTTGCTCTTTTCCTTTCTTGGTTCAGCCATGAAAATAACCATCGCGCGCTGTGAGGATTTGTCGCTGTTGTTCCTAAACGCTGCATCTGGCATTGCAACTAATCTAGGATCACCTTGAAGTGGCCAGAACATAAGTTCCATCGGGTCACCTACAATTTGCCTGCAAAGTTTGTTCAGCGTTTTGCAATCACCTATGGTGGGGGAAGCAGCGGCAGGAGCACAACGTGAAAACTGATAGCATGACTGAAATTGAGTTCTTGATTGTAACCAATTGATACTACCTAAGAGTGACCTGTAGGCAGTGTGAAGATCCTTGTCACATTTGTCTTCATCCTTCAAGCCTTTAGGGATGACAACCTCAGTAAGTTCACTGACACACAGTGATTGTTCAACAGTGATGTGTGATTTCTTCTTGGTCTTCTCATCAATGATCCATTTCACACATTGACCAGTGAATATCAAGTCATTCACATCTTCATGACCAATCTTGAATTGTGACTTGACAACTTTCTTGAACTTCTCCAGAAACTCTGGATTTCCAGTAATGAACAAGTCGTCAACATGCAAACAACACATACCAATAGGTTTTCTTCCCTTGGCATTACTGCCATTCACAGGGTCCATGAAGTGTTCCAAGAGATCTTCAACAATCTCAGGTGTCAACTGTGGTGTCGTTGCAAGATAAGTACGCTCTGAAGGTAAGAAGACTGAAACAAGTACTTCAGCTTCTTCTTCCAAACTTGTGGAAACATTTTCCTTGTTCATGTCATGATTCATCTCAAGTAACCACCAAACTCCTTTCCTCTTCACAATAGAAGTCCTCAAGTGAAACTTCTTTCGATCATAATGTGAATCAGGAGTTCTCAAAGCTTTTGCACGATAAGCAACTTGAGCATGACCATTTTCAAAAGGATACCAACCAGACTTGTGTTCAACAGATTCCAAAAACTTCAACAAGGTTTCATCAACAACAGGAGTCCAAGCACAATCTTCAACCTTCTTCTCCTTGAACTCTTTCCTCTGTTTCCATGTTTGGGTTTGTTGATAGCAAGCTGAAAACAATCTTTCTTCAACCAAAAGAGACTTATGAACTTCCTCAGCAATGTCGGAGGATTCATCACGCGTTTCCTCACCGTCTTGTGAGCTTACGTAGTATGTCACAGGTGCTGGTTCTGTTGCCTCAGAGTCAGCAAAGCTAACCTGTTTTGGCTCCTTAAAAGCACCATCATAGCATACATACGTACACCTGTCAGCTCTTGTTGGTTGGATACCAAGCGAAATCAGAAATTTGTCAAGGCGGTTCCACCATCTACGTGGTGCGTCCGCAAGTCCATAGACGGAACGAGTGCACAAACCAACCAAGTAAGGAGGCAAACCAATGTCAGTAGGCAACTGAACATGGATAACGCGGCGGTCTAAGTCGTATGTTTCCCCCTGAAGGAAGGCAGTTTTCAAGTCTAAATGGAGTAAATCCCAGTACATCGAGGCTGCATGCTGAGATGCCACACGAAAACCATACCTGGTAGCAGTAGGACTGTCAGTCTGTAAGTCATACTTTTGAGCATCTTGAAAGCCTCTACATACCCATCTAGCCTTGAACTTCTTGAACTGTCCATCCTTATCAACCTTGATGGTAAGCACCCATCTGCCAGTGACATAGTTGTCAATCTTATGACGTCTCTTGTCTCTGAAAGTCATGGCAGTGAAGTCCAGAAAACTTCTGAATTCTTCAAGCTTGGCTTGCTTGATCTCCTTAGCATACTTTCTCAAGACTTCTTGAGTGATAACTGATTCTGCCTTTGGCTGCTTCTTTCCATTCTTGGCAAGATACTGTTCAAACTTTTTGAAACCAGTAACATCGTATGAACCAAAGTCAGGTGCAGCTTGGATTTTGGGTCCTAAAGGAACAAAAACAGTACCATCAACATTGACAAAATGAGAGTGGTCTGATGTGTAAGGTTCAGTGTCCACATCTTCTTCCTGAAGCTGAGCAATGTCATCCTCAGTCAAAACAGGAGTATCGTCTGTTTCATATGGTTCTGTTTCATCATCATCATTTTGTGATGATACCAATTCTGGTGTTCCTTGTGAAGACTGCTGTTGCGCTGGCTGCGCAAAATCACCTGGCGTAAACGATGTTGGTGTGGTAGTAGGCAATGGAATTGTATTATCATGTGAACTTGAGGCAGTAGGATCATGTGAAGGTCCTTCATCTTCTTCATCATGAGGTTTCTGAGTAGGAACTGAAATTGGCTGAACATGACCTGGTAATTGAACCTTTGGCCTCTTGATAATCACCTTTGCCTTTGCCTTTGGTAAAGCATCAGTAGAATCAGTTGAGATCTGTCTCTGTTTCCTTTGAACTCTGATAGGCTCTGACGTCGGATCAGGTCCTGGTGGAGAATCGTCATCTTGTCCAGGATCAGCAATCTCTTCGATTGGAATGTCAGGATTGGAAAACGGAGTTGATGGTGAACTTGGTTGATGTGTTTCCCCCGAGTCCTGTATTCCTGGCATATCCAAATCATCATCAGGTGGTGGTCCATAATCATCTGGAATGATGTACTCTTGATCATCGTCATCATCTGGATCAGGTCCAGTATTGTACTCGGGTTGGTTGTCATCATCCAGAGGATCTTCTGGTTCATCACCACTCAACATCTCATCATCATTTGGTGGAACATCACCATGCTGATCTGGATGAATGGGATCGTCACCATTTGGTGGAGTGCTACTTGAACTAGGAGGATTTTCAACTCTCCTTTTGATAGCACCAGTCGTTTCTCGTGAAAAGACAATCATACTCCATTCATGGATTTTGAACTGTTCATGATGTGGATACAACTGTGACACAAACATGAAGTAAACATGATCATAATCACCAGGTTTCCAAATGAGCAAGACAGCATCTTCAGGATGTTGAAACAATGGATTCACTCTTCCATACGTTCCTCTGAACACACTGCAATCTTCAAAGTACATTTGAGGCAATGTCTTCTTCCTGACATCTTGAAGTCCAGGAATCAGTTCAATGATTCTGGTATCAGTTGATTCTCTGACACTAGCCTCTGTACTCCTTGGCAACTGATCAATCTTTCTCAATGTTTGAACAAGTAACTGAGTGGTAAACCTCTGTGGAAGGATGTGCTTCAATGGCACTGGAATAGAGGTCTCAACATGATGCATGTCTTGCAACAAACATGAGCACTCAGGTTCACGGTCCAAAAACATTGACGTGCCACACAATGCTCCATCATCAAAATGTTCCAACAGATCTTCAAACAAGAAATGCTGTCTCATGCCCCTCAAGGGTACAAGCTGTGTAAACTGCGCAATGAATGAGCACAAGTAAGATGGTAAGACTTTCCAGTGTGGATCATTCCAAAGCTTCCCTTCTCTACTGAAGGCATGCTGTGGTTCCAACATGTCAAAGTCTTCATCATGATTGTAAAACACACGCAAGTTTTTGATAGAAGGATCACAACGACAGTAGTTTGTCATGTCAAGGTTGAAACAACCAATGTGATACTTGATTCTGTCCTTCTGAAATTTCTTCCAAGCCAAGAACTGAGCAAATCCTGAATCAGGTGGTGCAATCACCAAGAAACCTTTTCCTCGGTCAACTTGCCATTTCATCACATCAAGGCAAAACTTGAATACCGAGTATTTCCAGGAATTTGGCGAAGGATTTGTAATCAACACATATTCAGGATCAAGCTTCTCAAGTTGTTTCCAAACTTGGTGTTGTTTCCTTTTACTGTTGAAACTCCAACCATGCTTGTGGTCAACAGGTTCACCAACCTTCATGTTCAAACGTGCCATGTGCCAACTAAGACCAGTGTTGCTACTGAAAAGTTCCACAACGTCACACTTGCCAGTTTGACAGAACCAGTGAGCTTGTTCACCTAAATAGGCTTCAGCATATTCAGCTATATCTGGTTCATAGTCATCTTCATCTTCAACTGCAAGTGGAGCAGGTTCTGATGTGTCAAGTCCAGGAACAGCAACATCATGCCATTCATCATGGTCACGTCTCACCTTCGATTGATTAACACGCATGACTGCGTTGTCAACATGAACATTGACCATAGCACCTTCTTGAGAGATAACAGTACCTCTGATCCATCTTTCCTTCTTCCATGCCTTTGAAGCAATAGCATTAACATTGACAGGGGAACTCCAAACGAAAACCTTGTCACCTGGTTTGTAAGGTCCATCTGATGGCATTGTTCGTTTGGCCATGTCATGTCTGAGGTCAGCAGCTTGTCTAGCTTCCTGATGTGCCCTCAGTGCTAACCTTTGCAACTCGAGTTGTGTTTTGTCTTCAGGTAAAGGATCAACACTAAGTTGAGCAGGATCAGAAGTCTCAATGTCCAGAAGATCTGGTGGTCGTCTACCAGTGGCAATTTCCAAAGGAGAATAACCACTAACAGTGAGTTGAGTGTTTCTGGCCCAAACAGTACGCTTCACAGCTTCTCTGATGGTGATTCCTCTGAACCTATCATCTTCAAGGTTCTTGGACATGATTTGCCATTGTCGTTTGAAAAGTCTGACAGCTGATTCAGCTCTGTTAGGCCATGGGGTTCTTGAACCACAGGGACATTCCTTGATGCCATGAGTTCTGTAATAAGTCAGAAAGTCTTCTTGAAAGAATGCTTCATCACCTACGATGGCTTTCGGCATACAGTTGTGTTCATCAGTCCACAACCTTAGAGCCTGAATGGTCTCCTTGTTGTTCAGTGAGTTTTGTGCCGTAGCCCAAAGTAAGTTGGTTGCACCATCAAGAACAAGCAACACCATGTACTTGTTCTTCCTCAACTGAATTTCAGCATGATCAACAAAGATAACATCTCCAAAGTTGGTGGATCGTATGCCTGAAATCCTGGCTCTCGGCAGTGGTGCAATTGAAGTACTACACACACGACACTTGTTGTACATTTCTTCATACTTCTCATAAACAGAGTCAGGAAGTCCTAACATGGAAGTCCTTCGTCTGAATTGAGTAGGAGACATGTGATAGTGTTTGATGTGAAGTTTGTAAAGTTCCACACTATCCTCCAGTTTCCTGAGCATCTTTCTGTATGCTGGTGTCATGGCTTGCACTTCACTACCAGGCAGTGGAATTGAAACTCGCCTAGGCTCAAGAGCATCACTACCTAGTTTCTCAACTTGACTTTCTGAATCTTGCTTACCACGGTTGCGCGCAGGTGCAGAAGGTTTTGGTTCAATGACTCGAGGTTCATCTGAATCAATCTTGTCCAAACCTAATTCCCTAGCTCTTATGTCAAGTTCATCTTCCTCATCAAGCTTGGGATAGGAGACAACAACCTTCTTTCTTGATGAACCTGATTGAGAGTCATCGACAACATGAGGTTTCTGCTTACCTACATGTCTCTTGGCTGCAGGTGGACCTACCTCAATCTTTTTCGAGCTTGGTCCTTTCGAAATCGGTTTGCCTTCCTCCTTCTGTAAGGAGCGTGGCTTCTTCTTCTGTACACCTGATGGCACTGAAGAGGCTGACTCAGGGTGAAAAAGATCATCAATGTTTCCACGAAAGGGCTTTGCACGATCAATGTCACTTCTGACAATCTCCTCTGGGATCACGTAGTCCTCCTTGATCTTGTAGATTGTCTTGCCCTTCCAGAACTCTTCACTCTGTTCAGAAAACCTCTTCCTTTCTGTGCGCCAGTTGTCCTTGTGAAGAACCTTCTTCTTGCTCTTCTGGAACTCTTGGTGTGTTTCTCTCTCATCAAGAAGTTGTTCTTTTGGAATTGGAGTCTCTTCTGATCGATTCATCTCATGTAGGTTTCTCCTCTTGTCCTTGTGGTGCCTGATGAGTTCACGACGTGGTGGATCAACTTGCCAATAGTCACCAGTCACCAAAGCTTCTTCTTCATGAACATCTTGTTTGACAGCAATCTGACTGTACTCAAAGTGATCGTGTTGTGAATAGAAACTTTTGACTTGTGGAGTCTTGAAATGAACTTGGCTCATGTACAATGCTACATCTTGTAGGTCGAGAATGAGATGAGTACTGATGGCTGTCCTCAAAACCATTTTTCTCATGCCAATACGTGCACAGGACAAATAAGCCTTCTCTGGAGTAAGTTCAAATTGAAATCCAAGGTTTCTCATCTGTGGAAGTGACATCAACAATGGGACATCACCTTCTTCGTCAATGTCGAATTCTGTAAACTGAGTGTTCCATCCATGATCATACATGAATATCACGAGCTTCTCAGTACACATTTTGATTGTGTGAGTTTTTGGCAAAGAGAATCTTGAACTTGTTGGCTAATTTCATCCGCAGAGTCCACTGTTGGGATGTGAGTCAACATATCTGCAAAATGCTTCAACTGCTCGTCGGAGCCCATAGCTCTTGTGTCATCCAAGATCCAGATACACCATTGGTGGTGCAGAATTCTCTTGGTGAAAAGCTAGTCCATTCTCACATGCCGAATCAGTCGTGTAACGTATGAACGAAAAAGCACTCTGCTGTGATGGTTCCTCTATCTCTGTAGATCTCTGTAGAGCATCCATATGAAAACAATGATGTGCCTTCTGCCAATGGCTTCCATGAAGCCTCACCTTCTTGAAGACCAACTTGCCTGGGCACTACAGCTGGACGTTGTTGTACACCTTGTCGTAGTGCATCAACTTCTCCGACCAGAACAGGGAATCTCTTCATTTCTCTCCTGTTTTGCTGTGCTCTTGCATCACGTTGGTTCTGTCCTCCACGACGAGTGCGTCGTTGTTCATCTTGTGCTGCATACGTGGATGGCAAAACATCAACACGTGCTGGCTCTGTCTCTGCAACATCAACACGTAATGGGTCAGGTGTTCCAAATGAAAAGAAACCATGACCAGAGCTTGAAGCTGCAGAAGAATAATGAGCTTGTTGAGTTTGTTGATTCTGTGTGGCAGGAGCTGATGTGGTCTGAGGTTGAACATAGTTCGACTTGCCTTTTCCATCTCCTGGCTTTCCTCCTTTTCCATCATCATCCTTGCCTTTCTTGCCTTTCTTTCCTTTTCCTTTTCCTTTTCCTTTTCCTTTCCTCTGGGAGTATCCATACTCATCCATGTAGTATGAATCATCATAGGCCCAATAGCCTTCATTCCAGGTTTGATCATCGGCCCAATAGCCGTCATAGTTTTCATTCCATTCATCATCTTGCCATTCATCTTCATAACCTTCTTCACTCCCCATGTGAGAGCGGCCTTTCTTTCTTCCTTTTCCTCGGCCTTTTCCTTTTCTTTTCCTCTTCCTTTTCGCTTTTCTTTCTTTTCCCTCCCCTTCTTCCTCCTCTTCCTTTTTCCTTTTCTCCTTTGTTCTCTTTCCTTTACCTTTGCCTCGTCTGAGTTTTGCCTTGGAACCTTCTCTGATACCATGTGAAGTTGGGCGTCAATCATAAACCAGAAACATCTCTACAGCATCCAGAATCCGTCCTGCGCCGTCTTCTTCATCTTCTTCCCAATAGCCGTCTGTTCCTGTCTAATTCACCTTCATCCCGTCCTCTCCCTCTCTATCTCTTTTTTCCCTTTCCAGCTTTTTTGCCTGTCCCCTTTCTTGTCAACTGCTGTTTTGGTAGTGCAAAACATTTCCAAAAACAGGTCACGTAGTTCTTGAATACTGTATCGATCGAGGGTTCGTCCACGATGTGTCATGATACTTGTGAGTGTGTTTCTCTGATCTTGACTCAGGTCAGCTAGACTTACAAAAATCAATGCTAGCAAATTTTCACCCAGTGGGAATGCTTGTCGCTGTACTTGTCTACGATCTTCTTGAAATTGTCTGAATGCCGCTAGTGCCAGTTCATCTGACCAAGGAACAACTACATGAGGAGCTGCTCCTGAGGCTGCTGCTACTTCAGCTCTCTCTTGTTGATCTCGTTCATGTTCTTGACGTCGTTGTTGAACAAACAGGATTGCTTCAGGACTAGTCACTGTTACTTCTGGAAGTAAATCCATCCAAGACTCAATAAGTCTATTGCCAGTGAGTTGAAATCTAGTCA
>CAMXCT020000757.1:800102-830121 GCA_947184155.2 Cladocopium goreaui
GAAACTTTTGTCCGACACAGGCACATGCAGGTTGTGACACGCTCTTGATGCTCTGCTCTGAGCTTTTTCCAGTCACTTTTTGAGCCGGTCTTGACGCTATGCTCCGAATTTTCTCTTGTAACTCGTCACAGATGGCACATTTAGAAGATTTTGTGACGTTGCAAGATAGTTGGGACTCAGGCGCCGCTGTCCATCACAGCCCCTCGGCGGCCGACACAGAAGCCCCGCGGCCGACACAGACATGCCAGTTTCGACACACAGACCTTAGTTTGCTAAGTTAGCGCTGGGATCTTATTTCCTTCTTTGTGGAAGCCTTGCACGCGCCGCCCCAGGCGCCGCCGTCCGACACAGCCCCTCCGCGGCCGACACAGAAGCCCCGCGGCCGACACAGACATGCCAGTTTCGACACAAAGACCTTAGTTTGCTAAGTTAGCGCTCGGATCTTATTTCCTTCTTTGTGGAAGCGCCGCGCACGCCGCCCCCCCGTCCGACACAGAAGCCCCGCGGCCGACTCAGGCGCCGCCGTCCGACACAGCCCCTCGGCGGCTGACGCAGAAGCCCCGCGGCGGACTCAGGCGCCGCCGTCCGACACAGCCCCTCGGCGGCCGACGCAGAAGCCCCGCGGCCGACACAGACATGCCAGTTTCGACACACAGACCTTAGTTTGCTAAGTTAGCGCTGGGATCTTATTTCCTTCTTTGTGGAAGCCTTGCACGCGCCGCCCCAGGCGCCGCCGTCCGACACAGCCCCTCCGCGGCCGACACAGAAGCCCCGCGGCCGACACAGACATGCCAGTTTCGACACACAGACCTTAGTTTGCTAAGTTAGCGCTGGGATCTTTTTTCCTTCTTTGTGGAAGCCCTGCACGCGCCGCCCCTCGGCGGCCGACACAGAAGCCCCGCGGCCGACTCAGGCGCCGCCGGCCGACACAGCCCCTCGGCGGCCGACACGGTACTTCGCGCCGGCCGACACGGTTCTTGGCGCTGGCCGACACGGCACTTGGCGCCGGCCGACAAGCACACCCAGCCGCGGCCGACACGTCCACCCCGCCGGCCGACTCACCGCGGCCGACACAGACCCTGTCCGTTGTCAATCAGCTGTGGAGACCCCCACACTTAGAAGATCCCAAGACATTACAACAAATATATTTAAAATTGATCTATTGACATGGCTGTTTTTTAAATGATCTATTGACAACAAACACTTGAACGAGCTCTTGTTTGTGAGTGGGGAACCAGGGTTAGTTGCAAGGAGCCTCACACTGAGAACATCCATCAACCTGCATATAGGATGTTCTAGCTGATTTTGCTCTGGATGTTCTAAGTGTTGGGGTCTCTGGATGTTCTAAGTGTGAGAGTCCAACAATTTGGAAAAAACATGCTGTTCTAAGTGACTGTCCGGCACTATAGCCTTTTTGTTGAGCCGCAAGGCTTTTGCGGCCTTTTGCAGTCTGATGCAGCTATACTTTAGTATTGGTGTTGCAAGAAAACTAGACGACTATTTCACGCTTTTCCATACATTGCAAGAGTTCCACGAGTCACTAGCTATCACTGCCCCGTATTGTATACAGTAAAACCCGTCTTGTTGCAGATGGCTTCCAATCAATCGTCGGATTTGGAAGGGAACTGCACATGTTGCACGTGTGACGAAACTCATGTGGGAGAGGTTAGGTTTGAGGTACAGCTTTGGAAAGCACCAGAGTTGATGTTCCTATAGTCAAGTGGGTAAGCTATCAAGGAGCCAGAGCGTTTGGTTGGGCTAGGCGGCGAAGCCGCAGATATCTGGTGAAAGCAGTGATTCGGCCGGCGAGTCCGAGGTGCTCAAACGGGGGCAGATCCAAAAGAAAGATAAAGAAAGGAGGGTGACACCCTGGGTGCAAGCGAGAATTAATATTCATGTTGTTTCAGGAAATGGAAGGCCAATTGAAAGGTGTTTGGAATTTAGATAGAGGTACTCCCATACGTACTGAATTGAAGTTGAAGTCATGTCAGAGAAGTGAACCGTTGCAGTCTAAATGCGAAGCTGGACAAGGGATACGGCTTTGGGACTTGGAAATGGGTGCAGCAATGGAGCTCACCAAGTAAAAAAACCACCCTGTCCTTTGTTCTCAAACAAAATTGTTTTGACAATTCTTTACACCAAAGCACTGCTTGGCGCGAGCTGCTGCTAGCTTCCCTGTTTTGCGTGGCACGACATGATTCTTGCCGGTGCCTTGGCCAGGTCGAGGAAGCGGAGTCGAGGCGGGTCTGCTGGCCTTTTGACACAGCTGAGTCTACTTGATGCCCGGACAAGTGAGCCGCAGCGAGCCTTGGCACCAGGTTTGAAGAGGAATCAAACTCCAAGAATGAGACGAATGAGGCCACTCAATTGGCGCCTTAGTGGTGGGTGGCTATCAAGCACTTTTGACCTCTCCAATATCTTTTCTCACATGAAATCGCCTCGCTATCTTGTGTCCCTCTTTCCGAGTATGTGATCTCAGCACTCTGAACTTCGGGATCCGTTGCAGCGTTGATATGTGACAGAGGTGGATGGTTCGAATGGTGCTTCATGCACTGGGGAACATCAATCAGATTGCAAGTGGAGACTTGGCCACACGTTGTGAAAAAAGGGTCTCTTTGTGATCAGTTTTTTTTTCTCCAATTCAACTTGATGGAATTTTGTTTGACCTTTCTGACACGATCTCGGCAATTGTTTCTTGCTAAGGGCTTGCAAAGTTGCGACAACCTTGCAAACAAGCGAGGGTTCCGATGCTGTCAATGGAGCCGTTCGGCTGGGAATATATGCTCAGTTGATGGCTGATTATTCTGGGCGGCCCGCCAACCTTTCAACCCAAGGACAAAGAACTGTGGTACCCTTGAAGTTTCTTTTTTGGTGGCGTTTGATTGATGAGTGCTTTCGAATTGAAACATCTTTTCGCTTGGGCACAGGTGAACTCATGAATGTATAGTGTTTTTTTAGAAGCCTTCTTTGACTTTCAGGATATGAAACAGTCATGTTGGTGACATGTTTCCGTCTGAAATGATACAGACGACTTTGAACGTTGACCAGGTTGCTCAAATCGGTGCAGCTCATGCATGCGCTCCTCAGACTCTCGTCCGCATTTGAAGTGGAGCTCCTTTCGCCGCAAGGCATCATGCAAATCGAAACATTTTTGGATTGTCTCTGCATTCGTAAGGTTTGCTTTGTGTGCATCAAGACTAGGGCGCGATATGAATCCTTGGCGACTGCAGGAGCGAATCCTTGGAGGCCAATTTCCCTCCTGAGCTACTCGGCAGGACAAAGACAGATTGGAACTGATCCCATTCATGGTCAACAGCTTGCTGCGGTGCTGAGGATATTTCTTCACGTGCTGGGTTTTCTTCCTGTGCCTCAACTTATGAAAGGGTACACACGAGATGTGCAGAAATGAACGAGTTGTTAGGCAGAAATTGCGGAGTTTGATTTGATCATTGTTGTTGCAGTTACAGCTGTTGTCATTACATTTAATACTATCATTATATTTTCACATATTTCTCAGCCTGAAAATCCTGAGACCGAGCCGAGGTGCAAGAAGTGATGAAACAGAAAGTTCGGGCAGTGTCCAGCAGTTTTGGGTGCTGGAAGGCTGGTGGACGAAAGGATCAACCTTTGCATTCCGATGTCAACTGAGCCAACTGTCAACTTTTAAAGATGGCGCAGGTCTGGCTAACTCATTTGTTCCGCTTGGTGGACATAGACACACTTCAGCCGCTGAGTGATGTTCCGTCACGCGGCTGCAGAAGTTTGTGGTTTTCAAGAGCAGTTTTGCATGTTTCTGCTGTGTCAAGGGCTCGCCGTTTGGGGTCGTCTTTAAGTGCCAGCCATTTTTAAAGCAGGGATAAGGGATATCCGCATGAAGATCATTCTGGGGAAGAGAGCAAATCGCCTGTCGTTGCCGGCTCTTCTTTGTGATTGCTTCCTTTCTCGGCTGCATTCTTTCTCTTGCCCACCACCACCACCGCCGCCACCGCCGCCACCGCCACCCCCACCGCCACCACCACCACCACGACGAATGCTAATGCAGCCATTTCGAAGTTTGGAACGAAACATGCATGCATGCAGCATATCCACTTGTCAGAAGATGTGTAGGGGGCCCTCGGCAACAATGGCGTCACACACATAAGTATATTTGGAACATTTTGGAAGCAGTACGGAGGTCAAGGAGAGTTTGAAGACGGTGCAGAAATGTGTAGTTCAAAATTAGAGAATCCAACAGCTTGCCTTGGTGGTGTTTCGGGTGATGTCTCGATAGTGTCTCGGTGGTGTCTCGGTGGTGTTTTGGTGGTGTCTCGATGGTGCCTCCCTCAGTGGTGTCTCGCTCATGCGTCGCTAGTGTCTCGATGGTGTCTTGGTGATGTCTTGGCGGAGTTCCCACTTCATCTATTTTTCTGCGTCCAGAAGAAACACGCTACTCTGGTGGATTTTTGATATCACAATAAGCCGTCCAAACAGAACTTTGCCCAATTCATGCAGGGCCAAGTTCACCCCTCCCCAGGCAAATCAGTGTTTGCATGTCTCAACCTGCCCACCCTTCATGACAAAACTTGTATCATATCTCTGATATAAGATTATCCTGCAGTGAAAAAATGGATTTGAAATTCTCAGAAATAGGCCAAAGAAGGCATCAAACAAATGAAGAGTTATACAAATGGTTGTAAGATGTAGGCCCGCAAACGACGATGGCTGAATAAACACGTGAACGCCGAGACACCACAAGACATATGTGCCCCAGGCGTAGGCTCCCATGCAGATGGCGTAGGTTGCGTAGGCATTGGCGTAGGCTCGTTTTGGCCTACACCGCGTAGGCTTTGTGCAGAACTCATTGGCAAAAGTTAAAACTTATTTATTTTGCCTTGATTAGTTGTGATATTTGTGGTTCCAAAGAACGTGATAGAAATACTCTGTGGAATTTAGTGGAATGAAGATTTCTATAGTGGAACCAGTGGAATCTAGTGGGTTTTAGATTTCTATAGTCTATAGCTTTTTTAGTTGTAGATATTGCAATGCATTTTGCAAAGAACATATCAAATGAAGAGGGTAACAAAGGATTTGTATGACCACGGATGGTTCAGCATCCTTGGCATTCCTTGGCGGACAAAAACAAAGTTCAGAACCTCAGTGACATGAATGCCTAGGATGGCGCGAGAGTGGCATCCCGTTGAAGAGTTCACAACTTGCATGATACTGTCATTCAGAGGAATTGACACATCAATGATGCCCGGCGAAGACCAGAGACAGAGAATACTATCAACAATACGACTTTATCCTGCTTTTTCAGAGGGCTTCCAAGGCGCGGGAGGTTCGCGCTGTGCGGGCAGATTGAACCTTTTTGCAAGCAGCTGTCAACTTGGGCTGTGATTAGACGACAAAGGCTTCCTGCATGTCTGTAGCCGACAAACAGAAGGTTTTTGGGAGACAGCAAATTGGCCAAGGAGTGTTCCAATGCATGGATTGCAGTGCATGATACTCTTGCCGTTTAAGTACCTTCATTGCCCCTGTGAGGCTGCTTGCAACTCTTCTGTGGCCCTGCGAAGCGAATTGTCGGAGGCATGCACTTCGAATATTTCAAGTTCATCGCGACAAAGACATTCGAAAGTTGCGGAAGAACCAGGCGAGTGTTGACACACGCCGAATATGCCGAAGCTCTCGGCTGGTTCTTGTTGTTGCCCCCGATACATCACTGGAATTTGGGCTTTCAGGGCCACGTCACGGCAAAAACGACTGACCGATTTGTGCTGAGAGACACGCACGCACAGGCCACCAATGTGAAGAACGACATCGTTTCATCATCTATGGAAACGAATTGGAGCAAAATGGATGAAGAGGAGAATGACAGCCTCCTCCAATGAATCTTGCCACATGGCCTGGAATTTCATGTGCCCATGACTGAGAAAGGCTGAAAGGTACTGAGTGATTGTGAAAGACGGTTTATCACGGGTCCAAGAGAATGTCCATGAAAAATGTCCATGAAACATCCTGAAGAAAGGTTTGTCTCATTTTGATTTGGCTTGCAAGTCACACCAAACGGACCATGTTTGGTCAACAGGACAAGCTGCGTGCATTCTGAGGATTGATGTGATGCAACTTGAAGGCCCACTGAGGTGTACATAGACTTCAGTAGACCTCCAAGAAGCTGAAAGCGATGATGTCTACCCGACAATGGCGGGCGCTAAACGACAAGCTTGCACAACCGGTTCAAAAAAAGAATTAAGTCAATTTCATTGTAATCGATACCCTTTTCATTTTATTTGATACCTTGTGCTTTTTGGCATCACTATCAGGAACCTTGAGTTTCTGGATGGATTTTGGAGAATCAAGTGGAGAATAAGAGAGAGCGGCCAACATTGATCAACCAGGGTTTCCAAGAGCCCTTGATTTTTTTTCTCCAGCTTCAACCCGGTTTGCAATCTCGCTCAAGCCTCTTTGGCCAAGTGAACGCATACCCAGAGCCATTAGATGACATGTCCCAGAAGAGATGCAACTAAGACCAATGGAACTGTCTAGTGACATCTCAAGTGATTAAAGGTTATAGATTGTAAAATGATAAAGTGTTTTTGAGAGCTAAGATGTTGACAGAATGGGTCCACATCATCATTGGCAACCCAAACACTCCAATTGAGTGACCATTGATCCACTAGCAGTCCAGCGAACTAAAGCAAACGCAGGATTTCATTCGCTGCAAGCGAACAAGGTTTTCGAAGAAAATACAAGGGTTTTCCTCAGATAGAGACTCGACAAAAAGAAATTGCAAACGGGCTACCCACCTTCCATTGTAGCTTCAGCAAACCCCTCTGATAATCAGACTCTGATATACCACATTTCTCCAAGTTTCGTGGCCGAACTTCCTGAGGAGCTCACGGATGAGACAGCTTATGGTGCGATTGATTTTATCCAAGTATGATGTGATCCTAGCAAAAAAGTCTAGTAATTTGACAGTGTCTGACAGCTAAGTTGAGGTGAACCAACAGACCAGACAGTCCTTCTCAGCTTTCAAGTATGCAACCCGCCAACATGTCACCAACGTGCGGCTGGCTTCCAACACCTGCCGAGCTAACAAGAGCCAAGAGACAGAGAATCAGCTAACATAACAAATTGTGTTTATGTTCTTTTCAAATCACGTACTTCAAATAGTTTGATCTACATGTTTCAGATTTGACCAAGAGATACCAAACCAGTCAATTTGGTTCAAACTCATTCAGCTGAACCCAATTCAACAGAAACCTTAGACATGCCTGGTTTGTAAACCCGCTCGCAGCAGTGGAGAACTTCATGTTGCCCAGGCCAGGGGTGTAGGAGAAGATGGGCACCGACTTCTCTGGGGTCACCACGAAGTAGTCTTTGTCTGACAGGTGATGAATGCATGTTTCGCTTCAGTAAGTAGTTCAAGTCAAGCAAGAAACACATGGTAAACAAGAAATACTTCACTGAATAGTAGTGTCTTTGTGGCAGAACCTTCTCAATAATTCAGCCTAATTACTAAACAAATATACTTGGTATACTTTGGTAACAATACCGATTGTGATATACCCTCGATATGGTACCAGCCTGTGGACACATCAGCACCTGGACGCTCACACGTGTGCTGATGCAGGCAAACGTCCACGATGCCAGACTCTTCGAATTCGATCAAGAGCTGCCGAATCGTGCAAGGAGCCGCGTCCTGTGTGGCCTTGCTAGTCTCGCTAGGTAGTTCAAGAACGACTCGGCATTGATCAGATGTCCATTTGGCCGGGACCGTGTGGGCCATGGGATCCCCTGCCAAAGAGGCATGAATTCAAATGTAGGATTGCTTTCCACTGAATGGTGAGCTGTATTGATTTTCAACTGATCATATTTCACTTGGTTTGCATACTTGGTAGACATGCTCGATTTTCATCGTTGCCATTGTCAGTAGCACCGGAAACCCTGAGAATCTAGCCTAACGAATCTCAAACATCCTTCCACTACCGACTGACATGTAGTCAGACCCCAAAATGACGAATCATTGACACAGCACCCACTGCACAGCCTGGCAGTATGGAATCCAATATGAAAACAAATTTGTATAAGAACATTGAGTCATCAAAGATACTTCGGATATGTTTTCATATCAACATCGTTTTGGTGGCTTTGATATTTGGATGTACCTGCTAACGTTTGCATGTAATCCCCATCAATTGATCCAGGCATGCAGACAGGAAGGTGTCTCTAAGATTGATCTAAGACATCTAACACTCTAAGACTGAATCTTTTTGACTCGGGTCTTCTTGGAGGCATCAGGCATCAAGCGACGCTTAGAGAGATCATTCTTCGACATGTTCTTGATGATGTTCAAGCGCTCTGGATGGTCGTTCCACCTCAACAGGATTTGGAATGGAACCAATCAAGAAGTATCATAAATTTATTTTGGGGGAACATAGTTCAGATAAGTAGTACAAGTCTGAGCATACAAGCCATGAAACACAGTATTTTGATGTACCATATTTTGATCCTTTCTGACACTATTCGTATGAAAAGGATTGAATGTCCAACCATATGACAGTGCCCATTGAAACCCTAAGTGAAGGTAAGTGCAGTCAGAACGCTCTGCTCGGGCCAACTTGAGGACTTCGACAGCTTTCATCTTGGGGTGGGCCTTGCGAATCCTGGTCTGAGCCTCATGAACGACCTTCCAGTAGAGCTCTCTCATATTCTGTGTGGGTTCGGACTTGGGGGCATCAGGTGCAACCGGCTCGTTCTGGGGGTCACCACCATCAGAATCACCATCATCACCCTTCCCTGGCAACACCAAAGTCTCCTGGGACAGTATGCTATCAGACTCACCCCCATTCTCCTCTTCACCACCTTCATGATCATCCTCCACCAAGTCAAGGATCTCCTCGTTGTCCTGTCAAGCAATGGGTCATGATGGCACTGACTATGATATTCCTTGGTTTGTAAACATTGAGAACACAGTTGAAACTTGAAAGTAAAACTTGTCATATCTAGGCATCAGAAAAGATACATATTATCATATAGCTAATATAGCTCTCCTGATTTTTTTGAAGGATAATGATATACTTGTAATACATCCTGCTAAACCCACCATCCATAACCTGAAACACTCAAGCCACATGAGGCATTGCATGCCTGGTTGGCAGCAGCCGCAATGGCAGCTTTGCGAGACTTGGCACGGGCACCCTGAGGGCAGCAAGGTTTCGAGGTCAAGTCTTGGCTAAATCAGAGAAACCATGGTATCCATGCTACTGACCATCAAAACATAAAGATAGGAACCCAAATGGAAACTTGTGCTTGATGGAGCTGTATGTTGTTGTCAACCATCTAAGATACTATCATGCACCATTCAATCAATCTTTTGAAGAATGTTGACATGATATCAAGAACTTGTGGGTCCCTAAAGAGTCTTTGGAAGAAACAAATTAACCCAAGACACCTAGCCTTGTTGGTATGGCTCTTGTCTTTCTTGGAAGAACTCGCTTTGGACTTGGCCTTGGCCTTGGCCTTCCTGGTTCTGTTCGTATTGGCAGCAGGTTTTTTCTGAGCACCAGGGTTGGCAGGGGTTGCCAAAGAATCCAAGTATTTTCGAGCAGCACTCGACTCAGCCTTTCTTTTCAAGGTTGCTGCACTAGGCACATCAAGGGTGACCTCTGGTTTCACCTTCTCTGGGACAAACCCTTTCTCAATCGTGGCCTTGCTAGCCTTCCTTTGTAATTTGTTATCCTTCTTGGCTTCTGACACTTCTTTCTTCAATTCAGCCAGTTTCTCAGGGCCCAACGCAGCCTCTGCATTTCCACCCCCCAGGTTTCGCACGGCGCATTGGAAGAGAACTGGTAGAAGGAGGAGAGACCTTTGGCTGGCTCTGCACGGATGCTGCATCAGGGCTGCGTAACACCTCAGACACCATACTGTGATAAACTGTTGTTACGTAGCTGGAATTGAGATTGGAGGGCTGAGTAAGAGTTCAATTTTGGACTTTTATTGGGCTGAGTTTTGGGCTGGGGGCTGCTGGACTTGGAGTCTGCAGGGCGCCAGGGTCGGAGTCTATCATGTCGGACATATCCTGCCAATGGGTGAGACATTCAAACAACAAAAACTGTTGGGTCCAATAGGTCTTCGACTTCGTAATCATGAGACTGGTCATTTTAAAAAATGATCATGAGATTGATCATGAGCTTTAAGATCACTACCAGCAGAACTTGAACCCACCCTTAGCAGAAATAGTCCTTCTGAAACCCATGCTGAGCCAAGATGTCGTTCAACGAAGTCGACATGGCATGAAAAGGAGAACCCCCAAATTCCAAAGTGTATTTGACGTGACCAATTTATGCGTCGTTTTCTTCGACAAACGCGCATTCCGTGAGAGATTGCTTACTGCGGATTGGATATGTCAAGACCAGTTATGTCTTCTTAAAGGAAGCGAATGTGCAAGCAGTATCTTGCCATTCCAGTTTGCTTTAGCAGCTAGCAAAATAGTGCTTCACTGGAGGTTTTTTTTTGCTTGTTTACGCTAGACCTGACAGGAGCTGGGCGTAGCAGGCAGTGGATTTGGTGCCCTTTGGTGCCCTGGCTCATGGGAATTGGCTTCCGAGCCACTTGGCCGTAGTGCCTCGGGGGTTGATGATTTGTTTGATGTTTTCCGTGTCCACTAGTAGCTCACATTCTGTCAAATTTTGCATGTATCTTGCTTCAAGTCGGGGAAAAATCATAACCGGAGCAAATCATAAGGAAAAGCATGGTATGAGCAAAACAGACAACTCGTTGAAGTTTAAGGCATGAGCCATGTTGAATGTGTAGTCGTCCACCCTCTGGAGCTCCAGAGCTGACATGTCAACAGAGGTCCAAGAATGAGGAACCTGAGAAAAGATAGAAAAGCAGGTTTCAAAATGTGTCAAATCATGTTCCCCCAATTGGACCCAGATAGGATGCATAAAGATCACCCGTGGCTTGAGGTTTCTGAGAATGGACATTGCCATTGAAGGCCCTGGAAGATTTGGGATCGAGTGAGATCAGCGATCACGAGCTCATCATGATGCTGTCATTTCAGTCACTTCCAACATCATCAAAAGGTCCACTAGATCTCAGTAGATTCTTGAGGGGGGTCACAAAAACAGTCCTTTGGCAAATTAAAGACACCAATCCAGGACACAAGGTGGATCAGATTCCAAGAGAATATAGATCTCAAAGGCAAGGACATCTTGAAGTATGTTTGCCATTTTGTTGGGATACCTGCAGGTTTTCTTCCATGATGAGAACTGACCATGGAAATCGGGGTCCGCCACAGTCCCCGAATGCACGGAATGTTTTTTTATTGCCAAGTTGCAGGAATCGCTCTTGTCTCTTCCAGTCGTGTGATCTGGAGAAAGAATCTATGGTAAATCAGCATACGGCCGGTTCCACGCATCAGCGGAACGGCCACACTCCGGCAGGCTATGGGCAAAACGTGCGAAAACCATAAGGGTCTCATGTGACACCCATGGCCGAGCCCCTCTAATTGTTCCGTAAGGGAACTGTACACCGGACCAACTACATTTTCTGGCCAAAAAAGTGGCAGAGTTGGGAAAAAGCTGAATCTTCTGTTTCTTGACGACACGCATGAAATGTCTGATCCAATTGACCACATTGATGAAGCGACCGCTGAACCCTTTGATCACCTCAGGAGGAGGAGATTTCACTCTCAACCAGAAATAAATACCCAGTTCATATACTGAGACAAAGGTATCTTCAGCACGCCTCCATTTCAAAGTTTGGAAAAAATTCAGAGTTTCAATCCACATCGCATCAGAGTAGCCCCAATCTCTGGGACCCCACGGGGCGTTCTCCATATTCCAATCATAAAGAATTTCAGCATGATGCCAATCCCATTTTGGAAAACGATTGATATAGTCGATTTCATCTCTCGCGTCCACATTGTCAACCACATGGTCAGCATTTGCCAGTCCATGTTGACGGTTATCATCTTGATTTACATACTGCAAGAGTTTTGACAGCCGACACAGCCACGATTGTTGAATAGCAGTGTGTTGCATCCAAGATTTCACCAGTGCCGGCGGCACCGGCATAGCAGTCTTGGCTACCTGAGTAGCCTCATCTTTCGCCAATTTCCACAGCCCAGAAAAAATCTTTTTGTTGGCATCTTCAACCTCATTGATTGAAAAAACATTTAATCTACAAGACCGACCCTGTCCGATGGGGTGGAAAATCTCACTCCAGAGATCAAGGTGGGCAGTGTTGAGAGGAAGGACAGTCAAGCCCTTCAGCCGTTCCCACGTTTGAATCAAGGCAGCGCATCGCGTAAAAAAGTTGATATTCTTTGAAAATT
This sequence comes from Cladocopium goreaui, assembly GCA_947184155.2. Lineage (NCBI taxonomy): Eukaryota > Dinophyceae > Suessiales > Symbiodiniaceae > Cladocopium > Cladocopium goreaui. Next base: position 812,419 of record CAMXCT020000757.1, read on the forward strand.
TTCGCACCATACTCAAGAGAATCCATAGTTCCGCTTTGACCGCGCAGCTCCAAGGTTCCAACGTGGCAAAACGCCACGCCACCTCACCCTGAAGGTTAACAACAGCAGCTCCCAAAGTTCGAGTAAACACGTGTTTTTTGTTGAAGACCAAACCACAACCAACGAGTGAGAAATGATCAGAATGACACAAGCCACCAGGTAAAGAAGGCATGGTTTCCGCAGCATAGATAGAATCCAGAGTATATTGAGGAACCTCAAAAATACCATGAGTCAGAAAATGGGGTTGTTCAGGAAAAACAGACCCTGGATTTCCCAGCATCTTTCTGACCCCTTCACACCGAGTCAAATGCTGGATGTCTTCATGATGAAAATCACAAAATCTGCACTTCGCAGAATCAACCAGATTGCTCTTATAAAGTCTGTTTGCAGTAGGGCAAGCGCCAGTTAAAATACCAGGAACAATTGAATCATCGAACGACGCGGGACGCCATGGCTCGCGGGGGCCCAGGAAGGTGACTACATCATGGTCAACCACACCGGAACCAGTCCTGTCCAAGTCTTTTCTTGCAGAAGAAATAGCTTGTCGATACAAACATTGGACAGCAGCAAAGTGGCACACTCTTCTTAAACCAGCAATTGACAACTCAAAGAAAGATATTTCACGTCCCAAGCACCGAAAGGTGTGTGGACGCACAAATTCAATTGCAAGAGTTTCGCAAGCTTTGAGGAAGGCATCAACCAGTCCACGGGCTATAGCCTTATTCCGACCACACAACTCCGACCACAAGCAAAAAAAAACCCTCATCCCGCTTGCATCGAGCTACAATGTTGCAAATGACTCTGGTGGCAATGGACATGTGGGGATGACAAGCAATGGGATTAGTGCACAAAGCAAAAGCAACTCTTGATTACGCCACCCTGGTCTGTTGCCCGAAAGAGCTTTGGCTACAGAGTTGACCATACTGTCGATGGTCGCTTTCGGCCAAGGAATCACCTCTGGATGATATAGAAACTTTGACACAGCTTTCATGGAAATCAAAAAAGCTTTTTTGCGAAGAGAAATGGGCAAGTGCTCAATATCATGCAGAATAGCACGCAGGCCTTGAGCGGTGTTCTTGGGATCAATGGTAATACGCTTGGCATTCGTCTTGACAAAAGTACCCAATACTGCAAACGTATCATGGATAGGAAGGGCAGGAATTGCATTTGCCAGCTTCTTTTTTGCAGTTCTCGAAGTCGCGAACCCGCTGGATTTGTCAATATTCAATTTTTGGCCAACCAGTTTATCGAAAAGCTTGGTGCCAGTCAAGGCAGCAGCAAGATTCCCAACATTGGATTCCAGCGCAAGCAGATAACAATCGTCGATAAAAGCGAAATGCTCAATCCCAGGAATAGATTCAACAATTGCTGTCCACCCTGTCATCAAAATGTTAATGGCTACCACAGAGGCTGCATCACCTTGAGCCACACCGTTCAAATTGGACAAGCTGGTTTTCGATATAGCATGCCCCATGCACAAAAATCTACGAAAATCTTCATAGACCTGCAGCCATACCTTCAAAAACTTGGGATCCATTCCGAGGATCTTTGCAAAATCAGCTACAATTCTTGGAATGATGCGATCAAAACATTTTGAGCGGTCAAGTTTGATACCACAAATTGGCTTCTGGAAAGCGATGGCATGCTCACATCTGGCAGCAATGATATGAGCAATGTCAGCAGCTTGTCTTCCCTGAATTCCACCGCATAAAGTTGGCGGAAAGACTTTCTGCTGCCATTCTTGCAAATGATCGAACCGTGCTTTGCTCCACATGATGTACGGGACACGCATCAAAGTGATCAGTCTTTTGCCAATGGGCATTAAACTTTTAGCATCCGGTTTTGGCAACATGACCAAACGCGCGCATTGAAAAATGGTTGGCAAACGAAAAGACCCATCTTCAATTTTGTTCCACAAGCGGGCCCACGGTGCAAAAGCGATCGCAGGAAGAGCTTGAAGCTCTGCCGTTCTCCAACCATCAACCCCAGGTGAGGCAGTTTGCTTTCTTTTGTCAACAGCGCTTTTGAGGCATTCATCAGTGAGCAAAGGCAAGGAAATTGGGAAAGCTCTCTTTTTCAAGGCATCATGAATCACCTCAAGTACAGGTTCAGAAGGAATATGCTCCTTGTTCGCCTCAAAAACTTCATTCCACTGGCTGGCAGCCAGGGCCAGAGCGTCATCTTGATGGTAAAAAGGCATACCATGTGAGTCAGTGACTGTCATATACCCAAATTCGGAATTCTTGCGCCGCAAATATGTAAAAATGTCAGAGCAGATGGAAAGAGCAGAAACCTTCATTCTTTGTCTCCATTTCTGGATTCGTTCCAAACGAATTTTTTGAACAAGTTTATCACGAGCAGAAACCAGAAAATCCCACACTTCGTTAACTGTTTCCTGTGAAGGCCAAATGGGCAAAAAAGGGCCCTTCAAAGATTTTACCAATGTTCTGACACGTTTCCAAGCAGCAACAACAATGCTTTCCGCGTGCTGTTTCATCACCGGGTTGGAAATTTTGAAAGATATATCATCAAGGCGGCAAATAGCCTTGGAGATCGCCATCAAAGTCTTGGTGTTTTGGTCTTTTGTATTTTGACAACATGCAAAACGATTGAAAGGTTTCATATCGGGGAAGGTTCCACGTTTTTGTGACCCATGCTTCCATCTAGCACCCGACATTGTCAAAACTTTAATTGCAAAATCATTGGCAACGGTCATCAGAGATTCAGCTGAAAAAGCATCATTGGTGAGCTCACGAAATTCTTTCTCCCACAAATCTTGCGCAATCTTTGTTCGTTCACTTTCAGATTTCAACTGAGTGAGATCGAAAGACGCATGAGGAACCCATTGCAAATTACTGCTACGGTCATCAGATCGATTGGAAGGCCACTGAAATGTGGCGTCCACGAATGCGTGTTGAAGGCCTTTGGAAACATGGACCTTGACATCTTGCAAATATTGAAGTGCACAGTTATTGAGCAAAATTCCGTCAATGGAGGTGGCAGGACCACCAACCCAAGCACTATCCCTTGAATATGTAATGGGCCGACACATCCCATCTTCATTGAACTGTGTCAACACATCATGAAAAGCTCCAAACGACATAGCCTCAGCGATGCATGGATACATGTGAGGTTCAGCCTGAAAGTCAGCGGCAATGGCAATCGGAATTTCACCATGCTGGGAAAGCCATTCAAAAATGTCCTTGAAAAGTTGATTGGTGCGAGCCATTTTGCTGGAGTCACTCTGAGCACCAGAAAAACCATAGACCGACACCACCAACAAAGTCAAACGGTCAGAAACAGCCACCCACGCAGCAGTGCATCTACCAGAAGCCACAAGGTTCTGATAAATCCTGGAGCAATCATCTTTCGGATCATAGGGCTTGCTTGAACCACAGGCAGAGGCAATGGCAACTCCCCCATATTCAGGTAGGCCCCCCGGCAAATATTTCATCAAAGCGCCATGATGCAAGGTCAAAGAATTGTTTGAAGCCTCTAAATTAACTTTGACCAAATTGTAATTTGTCACTCTGGTTTCCTGGATCGCAAGGCAATTTGTCTTGTGCATAAGTGCCTCTGGGTGTTTCTCAAGGCTTCCAACGTTGATGGAAGATAACGTCCAACCCTCGCCAGGAAAGCCGCAAGAGGAGTCAAATTGGCATCTCGAATTGGGAGGCCAAGCAGGCGAAGAATTCACCGCAATTTCTACTTGAACATGCACCAGATAGGGCCTGTGCCTATCTACAAACAAAAAGCCGTTTCCGTTGAAAAAGCCAGAAACACACAACACCATAAAACGATGCCAGCTCTTCGGAAAGCACCTGAGAGTATCAAATATGCGACCATCAGCCATCAAAAATGGAACGACCCAAGTCATTGCCAAACACAGCAAATGCGTCCATTGAACATAAACTTTATCAAAACTGTGACCCCGAAAAAGGGGCCAAATCGCTGCAAGCATCACCAACAAAACTGCTCTGAACCTGTTTCCGACCCGACCGAAAAAAGCAGGATCCCGGGGGATCTGCTCTGGCATAGAAGAACTCGGCAAAGTCTGGAAACAGGCTCGATTTTCAATGAAGAGTCACTGATTCCTTTGGGATTTCGAGGGTGGCGTTTCACCCGTGTGGCCGTCTTGGCGAGCTCGGAAAGAATGGGCTTCACTTTTGGGCACAACCGCAGCAAGGACCTGCTTCAACTGATCGGAGACCACATCAAATTTGTCGTCAATCTTCTTTGACAACTCTACTTGGCCATGCTCCAACTTCGAAACTCGATCGGCCAATTGCTGATACTTTCGGTCATCACCCGAAACATTGATCTGTGTGGCACTTGTTGCATTCGCGGCTGGTCCTGAGGAACCTTTGCCATGGGGTGACTTAAGTCTCCATGGTTTGGGCACCGACGCAATGGAGCCATTGAATCCGCTCTTCTTCTTTGGGATTTGAATCTTGTTCGAACTTTGAGGGGTCATGACAATTTCAAAAAGTTTGGAATCCATCTTTACCGTGAAAGTATTGCATGCTGGCTGCTCTCCAAACGCAAGGACCCACGTAATCATGCCGCCATCTCTGTAACTGCGCAGTGGAATCGGGGCCGTCTTCACAGCAGTGAACGTGGCTTCGATGAGGCTTTTGTGAGAGATGGCCCAAGGGTACCCCTGACAAATGAACACATATTTGCTGACCACAGCCCTGTTGAGGTCGGTGAACCTCATGTCTGTTTGCAAAACCAAAGCACGAGCATCAGCCAACTTCGCATTGCTGGCACGAATAGCCACACCTTTGGCTGTCAAGGCTAGCCCTCTATATCCATCCCCTACCGATTCACCCAGAAGTTTGGCACTACGGACGTCTTCAGGGTTGATTGCAAAATATCTAGGCAAAATCGAGTGATTCGTCCCCTCCTGAGGTTGGATGAATTGTCTCACAAAGAGCTCAGCTTGCCCCGAATGTTTGAGCAGCTCATCAAGAGAGCCATGGGGGATCTTCATCATGCATTGGTGTATGATCTGATCATCAGCGCATTTCATTTTTCGATAGCTATAGATGGACATTTCAGAAAGGGCGATTCCACTGGCTGTGATCAATTTCTTGAAGCAACCCAGAGGGTGATCCTCCATCATCGCAACAGTATTGTGCGTCATGCAACCTGAATGCGTTTCAACAACCAGTTCGGAAAAGCTAGCAGAATCAACATTGACAACACCTGGTGTTTCTTCAACTTTGTACTCCACATTTCCTTTCAGCACGAAAGGAACAACAAGTCGCTTGTACTGAACATTCGAAGCAGGTTCCCTAACCGTAATTTGCTGTGATGCCAGCATCATCAAATTCTTGGGAACATCGAGATTCTGCAACCCTCGAAAACCTGGGATCAGCAACAAGGTCGTTGATGATGGGGCTGCTTGTGAGAGCTCATGAAGATCAGCCTTAGTGACAAAGACCACTCCTCCTTTGTCGGGCCCCAGCTGGACCCCGGGGATTTGGTTAAGACGTTTGCCAGTGTCTTTGCAAAACCATGGGTGGTTCTCCATCAACTGAAGCTGATCCCACCGGCATCCACCATTCGATGGGACAATCTTGGCCCAAGGATCATTCTGCTGCAAAAAGTCACTTGAATTTGTTTTTCCTTGTGCTTTGCCATTTCCTTTGCCCCCTCCCGGAAGAGGAAAAGCTCTCAAACGAATCAAAGGAATTTCAATTTCACCAACCCTTGTATCCAGAGAAACGAGCTTCCCGTTGACTGAAGGTGAGATTCGATCAATCAAAGCATTGGGCTGAACGGCAACCTGCAACACATCGCGAATCAGGCAGTTGGGGGTCGCCTGAACAAACTTCGAAGAACCTCCTAAAAGGACAACTTCAACAACCAAAGATTCACCTACCTTCCGTTTGGTTCTCTTGGAAATGACAATGTGCATGTTCTGTAATTGCGCCAGCAGCATTGCAGGCTCACGCTGACACTCCCCATCGAAAAAAAGGAAGTCACAACAAGCTTCGGGCGCAATGCCACACTGCTCCGCAACATCCTGAATGGAATCATACAATGCGCAGTGAACATCACATACGACACCATCAGGCTTGACTACATGGACAACTGTGCGCAGACTGAGACCAAATTCTGATTGTGGAGATTCTGGCCATGTTGCTGTGATTGATTCTTCACCTACCGTACTCGGACACTCAAACCGATCATTGCATGGCAAAAACACAGGCGTAACCTCAGCACGTTTGTCAGCAATGACATCCTGGTGGAAAAAACACTTCTGCAAATCCTCGCTCCAGAGCCCAAACAAAGGGATGACATGTTTCTGCATTCCCAAAGATTCGCACAACTCTCCCACTGTGGTACCATGTCGAACCCCAAAACATGATGAGGACTGGTTAGGCCACACCACTTTCCAAAAGCAATCAGCATCTTCATGAAAAACAGAATCGCTCTTAATGACATCTCGCGTCATCAAGAAATCTCTTGGCTTGAGAATTGCGAACCCCTCATCGACTTTGACAAACACAGCTTTCTTGGAAATAAGTCTGGAGTCCCACATCTGAAGGAGCAATGATTGGATAGGCAAAGGTTCATCGCGTTGTGTGAGAAGATCTATCGCTAGCAAAGTTGCCAATCCTGCATGAGGAAGAGCAGTACAATTTCCGAGGACTTGGTACATCATCTCATGGTCTTTCGGGAGGAACAGGTTGATCCTATTTCCTAGCAAAGCAGTCCACATCCCTGGCGACTGAAACGCAACTCTGCCCTGAGAGTCAATGACCAAATCTGCATAAATGCCCTGATGTTTCAATGTGGAAGAAGGCAAAAAAATGCTGAGTGGAATACGAAGCAAGGCATGTTTGTAGCGGTTGATCTCTTGGGGCCAGTCTCAACAAAAGCATTTGACTGCTAGTGGCGTTCTCATCGCATCTATTCCGCTTACAGCAAGGCAGAAGCTCAAAGCATGCGTACGAAGGCATCAAACATTGGTTGATAATTAGAGCATCCTCTAACACCTTCGGAATAGCAAACTGGTTTTCAATAGCATGCCATGGACTCACGAAACCCTCGTGCAAATTGAAGGCTGCCTTCAGCACTGGATGATTGTCATCAAGGTCATTACGGAGCAAAATCCCGAGCCATCGGCTACGGGTGTTGTCAGTCAAATCCTTGGCATTGACCACTTGCGACCAAACCAACTGATAGCCTGCCCACTTTGCAAAACTTTCAAAAATCCTAAAGTGCTCATGGGATTGAAACGCATCCACATTTTCCATCAACAAGGCCATTGGCCTGAGGATTCTGGCTGCTTTCAAGACATGAACGACCACTCTGCCATCCTTGGCATTGAACCCGCTTGGCGTAAGATTGGCGCTGGAAAAAGGTTGGCACGGGGTCGACACAGTCCAAACAAGGTTGCAAGGATTGTGCATGCTACTCATCCACACATGTTGTTCAATCTGAGCGCAAACCACGGTGTTACGTTTGAGCGACTTGGTGATGGATCCCCAGGGAAAAAACACTATTTGAGCATCACAAGTGCGAGCAGCCAGTCGGCAGATTTGTTCATCAGAGTCAACAGCTACACTTGACACCACATGAAATCCTACGATGGTTTCTTCACAGAACTGAACAGCCTGACCCCATCCATGAAAGGCACCGGAACACAAATGAGCAAAGTTGAAAACTCCTACAGGGTCTGCAAAGGCAGTAATCCACATATGCTCACAAGACCGGATGGTCGCAACACGCTTTTCATATGCAAATGACAGACTGGCACGACAAGCAAAAATCTGACCAATTTCAAGACTCCAACACGGCAACTGCGGCACATGAAGCGTAGCAGCACAAACACGTTTGACTTCACGACAAGGGCCAGACAAGTGCATGAAATTGGCAGGTAAGCCTTGGTCTAAAAGCCACACTTCAAATTCAGTCGGCCACTGGGAAGCGACCTCAAGATGAAGAAGGCAATCACCTTTCCAAGCACGTGGATCGTCATCTACCAAAAATTGACACTGAGTCACAATATCATCCAGATCATTCAACGCAGAACGACACAAGGAAGCAAACGCCATCTGTCCCAAATTACAACTCCAGCTCAACCGTCAAGCACAATGAAGCGCAGAACCACACAATCAATCGGGGCAACTGAAGAGACAGTTGTGGTTGACAAGTGACCCAAATGTAGCCACCTCCCGGGCCCCCAGACCCTGAAACCGAATGGCTGGTGAGCCAGACAGCTTAATGCACGGAATGTTTTTTGCAGCTTGCAGTCCAAATTCTCCTGTCTTGAGACATGTCGGTGAGCGGTGACGATGATGATCTCCCTACATGCGAATGTGGACAGACCATGACCATCGAAAAGGGCACCATTCCGATGTGGAGATGCAACATGTGTGAAGAGTTAAAGGCTTCCGTCCTGAAATACACCTGCGCTTGCGGGCGCAGTGTTTGTGATGAGTGTGCTTGGCTCAATTGCGGTGAGGAGATTGAGGAGGAATGGGAAGAAGACTATGAAGACTATGAAGAATGGGATGAGTGCTGCGAAATCGGCGCATCTAATTTTTGGAACGGCTGCGACCACCAGTACCAGCACCAAGAAGAGCAATGGCAAGATTGGGACTGCGAAGCTCCACCGGACGACTGGGAAGAGTACGGAGAGTATGGCCAATGGAATGAGTACTGCGAGGTTGGCGCCCAGGAATGGAGTGGATGTGACAAAGATGATGAGGCAGTTGCGAAATATTCTGATCAACTCCCAACCCTCCTCACAGAGGCCCAGAAGGCAACGCAAGAGCTCAAAGCAGCTCTCAATTTGAAAGACTGCGATGCCGCTCCCTGTGATGAAATATGTAGAAATTCTATTGCAATGCATACGAGTGAATCTGGAGACAGGCCGAATGGTCACACTCCTTCTGATTCGTTGTGAAGTGCAGAGTGAAATTTAGACTGAAATAGTTGCCACGATTGCTGTGGCAAGTTTTCAGTGCATAGGCATTTGAATTGATAGGCCGATGCCTGGCAGACAACTGCAGGTGTTTCCCAAAAAAATCCAAAAATAGTGAAACCGTCGATCAATATTTCCATTTTCAGGCCCCCACCATTTGCCCAGAGACATCTACATCGCGCAGCCAATGGACTTCGCCTTCAACGGAAAAAAGTTTGCAATGCCATCCAGCTGGATTCAAGGACTAGTCAGGCCATTCGTGTTTATCAAATTTCAAATTGCATCAAATTGCCATTCTACAGGTAGAAAGAACGATCATTGCCTTTTAGCCAGTATGTATGAGATAATACGTTGATGGTTTTCTTTGAGAAATTGAGTTGTTTAGAGATTCCACCGGTGCCACTGTCTGAGTTTCGACCGAAATTCCTGAAGAATATGTGACTAATATAGATCTGAAAATAGGGTATCTATAAAAATCCAAAAGTGATCAAAAGTGTATATCATCTCATATTATCTTCCATTTTCAGACACCATATGACCCGGGAAGATGGGCGGACCATTCCCTACAAAGGGGATGCCGCGCAGGTCGAAAAGAAGAGCAACAGCAGCTCTGCACCGGCGACCGCCAAAAAAAGGGTTGGTGTTTCAGAGTTGCAATGGACATCTTCCCAAATTGGGCCCTATAAAGTTAACAGCAACCCTGGATATATACATGTCAATGTATGTGTGATCCGAGAGAACTGGGATATCGGATAGCGCTTTCAGAGTGGCAAGCCTGGTGACAAACCAATTGCTTCTCCGAGAGTTGTGCAAACATTGCTGTTCATTGCTGCTTGGCTATGGCGTCGCCAGGAAACAACAAGGCTTCCAAAAGCACAGCCGACAGATTCAGTTGTTTTGGCAACAGATGGAAGTAAGTGCCTTGATTGGGCGCAACTCAGTACTCGTACATACCAACATCCATCAAAGACCTGCCACATGTAGTTTTTTTTTTTCGAAAAAACAAAAAACTCCTTGGGTACATGTTTTGATCCCTACAACTGGATGATAAGATGGTGGGATACCAGCCATACCAGCCATTTGTGGGTGCCCTTTAGGGCCCCAATGTTTGGCCACACCGTTTGCAGCCTGTTGCTCCTGACGGATCCTGGCGGTTCCCATGGATGCTGAGCCAGCCAAAATTCAAGCGACTGGTGGCGCGGGAAGCGAGCTTTACCACCAAGAGCAAGGCTGGATGCAGATTTTTTGGGAGAGCCAGGCACCATGACACTATGATCACTATGATGAACCCACATGAGATGGTTATTCTTCTAAGCCCCTTTAAAGGTTGTTGCCAGTTGCTTTGATTTGTTCACGCCAATCCCTCCATGTCTGCAGGACTTGGTGCGATTTCTTTTGACGGGCGGCAACTTGGAGGTCTCCATCAATGGCACCTTCGGCAAGACTCTTCAAGTACTTCGGGTCGATGGTGATCATTCAGGTCGAGTGTCGGATCAGGACTCTGAGATGTTGGGTTTCCAGCAGTTCATTTGGGAAAACTATGTGGTAAGCCGTAAGCCATCGTAAGCCAATGATCAACGCCAATTGGGGCTGGTTTATAATTTGGGTTGCCACATTAAGCGCAACATCACTCAGCTTGGCCCAAAAGGCGCTTTTGTTCCGTGTTGGTTTGGCAACGGATTGCCATGGACCGTATCGAGGACGACTGGGTCGCTGTTGTGCCCGCGGCATTTCTGAAAATCATCGAGAAGATCTCGCGATTGGCCACTGCTGCGGAGGCGTCCAAAGGGTGCACCGACAGTGGCAAAAGACGGATATTCGAACAGGCGTCAAATGGAGTTCCAAACATAGTCCAAACATAAAGTCCTTCATTTCGGCAATGTGTTTTCTTGGGGAGGTTCCGAGTTTGAGAGGGAGTCATTTGGATAGTTTGTGCACATATTGGAATCACACCCAGCATGTAAAAGATGTATTGCCTTCAGGTGCCGGTCTTCAGTTTCCATGGTTCCTGCGCTTCAGAGGCGGGATTTCTCCAATGCCCAGGGATCAGGCGATCGGAGGCATTGTTGATTTCTTACGATTGGCTGGTGATTGGTTTAGGATCAACTTAGGACTTAGGATCAACTTATGATCAGCTTATCAAATATGATAATTCTTGAATATTCTTGATCAGATTTGATTCAGCTCCCTGTCCAGAATGACCCAATGACATCCAGTGACTCCAACCTTGGTGCACTTGCAGGCCTTTGCGCTGGTGCAGCTGCAAAGTCATGGCCAGCTGCGAATTTCCTGGGAGAGTAGCAGATGTGAGATGACCAGATTGCCCAGAGACTTGGTGCAGGAATTGGCTGCCAGTGGTGTTGTTTTTTAATGTTTTTTTGGGCCAGGACGTCCCTGTTGGTGTAAGAGAAAGGTCGCGTAGCCAAAGCATTGTTTAGGAGCAATATGACGTTTTGTCCATTACCTAAAGTTTTTCAGGCGGAGAATCTGAAGATATTCAAATTCACAGCCCAATGGGCCTGATTTTTCCGATGAATTTGGGGTACCGGGTAGCGAGGACCGGGTAGCGGCGGCAACTACTTCTGCTGAGCCTCAGCTTTCAAGCTTCACCGCATTCGATCTGATTTATAGCTGCTTGGGTACCCAGCGGTGTCACTTTCCTGCCCTTTTGCCTATGGTTATCTTGGCATTTGCAAGGTTCAATGCATATTTTGGAGTGTAAAACACACAGGAGTCATTGCCAGTTCAATTGTTTGGGGTTTGAGGTTGCCTAGTTTGTTGAGGTAAGCATGCCCTTCCTCAGATCGAAAAGATTGCGCAGTGGCTGGCGAACAAGCACTTCATCCTTGCAGTCGAGGAGCCTAAAACCAAACCTACCAGTTTTGTATAATTATGTGGCTATTCAACCGTATTTCCCAGTATTGTTTGTTTGAATGTTTATTTTCTGCAGTGTTGAAGGCTCATGCTGTGGAGATTGCACTTGAAAATCTGAAAGGCCGACTTGGTGAGAGATGTCCTTCATTTAGTTTAGTGAGTGAGTGTGCACACCATCATGGAGCTAGATGCTCAGTGGATGTGTTTGTATCTGAAGTTTTTTTCCTTAAAGCGTCCCCTGATTGCAACACAATCATTTGTGATGCACGTAAGTATCAGTAGAAGTTCATGTTTTAGGTCCACTTTGATGTGGTTATTGCATACTAAGGACTTGCTGAAAACAGGTAGGTGGTTCATGGTGGTTCGAGCAAGACTCTCCTTTGTAGCATCAACAGTGAAACCAGAGTTACACGATTGCGCAGATTTTTCCGGAATTGTTTTGAAAGCAAGGAGAAACTATCATGTGCGGTGACTCTGAAAACAACAACGTTACCCATACCATGATGAAAATGAGAGCGATCCAGTTTACGACTCAATGACACTCCAAACTTTCACATGGTTTGGTTAGTTCATAGTTTTTCATGAACTATCTCCATGTTTGTCTTGCTGATTGCCCCACCAAAACAAACTTGCAGGACACTTCTGCAAGCGAAGTTCACCTTCAAAGTCTCAAGGCCCTTGCAGACGTGGCGTACGGCGTATCTCTGGCGGTGCCTCGCGGTGCCCAAGGCTACGCCTTGGCGCTGTGCTTGGCTCAGATCTTGGAGCTTCAACGCCCCTCAGCTGAAGGGGCGGTGGTGACATTGGGTGAACAGCTTAGTTTTATCATCACATTGAGTAGCAAATGTAGGAAGAAAAATCATCAAGGATGAGACTCATCATGGAATTGTCAGTCAACCTAGTTGTGCAAAGCGGGTTGTAATTCCCAGGTAACTCTTTCTTGGCTCTCTTTTGCTTCAGTTTGGTTTGACTTTGCAGCCCCGTGCTTGTAGGTTTTGAAATGTCTTGAATCATGTTACTAGAACAATCCTTGGATCTCATCCTGTCGGGTCCTTTTGCAGATTGGTCGTTTCCTCCAGGTCCACTGCTCTTGGTGGGCTCTGACCAGACCGCGACCCCGGCAGTTGCGAAGGCGTTCCAAGTGGCGCAGGCGACAACATTGGGGCTTTGGGTGGTGAAGATGACAAAGTTCCCCAGGTGGTTTGCTGATTTTAATCCGAAGACCACCGGATTGGTTGCTGATTTTTGGGGGGTACCAGCTTCAGAGAACTGGGATGAAGATCAGAAGGCTAGAAATTCAAGTGAAGCATATCCAAGCTGCATATGACAGGCTTCAGGACCCCATTGCGTTTGGGCGTGTCCTCCTGATACTGCGCATGACGCCTTGGTCCTGCTGGAGGACTGGGGTGCAGACATTGAGGGTTTGATGATTTCGATGGTTTTTGATGGCTAGGATAGCAAAGCAAAAGTTGGGTCCGACAAGTAGATCCAAGGAACAGTTCTATTCACAATAAGTTCATCGCTCATCTCTTGATTTGCAAGTCTTTGGCTTTTTCAAACCTTACTGGGGCTTCTTGGTGACCCTTGCCCCGCCCCAATTGGTGGCGGCCCCAGATGAGGAGCTGCTGCAGGCATATCGCGCGGCCAGACCCTTCGTGCACAGCTTGATTGGTGGCTTCGGGGTTTTGGAGGCCGACCTCAGAGAGGCCGGCACGATCCGGCACGGCGGGGGTTGGTGGTTGGCTGATGTTGGCTGTATGGAGCAGTCTGGAAATTGATGGAAATGGACAGGGAGTTCAATGGAAAATGTACCCGGCCACCTTAGGATGAGGAGGGTGATGGAAGCAACTTGAACGGATTCTTTTCACAAAAACATACAAAACCGATGGGACAGGATTTGGGACCACATGCGCTGGAATCCCAGCAAAATGGCATCAACGAGGAATATGATGATTTCTGGGACACCTGAGTTCACCTGACCAGTTCTTTTTGTGAAGGGACGACCAAGGGTTGAAGTGGCTGGGCACACACAGTCCATGTCAGGCGTTGGAGAGTGCGGTCGACTTCTTGCAGTCTGCTGAGGCACAGTGACAGTGAGTTTTGTCACGGCAGACAAGTAAATCTCCAGCCGAGTATTACTCTTTCTATCCTTTTGGACACCCAAAGGACTGATGGATCTTGATTGTAACTGCAATATGATGTTAGTTTGAAAGTTTGTTGGTTTAGTTTTCTCCTCTTTGAATTCTTTGATCACCACTCCCAAATGTTGTTAATTAATCTTTCCTATATTCGAACCATCCCACTTTGGGCTCATTTTTTAAAAAAACAAAACCCAAACGTGTGAGCAGTGTTCAAAACCCCGCCTGGTTGATGATTAGTTTGTGGATACTACTATCCACCTATATTGGGGATTGTGAGGATTATACTGATTATTGATATAGCGCCAGTATAGGGATTATTTAAGCGCTTACGCGCGACAGCCGGCCAGGGGCCCAACTATGTGGCCCATTTTGTGGCTATGTTGGCCTATGTTGGCCTATGTTGGTCTATCTTGCGGGCAATGTGGGCCCATCTTGTGGCTATGTTGGCCTATGTTGGCCTCAGGTTGATTCATGTTGAGCCAAAAGATCCGAAAAATGGGAACAGCAAAAAAACACTGTAAAACGCAGGATATTTTGATGGTCGGCGGCCTATCTTGGGGCTATGTTGGCCCATCTTGGGGGCTATGTTGCCCCAGCTTGAGGTTATGTCGGCCCATGTTGGGGCTATGTTGGCCCATCTTGGGGCTATGTTGGCCCATCTTGGGGCTATGTTGGCCCATCTTGGGGCTATGTTGGCCCATCTTGGGGCCATGTTGGCCCATCTTGGGGGCTATGTTGGCCCATCTTGAGGCCTATGTTGGCCCATGTTGACCCATCTTGAGCCACAAGATCCGAAAAATGGGAAAAAGTGGGAAGAGCACAAAACACCGTAAAACGCGGGACTTTTTGGCGGGGGGGAGTCGCCTGCGGCAGGGGGCGGCGGCCCCTCTCTCCTACGGAGAGGAGAGAAACGCCTTCGGCAATGCCACGGCCAGGGGGCCCCTGGCCGGATTTTTGAGCTGACGCTCATCGTCGGCTCCGCCGGACCACTCGGCCCTCCATTTCATCGCAGTGTGGGCGTGAAAGTTACTGAATGAGGACCTGCTTCAGAAATATATATTCCTTAGGTTTTTTGGAACATATTTGTTGGAATAGGCAATTTTTTGGAGAGCAAGTGAGTTCCCGAAAGCTCCTGCGAAGGGTTTTTCCTAAAGAACTGCTGCCAATTTCAACTTGTTACTTCGTGTAAAGGCGCCTCTGCGCAAAGACTTCTCTGTGTAAAAGCTTTTGTGTGTAAAAGTTTCCGTGTGTAAAAGATTCTCTGTGTAAAGACTTCTTTGTGTAAAAGCTTCTGTGTGAAAGCACGTCTGTGTAAAGATTGCTCTGTGTGTAAAAGCTTCCGTGTGTAAAAACTCTCTGTGTAAAGGCTTCTCTGTGTAAAAGTTTCTGTGTGTAAACGCGTCTGTGTGTTAAAGCTCTCTGTGTAAAGACTTCTTTGTGTAACAGCTTTTGTGTGTAAAAGCTCCAAGACGTTGTGTGAAAAAGCTCCTCAGAGGAAAGACTTCTCTGTGTAAAACCTTCTGTGTGTAAAAAGCTACTCTGTGTAAAGGCTTCTCTGTGTAAAAGCTTCTTGTGTGCAAACGCGTCTGTGTGTAAAAAGCCCTCTGTGTAAAGACTTCTTCGTGTAAAAACTTCTGTGAGTAAAAGCTCCTAGACGTTTGTCTGCAAAAGCACCTTAGAGTAAAGACTTCTCTGTGTAAAACCTTCTGTATGTAAAAAGCTCCTTTGTGTAAAGAATTCTCTGTGTAAAAGCCCCTGTGTGTGTGGGTAAAAGCTTCTGTGCGTCTCCTCCCTCCAGCTTTCTTTCGGGTCACGCTGTCGTCCAGTTTCAATCTGCAACGTTGTTTCTTGTGGAAGGATGCAAAATAATGCAAAGAACATGTGAAAGCATCGCGCGTTTAAAAATTGAACATAATCAGCGCACAAAGTGCTGTAATTTACAGCATTTTGCGCTGTCAGCTGGCAAGAACCCGCGTAAATACCACAGTTTTAGTCCCCGAATGTGGCTAAACCACTGTTATTTACAGGGTTCCGTTCACGTCACGATCTTCGATTTTTTGGGAAACGCGTAAATACCAGCGTTTTTTGCGTTCACCAAGGCAAAAAATCGGTTCAAAAAGTGCAGAAAATGTTGTAATTTACAGGGGTTTGGCGCCGTCACGGGCAAAAAACTGTGTAAATACCAGCGTTTCAGCGTCCAAAAGTGGCAAAAACACCGCTATTTACAGCGTTTCGTGCCTCCCACGTTTTCTTGAAATTGCAAAAACCGTGTAAATACCAGCATTTTTTTGCGATCAACACGCCAAAAATGCTGTAATTTACAATGTTTTTTGCTTGGCTTTCAAAAACACTGGTATTTGCAGTGTTTTGTGCATCTCTGGTTGAAAACGTATTGGTATTTACAGCATTTTCTGCGTTTTTGCATGGCTCCCGCAAAAGACGTTAAAACGCAAAAATGCTGTAATTTACAGCATTTTGTGACTTTCGAAAAGTTGAAAATTGTCCGAAAAATGTGTCAAAACGGCACTTTTTTCCGATTTTAGGTACCCTCAAAATCGGGGGGGGGATTATGCTCTTGGAGACGCTTATGAGCGACCCGGATTCCGGCCAAAAAGCTCTCCCCCACCCTCCTGAAGGATTTTTGGTGTTTTTCGGGGCCCGGCGTCGGAGGGTCGGCGGTTTGGGGCGCGCCTCACCATAGAGCTCTAGTCGCTCTGGGACGCTCGTGGGGCAAGCCACTCGTGTGGAGCCGGCGGAGCCGAATTAAGGGCTGCCGCCCCTGCCGCCGACCCCGGACAAAAAAAGAGGTGAACCTGATGAATTTGGGCGCATCAAAAGCAAACACAAACAATCCAATGGCCGCGTGTGCCGCCGAACGGAATGGCATGCAAAGTAATAACAAACGACCAGTTCCAGCTTTCTTGTCTGCCTCACCTCTCAGCATGAAAACTGTCAGCAGGAAAGCAGGCTCGAAAAAAATCACCTGCCAGAGGAAAAACAACATGCCCTTGAAGGACGACATAATTCCCAAACCGCGCCACAAAGTCCCTAACGTCTCTTTTCGACAAATTTTATTGCTTGCTGCCGCTGCTGCTGCCGCTGCTGCTGCCGCTGCTGCTGCCGCTGCCGCTGCTGCTAAAACCGCGCGCAAAAACTCTCTCACGTCAGCCGATGAGAAACACCATGCCGCTAAACCGCGGGCTGCTGCTGCTGCCGCTTCTCCTGCCGCGGGCAAGTACCAAAACTGCCTGACGTGTCGTCTGAGTATTCTTATTGTTGTTGTTGTGCTGCTCGAAAAAACAGTTCCTCGCGCGAAGCTCAAATCGAAAAAAAGCAGCTGCCGGCAGGAAAAAAGACCATGCCCCTGAAGGACGAGCTGTAGCAGCAGCTGCAGCAGGGTAAAAACTGCCTAACCTATCGTCTGAACTCCTAGAAAAACAGGGAGAAGGATCAAAAAAAACATTTTTAGGCAGCAAAAAAAAAATTAGGCAGCAAAAAAAAAATAGCAGAGATCAAAAAAACATTAATTAGGGATCAAAAAAACATTTTTTGAAGACCATCTGTGAGAAGGGTAGGGGTTGCGCTCATCCGCTGCTAGCAGTAAAACAGCTTCGAAAAAATCAGCTGCCGGAGGGAAAACACCATGCCCCTGAAGGACGACCTAGTTCCAAAACCGCGCCAAAAAACTGCCTAACGTGTCGTCTGAAA
>CAMXCT020000758.1:0-118035 GCA_947184155.2 Cladocopium goreaui
TTTCCTAGAACTGCCGCTTCTGGATTTGAGCATGGCCCGGCCTTGGTGAAGCGTAGGCTTCTAAGCAAACACGAAACAATCAGAAGATCTTCAATGCTTAAGGTATGATGCAGGGATGATGGAACCATGTTGGAATGGAGCGCTGAGTCTTGAGTTTCAATGGCTGACATTATGACATCAAGAGAGTTTATTGACGCTTTGACTTTGTTTCACATTGTAGGTCGTACTGGAGCATGGGTGCCTGGAGAAGCCAGCAGCTGAGAAATGCCACAGCAGCAGACCGCCTGTGCGCATTTTGTTGTTGGTGTTGAGGGTTTCAATGACTGCTGCCGTTTGTCGTTGTGTCATACCTAGCGGCAACTTGTGTTCAAGCCTTAGACCTTAGAGTTTGCTACTGCCTGCGCAAGTTTTGTCTTGTGGAAGTGGTCGCCCATGCCGCCCAAAGCAGCTGCGAAAGCGAAGTCGAAGGCTGAGGACTTGGGATTGGGGGTTCCGTTGTGCATTGGACATGTATTTTCAGTCAAGGTTTGGAACCCCAAAACGGGGTCCAGAAAGAGGCTTGAATTCCAGGGCCTCACTGAAAGACCTCCATTGTGCAGCTTCTGCAGCAAAGCCGAAAGCCAAATCTGAATTGTTGACGATTTTTTGGCTCAAACATTTGCTGCTCGGATAGGTGCACTGCTATTCTTGATTGCGCGCGCACGCGTGTTAGCCATGTGTGACCAACTAGCGGAGGTGCAAAAGAAGATTGCTAACTTGCAACGGCATATCAGAAGAGCCAAGCAGAGAGAAACAGCTCGGGAAGAAATTGTTGACCAACAAGCTCTGGTTGTCTTTATTTTTTCAGGCTATCGTGCCGATGTCGCTGGTCACTTCCACCTTTCCAGATCCAAACGTTGCATGTCGCTGGACAGTGCAGTGGCTCACGTTGAGTGGGAGTACATCAGAGCTCCTTTGGAAGACAAGGTCATGCTCATGTTGGACCCTTACCGACAATATCCGATACATCGGCTACTGGCAGCCTTTCGCTACCTAGTGCTGTTCCAACTGCGTGAGGGGGTTCAGAAAATGAATTATGAATTTGGAGTGGCCCCATCGCGGCGCATGATGGTCGACCGCGTCCAGCATTTGCTGCCCGACAGTTGGCCTGTTGACTTGCAGGCGCGGCTACTTCGCCCATTAGCAACTGCACGCGGCCAGCGCAGGTACCTTGCGGCCTTCAGGAATCGCTTTGGGTGCAAACTTGGCAAGCTACGGACGAGCCCACCAATGTCGTTGCAGGAGAAGCAGTCCAAGGCACGGGTGGTTGATTGGCTGGGTTAGTGTTGTGCAAGCAGATTTGTAAAGGTTTCTTTGAGATGCAGTGTTGACATTCGGTCAATATTTGGGTATTCCGGTAAAATGCTGATTTGCTGTTTGTAGGACCATGACAAATCACAACCTCCGGTTCTTGCAGTTTTGAAGCATACAGTGCAAGTTTTGGATCTCATTTGTACGCATTTTTGATTCCAAATGCGGACCCCGTTTTGGGGTCCAAAAAGCGGACCCCAAAGTGCAGATGACCAAGGTTTCTCACTTCCTAGCCAAATTGCTTGTCATTTTTGGGGCCGGAAAATAGACCCCAAAATGGGGTCCGCTTTTTGGACTGAAAATGATCATTGTCAAGCGGCCTTTGGCAGGCGATGGCCTTTTGGCAATGGTGCAATTATGCATTGAAGGATGCTGGTGACGAGCCTTTAGTTATCAACATGGATGAGTCCAGCATTGGGTTTCACTGGGGCGCGTTGTCTGGGACAGTTGTTCGACAAGGTGCCCCGATGGATAAAGTTAAATCGCACGCTCTCAAAGCCAGGGCCACATACATTTGCGCTGTCACCCATGATCCTGAAGTCCAGCAGCTTCTGCCCCAGGTGTTGCTGGGCAACAAGCGTCTTTTCCCAGCTGCGTTTGCCCGGCATGCTGCGGAGCTGTGTCCGCGGGTGTGGTTTGGAGAGAGAACTCCGCATGGAATACGCACCGGTTGATGGCCAGATACTTGCGACTCCTCTGTGACAGATTGGGGGCTATTTTGGAATCCCGCCAGGTGTTGTTGTTGCTAGACTTGGCACCGTGCCACCTGCATGATTCTTTGTTTGATTTGGCTTATTCCCTGGGATTGCGTCTCCTATTTGTGCCTCCTGGCATGACGTCCTTACTTCAGCCATGCGACACTCACATCTTTGCTGCTTTCAAGCATAATGTGCAAGAGTCATGGAGACGAAGAAGGGCTGCAGCTCCAGATGGACAGGTGAGCTTGGAACTGTGGTTGGAAATTGTCGCAAATGCCACCAAAAGGCTGTCGTCGAAGCCATGGAAGCATGCGTTTGAAAGTGATGGTATTCTTGGATATCGCAACACCTCTTTGAGAATCAAAGATGAATGCCTTATTTTCACGACAACAAAAATTTGTCCCAGTGGGACAAATTAACAAGACCAAAAAAAAATAATCTCTGAAACCACCAAACAACAAACAAACACAAACAGTAAACAGTTTGTTGGTTGTCTCCCTGTTTAACTGGAAACATCGATGATACTTCATGTTCACATGTGTGATTTTTCATTCGTTTGATGTTTTCCGTTTCAAGGGAGGGTGGGTGGGAATTCCACCCTTTTTAAGAGGGCAGCGTTGGCAATGGGCAAAGCAGTGGCGCGTGGCCAAGCGTGGCGCGTGGCCAAGCGTTGCTTCGGTCTCCTGTGGTTTTTCAACCAGTGGTACCTGTTCCATTTCCGTATCGGCTGTGCATTTTGTCAGTGATTTCAGGTTTTGGCACTGCATTTGTGATTTTCTTCGCCTGGATTTGGACTCTTTAGGAGATCGTCTTTTATGCAACACAGGTCACAACCTCGGCTTCCTGTGTTTAGGCCGCTGGTGCCACATCGACCATTGCAATCTGATTCTACATCTTGCAGTTACATTCTTGCAGGTGGTGGTTCTGCAGTTTTGTTGCAACACAGCATCCTGTCGTATTTGTACACGCCTGGTGCTAGGAATCCAGATATTTTTCATTTGGGTAACGCTGCGCCTGCCATTCGTATCATTACAGGTTCCTGGACACAGGTGGACACTCCCAGCGTGTCTTCTCAACGGGCAGAAAATGACTGAGGCCACAGATACGAATCCTGACCTTTTTCCTCTGGGAGATTTTGCGGGGTCAGGTTTTGATGTTGGATACCCATATGGTGGTGAACAGTCTGAACCCTTTTTTGATGACGCCAGGGTTGATCCATCTGAAACAGTGGGGGACCAATTGGACGACTGGGATGTTACGGCAGTAAACTTTGCTGGTTCAGTGTTGGACGGTTTGCATGTTTTCACTTCCGGTGATTTTCAAAATGCATTGGACAGAGCATGGCAATCTTTGGAGCCGGCGCCACAGTGGACGATGCCTTGGGAAACGGGCGTGTGGAAACATATTTTTGATGTGTCAGAGCGTTCAAGTAGCTTGACAATGCCTGTTTTGAGTAGACCTGCAGTGGCTCCTCTGCCAGATGTCTTGCCAGTGCAACACCCGGCTTTGAAAAGCAGGCGCAGTGCAGCTGAACCTCAGGCCTGGCAACAAGTGGTCATGGCCTCGGATGTGGCGTCATGGCAGGAGCTTCATGAAGCCAAGCTGGACGTGGCTTTGAAACGCTGGTATGACGTGGTGATCATGTTTCCAACGTCATTTATCTTGGTGGCTCAACTGGCTGAATTACCCACCTTGGGTGAGCAAATGTCCATGATGAGAGATGTTTTGAGTGGCAGATCACCTTTGACCTTGTTGAAACGAGTGAACTCCATTACACGGTACATGACATTTCTGCGCAATCACGGGATGACAGCGCCTGGGGTTGAGTCAGACTTGTATGCTTTTCTCAAGGAGCAAAGGTCTGAAGGCGCACCTCAGTCGAGACTTGCAGCTGTGATTGAGTCCATCAGGTTCATGGAGCATGTGTTAGGCCTCAATGGTTTGACAGACCTGCTGTCCAAGCGCTGCTTAGGTGCGGCAAAGCAGACAACAGCTGGGCCAAACCGTCAGGCAGCACCGCTGACAGTTGCAGAGCTGCGGGTACTTCATGACATCCTTGCTTCACCTGATGCAGATGTTTGGGATCGTAACATGGCTGGCGCTTTCCTGGGATGTGTTTATACAAGGTCGAGGTGGTCAGATTTTCAGCACTCGAATGAAATGACAGCAGATCCACACCCTCATTGTCCTGAGTTTGTGGAGTTATCCATTTCAGAGTACAAGACAAAGTATGCAAATGCTTGGAGGGGTGGTTTGCTTACAGCAGTGGCCCCAGCCATCGGTGTGTCGGCAGAGAACTGGGCGCAGAACTGGCTGGTAGTTAGAAACATGTTGCAGGCACCTTTGCATGAGGATTTTCCCATCATGCCAGCACCGAACGCTGCAGGGGAGGCCACCAAAAGGCCCCTTACCACTAAGGAAGTTGCGGAGTGGATCCGTTTGCTTTTGAGGAGAGGTGGCATAGCAATGGGTGAACGCAGAATTTCATCCCATAGTGCCAAAGCCACCATCCTTTCATACTTAGCGAAGTATGGAGCAGAGATATCAGTGCGTGAGATTTTGGGGGCCCATGTTTCCCACTTGCAGTCGGTCATCAGATATTCAAGAGACGCCCTGGCTGAGCCCTTGCGGGTTATGGCACGCATGCTGGCTGACATACGCAGTGGCATTTTATGCCGGACACCACAAGGTCTGGATACTTTTCAATGAACTTGGACCCAGCCACAGAGGAGATTGACAGTACAGTTATTCTGGTCAGTGATGATGAGGACGTTAAGCATGAGATGGCACAGGTGGAACAAATTGCTGAGTCTGACAGTGAGGACGAAGCTGACACCTGTTCAAGCTCAGATGAAAGTGCAGTGGCATCTGCAAGGTGCAGTCGACCCGTAACCGTGCCAAAGGCGCCGGTGGGCTTCAAGATGTACCAGCACACCAAGAGCCGCATGCTTCACCTCATGGAGTTGGAGCACCATAGGGTGTTCCAGTGTGGAAGGATGGCTGGGGAAAAGCATGAGATTTCCCAGGCCAGCAAACTCCGTTGGGACACCCCTTGCTGTGGCCGATGTTGGCGCACAGCTGGGCACCCGCTCGTGTCTAGGGTCGGATGAATGAGCCAGACAACATGAGCGCTGGACCTTTGCAGCCAAACACTTGGCAACGCAGAGCTATGAGCCTTCTTGTGGAAAAAATTTGACAGGCAGCATCTCCTTGTGCAAATCATTCACCGGTTAGTGTCAACATGAGACACGGTGAGAACGCACACATTGAAAACCACCTGTCAAACATTTCATTCCACTTGTCATACATGTCGGCTCCAGGTGTGCAACATGAAGTGCATGATACGTTTGTTTGGCTCATTTCATCATGCATGTCAGGAACGTCCAGACCTTAACCCAGGCACTCTCAACTTGTTGCAAATTGCATAAGTGAGCATGTCATATAGATACAGAAGTTGATAAACCACACTCCATTCTAAATACACCCTCTTTTGGATCTGACCCAGTTTTTCTTTCACTTTGACAGCTGGTTCATTGTTTCTTTTGTTGTAGGGACCTCAAACGCTACCCGTTGCTGAAACATGGCACTGGTGGAATCAGAGGCCGCTTTTCAAAAGCGTTGTGATGAACTGGAGGACCAGCTCTACACGAAGTGTAAGGCCCAGGACATCACGTCTTTTTCAACTCTGGCATTTTCGTTGGGGTCACCTCAGAACCAAGTCAGTGAAACAGAGCTGTCAGATTTGGCGGGAAAAATTCATGGAGGAGTGGCCACAGTGGGGAACACAGCCAACATAAGGAGACTCCATTTTGAGGCTTGTACATTTCTTATGGCAGATATGAAGTCGCAGGTAACAGCAACTGACCCGTCAGAGCCTGTGCGTAAACTTCCATTTGTTGAAAAGCAGAATCGCCTTGAAATGCAGAAGCGCCGAATCAGTGGGTTGTCGCACCGACCTGAGCAGCAGCCAGCCCACCAGTTGATTGACCAGGTGTACAACTTGATAGAGTCAGGTGCCATCATTTACATTCATCCCTCAAAGTGCCATTCAAGGGAACATGAGATTCAGAATGAGGCAAAACAGAAGACTAAGCAAATCGTTACCCTTGAACAGGGGGCCTTAAAGACAACCACAGCCAATGCCATGACAGACATTGACACTTCCACTGAGTTGAAGGTTTACTTTGCTTTGATGCGACGGCATTTGGCTTTTGAGATGCTTCATTTGCTTTCATGGGAGTTGTGTCAACTTTGGTTGGACAAGCTCATGACCGTGCTGATCTCAGATGCTCCAGCAAATTTCTCAGCAGTTGGAGTGAGTCAGATTCTCAAAGCTGATCGTGAGATGTTTAATTTGCTTGCCATGGAACATACAGATGGTTTGAAAGCGTTGCCTGGCAGAGAACCGCCGTTGGACAAAACGTTCAAGCGCCTGATGCACGACCCACGCATCAATGTTCATTTGATTGCATACCCAAAGCAGCAGCCAGTTGCACCGAAAACCCCAAAGCGTCCTGGTGATGAGCCTGGAGATAAGCCAAGTCCTAAAAAGCCAAAAAACCAACCGCCAAAGCCCGTGCCTCAGATGCCAGCTGAGTTGAAAGGGTTGACAAGTAGGACTGCAGACGGCAAACCCATTTGCTGGCATAGGAACCTTAAGAAAGGGTGCAATAACACAGTCAAGAATGGCCGGTGCAGATTTGGGATGCACGTATGCATGAAGTGTCACAAAACGGGACACGGAGCAGCAGATTGCCCTGGTTGACTAGAAACATCAGATCAACAGGGTGCATGTGAGCCAAGGCCTTGTACAGTGGGCCATCCAATTTTTGCTCAAGATTTTCCAATGTGTCCTATAAAGGATGTCGATCGGCCTGGTCCCATTAGTCAGACGCAGCCTGCCAGCCATCAGTTGCCTGGCGATTCAATGTGCAATAAGGGTACAGGACTGGTCCTTGAGATTTTTGCCGGATCGTGTCGGCTCAGCAAAGCTTGTCGTGGAATTGGCCTACAAGCATTGTCGGTGGATAAAGACTTGAGTAGAGCAGAAAACGCAGCAGTTGCAAAATATGACTTGTGTGATAAGAATCATTTTTCAATACTGGAGGGCTTGGTCAAAGCCGAGAGACCTCGGCTCTTGCATGCGCACTTCGCGCCCAGTTGTGGGACCGCTTCCAAAGCCCGGGAGCGTTTGGTCCCTGGATTGCCTAAAGAGCGCCAACCACGGCCCCTTAGGTCCGAGGAGAAGCCTGATGGCCTTGACAATTTGACTTCAAGTGAAGCTGCAAGGGTGATATCAGCCAACGATTCATATGAAGCCGCAGTGAGGCTCATCTTGCTCTTGGTGGATCTGGGAATTTCGGTTTTAGTAGAGAACCCTAAGAACTCACTTTTCTGGTTGACATCAATGATGCAAAGGCTCTACAAGGCGGTCAAAGGAGGTCATGAGACCATTTTTCACAGTTGCATGCACGGTGGCACCAGAGACAAAGCAACAAAGTTTTGGTCTTTTAACCCTCGCGCCCCAGAAATAAACCTGTTTGCATCATTGGCTCTGGAGTGTGACAGGAGCCATCCACACCAGTCATGGCGGCCTCGGTTTGTTGATGGCCGATGGATTTTTCCAACCAAGGACGAAGCTGCATACCCAGTTCTTCTCTGTGAACGCATGGCAAGTATCCTTTTGCAAGAAGCAACCTGCCGAGGCTTAGCACCAGATGACAGTTTGACACAGCAGCTGCAACACGACAGCGCAGTCGGAAAAAGGCAGTTGTTCACTACACAACCTCGTCAGCAGAAGTTGCGGCCGATTTTGTCTGAGTTTGGTCATTTTCTAGTCATGGCAGTAAGCCTGGAGGATGCTTCAAAATTGCAGTTGGAAAAACTTTGTCCTAAGGGTTCAAAAATAGTGTCACGTCAAATTCAATGGGGGTTTAGGCGGGACGTTTTCATGACCCAAAAGCGTGCCACCATGGTCTCCCATTTGGATGATGGAGAAACCTTCGAACTGGTGAAAGTAGGCGTTCCAAGAGATCCAACCGAGTTCATTGCAGCTGCAGTGGCATTAGGGCATCCACGTTTCTTGCTTGCAAGGGTGAGTAGTGAGGCTGAAGTTGCTGTGGATCATCTTTTGGGGAATGCGGCGAAACTTTCTTTGCTTAGAGCCCGGTTTTTGAAAAAATGGTTGCAAAGGGCAAAAGAGTTGCATGAACATGAGGAGGATTTGCACTCCAAGTTGCCTGCACACTTGCGCAGGGTCCTGGCAGGCAAACGCCTCTTATTGTGGCGTGAAATTTTGCTTGAACTAGGATACCAAGATGCCAAGGTGGTGGACGAAATCATCCGAGGTTTCCCTATGACAGGTTGGACCGAAGAATCAGGAGTTTTTGTGCCTGATGTGCGGCCTCCAGACATGACCGTGGATCAATTGCGGGGCATTGCACTTGGACTGAACCATGCAGTGGTGGAATCGTTGGCACAGGCCGGAGATTCAGAGTTGGATGTCCCGGCTTGGGAAGAAACCCAGGCAGAGATTCAGAATGGGTGGCTAGAACCTTGTGAAGTTTCAGATTTGCGTGTGGTGCATGTAGCCAAACGCTTTCCTTTGCAGCAGGGCGGTAAATTGCGGTTGATCGACGATTTTTCAGCAGCTGGAGTTAACCAAACGGTGGGCATGGCCGAAAAACTCAGGGTGGAGTCGGTGGACGAGCTGACGGCCACCATCCTTGTGATGTTGAAAAATGCGGTGAAAGTGCTCTGCTGAATCTTGTGGGTAGGACGTTTGACTTGAAAAGCGCTTATAAGCAATTTGGGGTCGACGTCGAGCACCAAAAAACTCTCAGGATTGCCCAGCGTCACCCGGGCGGCGGAGTCAAGTTCTTTGCGGTCCAATCGCTACCGTTCGGGGCCACAGCCTCTGTCTCTTCATTCTTGCGCATAGCAGCTTCCATTAAGTTCATTGGCACGGTGGGGCTGCGGCTCATTTGGACCAATTTCTTTGATGATTATACTGCTTTGTGTACCAGGCAGACGGCTCAAGAGGTGACCTTCTGTGTAGAGTCCTTGTTGCGCTTGCTTGGAGTGAAATATGCTGAGACGGGCCCCAAGGCCCCAGACTTTGCGGAGAAGTTCAAAACCCTGGGGTTGGAATTCGACTTGTCTGAAACCGACCATGGGTCTTTTGTCTTAGGTCACACTGACAAAAGACGAGAAGAGCTCCTAGCCACATTGCATGAATTTTTGCAGGTCGAGACGGTAGAGGTGAAAGCGCTGGAGAAACTGCATGGTCGGTTGGTGTGGTTCAGTTCCTATGTTTTTGGCCGAGAGTTGAATACTGCAGTGAGGGTGATTTCGAGATACGCAAGGTTCAAAACCAAAACCATCAACAAGCCCGATGACCTGAACCATGCGTTTAAATTTCTGGCGGAGGAACTGGTCAGAGCCAGACCAGTCCAAGTCTCCCTATCTCATTCCAGCACCTTCTTTGTCTTCACGGATGGAGCGTTTGAACCCACTTCCAATACACCTGCCACTGTTGGTGGCCTACTAGTTGATGAATGGGGAAGGTCATTAGAGTTCTTTGGGTTGCCTGTTCCACAGACCTTGCTGGACCAATTCCTGGAACATTCAGAACATCCAATATATGAGCTTGAGATCCTCCCAGTCCTGGTAGCCATCAGGATATGGGCCAAGTTGTTGGAGAAGAGCCACGTTGTGTTTTACTTAGACAATACTGCAGCACATAGTGCCTTTGTCCGTGCGGAGGGAGCCACCCCAGCGGCAGCAGGCATGGTGCGAGACTTTGTCAAGTATGAGAAGTTGTTAGGTTTGTTACCATGGTTCGGACGAGTCCCGTCCGCTAGCAACCCAGCAGACGACGCATCTAGGCTGAACTTTAACGTGGCCTGGCTTACCCAAGCCAAACTTCTCTCAGTGGTTCTTCCTGCACACTTAAGTCAGTGGGGTATATCAACGGGTGTTCCGGAAGCATGCAACCGGAAAGCTTGACCCTACACAGATAGCATCATCTGCCACCTTCCTGTGACAAAAACATGATTTGTTCGCTACAGGTTGAAACTGCAACCTTTCCTGTCTTTACCCCGACTGTGCATTCGAAGTGAATCCGCGACAAAAAGAGAGGCAGCATTCCACCGCCACGTTTTCATTTCAGTGATGTCCATTGTTTGTTTGTTTCGATTTGCTTTTGTGATTTATCCGCATGTCCTTGTGCAGTTTGATGATCACGATTTGGAAACACACTTTCGATGGCGCGCGTATCCTCGAGATATTTGTTGTTATATATTATTCTTCTTGATGTTTTATTGTTAGTTTAAATAAATAAACCACATATATGAATATGGATCTATACGTTTGATCCTTCCCCATCGTCTTGTGGTTTGTTAGCGAAAATAAGCAACACCTCTTTGAGAATCAAAGATGAATGCCTTATTTTCACGACAACAAAAATTTGTCCCAGTGGGACAAATTAACAAGACCAAAAAAAACAACTCTGAAACCACCAAACAACAAACAAACACAAACAGTAAACAGTTTGTTGGTTGTCTCCCTGTTTAACTGGAAACATCGATGATACTTCATGTTCACATGTGTGATTTTTCATTCGTTTGATGTTTTCCGTTTCAAGGGAGGGTGGGTGGGAATTCCACCCTTTTTAAGAGGGCAGCGTTACCCACCCTACTTTCACTACGTTCACCCACCCACGCTGCGGGGGGGGTATATCAACGGGTGTTCCGGAAGCATGCAACCGGAAAGCTTGACCCTACGCAGATAGCATCATCTGCCACCTTCCTGTGACAAAAACATGATTTGTTCGCTACAGGTTGAAACTGCAACCTTTCCTGTCTTTACCCCGACTGTGCATTCGAAGTGAATCCGCGACAAAAAGAGAGGCAGCATTCCACCGCCACGTTTTCATTTCAGTGATGTCCATTGTTTGTTTGTTTCGATTTGCTTTTGTGATTTATCCGCATGTCCTTGTGCAGTTTGATGATCACGATTTGGAAACACACTTTCGATGGCGCGCGTATCCTCGAGATATTTGTTGTTATATATTATTCTTCTTGATGTTTTATTGTTAGTTTAAATAAATAAACCACATATATGAATATGGATCTATACGTTTGATCCTTCCCCATCGTCTTGTGGTTTGTTAGCGAAAATAAAGCATCGTATTTCTTCTCCCTTGCTCAGCAAGCTCGGATGGGTGGATGCGCCGCCCGTTCCCTCAACAATGCCTTCTGGTGGTTTGCCTGACTGCCTGTTCCCTTTGAAGTGGCAAGGAAATGCGGCAAAATACATCCAATGGAACCCTCATGCGGTCCGCACCCTAGACTGAGGGTACAACTTGTGGGAAAATAGTTTGTGCGCTGCACTGGGGGGGCTGTGTCCAGGGGCTTCAAAATTGAAGTGCAAAAGCGACGCCAGTTTTGGGGTCCACCTTGTCGGCCAGGAAATTACAAAAGACAAGTTGGCAAGGCTCAAGGGCCAGCGCTCCGACTTGCGCAAAGCAATGCGAGAGAATCGCAAGGCAGCTAAGAATGCAGCAAAGCGGAAGAAGCGACTTGTCAAGGCGCTGTCCATGCAGATTTACGCAGTGCAAAGAAATCTTGGTGGAAGTGGTTTATACTGTCTGCTTGCTAAAACTGGTTTATGGTCCTTGCGGACAGCGAATGTAAGCAGCGTTTCTAAAAGACAAAGTGCTAGGTTAAAAGATACAGAGAACAAATGTGAGCTCGATGTTTTCAAGCAGTTTGGAACAAAGTAAGAGGTCAAAAAGAACCCCGAACTGGCGAATGTGCAAAGGTAAAACGGATTTGAGTTTGTCGCTTGGAGACACCCCTGTCAGTCCACGTGCATTTGAGTTTGTCGCTTGGAGACACCCCTGTCAGTCCACTCCCTGTACAAGGAGATTGCAGGTCGCAGGTGTGACCTGGAAGGGTCGTAGGTGGAGGTTTGAGGGTCGTAGGCGGGCTTGCAGGGTTGCAGGTAGGGTGTACCTTACACACCGTGGTGGTGGTACACCTTACACACTGGTGTGGTTCACCTTAAACACCGGGGGTGTGGTACACCTTAAACACCGGTGTGGTTCACCTTAAACACCAGGGTGTGGTACACCTTAAACACCGGTGTGGTTCACCTTAAACACCAGGGGTGTGGTACACCTTAAACACCGGTGTTGTTCACCTTAAACACCAGGGGTGTGGTACACCTTAAACACCGGTGTGGTTCACCTTAAACACCAGGGGTGTGGTACACCTTAAACACCGGTGTGGTTCACCTTAAACACCAGGGGTGTGGTACACCTTAACCACCGGTGTGGTTCACCTTAAACACCAGGGTGTGGTACACCTTAAACACCGGTGTGGTTCACCTTAAACACCAGGGGTGTGGTACACCTTAAACACCGGGATTTGAGGCCGTAGGTTTGACCTGGACGGGCGGTAGGTGGACCCGTGAGGGCGGTAGGCGGTAGGTTGTGTTTAGACACCGGGCTTTGTTTGTGGCCTTGCTGCTTGTGGGCTGGTTAGTCTACACCGCGCGGTTGCCACAGTGCGCTTGTTTGGGGTCGCAGGCTTGGCCTTGAAGGGTTGTAGGTGCAGCGGTGCGGGATGTTGGTGTGCTGATTGTGGTTTGAAGGTGGCCAGACATAGGTTCTTAATTTGGGAGCTTGAAACGCGTAGTTCTCCAAGACCACATGGGCAGCATTCCCCCATAGTATTGCGACCGATGTTTGGGTGGCAAGCAGATGTTTCTCTTAACCTTCGGTGGAATCGCTTGGATCTTTTCTTGTAGGGGTCTAGTTGACCATAAAGCGTTTGAATGTTAGTGGCGAATCTGTACACCAGTCTGTTGTTCCTGCAGGCGGCCAAAATGTTATCCACCGCAGATTTGAAGCTCCTGGTCGAAGCCAAGGAGGCAGGGAGCATGTTTCAAAGGTTTTTCATACCGGGCCAGAGCAATGCTGTCCTGAGGCGGAGGCTGCAGAGTTGGCGAGAGCCCCCAACTAGGCGTGGTAGAGTTAGAGAGCCTGGTTGGTTTTGACTGCTGAACCTGGTTGGTTTTGACTGCTGAACCAGTCATTCCAAGCTCACATTTCATACCAAGAGAGGTCCCGCACTGGAGTGGCAGGAAAGGTCTGCATTGGTATGTTTTGGTTGAGAATGAGCCATGCAGCGTCCATTCTGTCAATGCCGTACCGAACCTGCGGCAGTTTCGTTTTTGATCATGTCCGTGTCACATTTGACTGAAAGAGAGAGAGCCTGCATTTGAAACACAGTAATAAAAGTGTTCTGTCTCAGAATGGACAGCGCCCATGCTGTCAATGCCGCTCCGAGCCAACCTCATTGTTGTCGTTGTTTTGATTGTGACATGTGCTTGCAGGGAGATCGGGCAGAATGAGAGGTGCGTGAGGCTCGCAGGAGCCTTTGCCTCGCAGAGCATGGGAAACTACAGTTGCAGTGGTGCAGACCACAGGCCCCAAGGTACAGCTGGAGTGGCATAGATCACTCACTTGAGTGGCCTTCGGTTGTGTAGCTGCTTTTCACTCTGCCCGGCTCGTGACACAGACGACCAAAGTGCGACAGCAAATGGGAAACTCGTCGCAACAGCCGGTTTGCTTGTAATTTGCCGCACAGTGCTGGCCGATGATTGCGTATAACATAATCTGATCTGTCAAGCAAGGGATGAATATGGAATCGGGGCTTGCGAAACAAGATTTAGGAAACCCATTTTGTCAGCTAAACATCTTGTTTTGCCAGTTGTTGTCACAAAGGGTTTTGGACCACATTGAACATTGAACAAGACTTATGAGACCTCTTCCCCATGCGCGCCTTTGGTTTTGGCAATCCTCGTCGGTAGAGTTAACTGGACAACCGTCTTTCTATGGGAAGAGATGTGAGCTTGAATTGCCTGAGGTTATAGATCCCGGGTAAGACTTCTGGACTTTATTATTTATAGCCGTGACGAGGCCTGCAGTCTTGTAGTTGCAGCTTCGAGCACAGCCATTTCCTGTCCACCTGCAGCATGTTTGTATGTTTCCTAGTTGTTCCTAGTTTGGTTAACATGTTTGCCGTGTCTTGTAGCAGTGCTGGGTTTCCAAGTCTGAAGTGTCAGAGTGGTAGGTCCTTGCATGATGTACGGGAATGCATGTGGTGCTCGCGATTTTCTCTGTGTAGCTGATCAGCCGCTTCTGCCTCAGAAACTTTGACCTCAGGAGTCGGCAGTCATCTGTCAGCTTAGTGCAACACATGATGCGCATTTGCTTTTGACCATGGCAGCTCCTGGTTTTCTACAAACCGCATTTATAGCACGGCCATGTGATTAGCCTGGTTGCTTTGACAGCATTATGTCAGAGTCAGTCGTGACACTTCGAAGGTGTTGTAGTCGTAGTTGCGTGTCATCCTATAGTCACTTGCTTCCAGGTACACACGCGCCGACCCAATGCATCTCCAAGACGGTGCAGGCGGGGGGGTGAAGTGTACGGGTGTCGACATGGACATGTACCGGTTCGCGACTCCGTAGTGTCAGGACCTGCCCCTTCACCCCCGTAGACTCTTAGCGCCTTACTTCCCAATTCATTCTTAGTAGCTTGCGGAGGAGGTTCTTTCCCGACAGAAATAACATTGTATTTTTAGTTCGGGCGAAACCTCCTCCGCGTATTTTCCATTGCAAATGCCACCTGATTTGGCTATTACTC
This sequence comes from Cladocopium goreaui, assembly GCA_947184155.2. NCBI lineage: Eukaryota > Dinophyceae > Suessiales > Symbiodiniaceae > Cladocopium > Cladocopium goreaui. The sequence goes on from CAMXCT020000758.1 coordinate 14,764, forward strand.
CTCCGCAAGGGTTTACTCCAAACCTACTCCGCACATTGTTTCCAATCAGAACTAACGCGTTGCTTTGCAGTAAAACTTCCTCCGCTGATGTCCTGTGAGGCAGTGGTTTTGGTTCAAGATGGTAGCTTCCGCTGTGCAGGTGGCGAAACGCGCCTTAGTTTCCTTGTTGTTGGCGTTGGCCCACCAATATGGAGTCTGCGTGAAGGTCACGCGGGAGAGCCCTGATCCTTTGGTGGAGAAAGCTTTCCGGTGCATCATCAAGAAGGTGCACCCTGACAAAGGAGGCTGTGTGGAACACGCTCAGCAGTTGCAACGAGCGCGGGAGGAATGGCAAACGGTGAAAGGGAGGAAGGACCCTGGTGGCCGACCAGCCCAAGCTTCCGCCATGTCTTTGGTAGGCAAGAAGGAGACAGGCCGCCAAGGGTATCGGATTCGTTCCGTTGCAGTGCTGTTGACGTACCATGGCGTGCAGCAGGATCAATGGCCAGCTTTCTTGACTTTGTTCGTGATCATGTTGCTCATTGGGGAGTAGAGAAGTGGTGTGCTTCCATGGAGACATGTTCATCAGGCAAGCCACACGTCCACCTCATGGTGCAATTCCACAAAGCCTTAGACAGCCGTGTGGTTGATGTGTTTTCCTTTGCTGCTGCCAGACCCAATGCGAGCTCCACAGATCTCTGTGGTGAAGGGCTGTCTGGGCGACAGTTGCAACGGTCCATTGACCGGGGGATGTTTTACGTCTTCGCAGACAAAATCGGCACACTCTTTGGCAAGGATGGGTTGCCGTTCACAGAGGGCAATTATTTGCCATGCTGGGTTCGGTGTGAGAAGACCTACCAAGTCCTGGGCAAGTGGCCGGAGACGTTGTGGAAGCAACGTAAAATCAGCTCAGCCACTTATGAGAAATTGCTTTATTTGACAAGAGATGGTGTGCTCTCACGCAAACGAAATTTAGATGCTTGCAAGGACCATGAGGATAGTGCAGCTTTGACTTTGGCCATGGCAGAGCGAGTTCAAAGGATTCGGTCCAACCCCAGCCTCTTCCGGCCGTTTCCGAAAGTGCCAGATGCTGAGGCTTGGCTCAAGCTTTTTCAAGCTGATGCCTTGCGCTACCCTATCTTGGTTGTGCTCGGGCCTTCCCGAGCAGGGAAAACTGAATGGGCCAAGAGCCTGTTCAAGCGCCCTTTGGAACTGAAGATAGGAACTTTGGAGTTTTTCCCAGAGACCATGAGGCACTTTCAGCGGGCCGTACATGATGGATTGGTCCTTGATGATGTGAGAGATTTGAATTTCCTTGTCAGCCACCAGGAAAAGCTTCAGGGCAAGTATGATGCCTTAGTTGAATTCGGTTCAACTGCAGGTGGCACATGCGCATACCATCGCGATTTGTTTGGCGTGCCAGTGGTTGCAACAGTCAATTATTCAACGAAGAATTTAGATTATTTGGAGAATCACGATTGGCTTGCCAACCTGGAAACAGGGTGGTGGTAGTGCTAAGCGGTTCCAATTGATTCTTAATTTGTTTTGCATAGGCTGACGCCCGACCTTCTTGCTAATGTGTTGAAAAAGGTGACATTTCATGTTTTGTCGCAGGGGGTCAAAACACATTTCCTGTTGTCTGCCTTTTCCCTGATGTTTGTTTCGTGATTTGTTGCAAGTTCACCAGTTTGCTGCTGATGGTTCGACAGGTCATTTCAAACAGTTTCGAATCCAGTCAATGCAGCTTCTGATTTTGCCAACGTGTCAGCTGGTTTGATGTTTTCCTTTGGCATTTCTTTCTGTATTGACCATGTTGTGGCTGACTGTGGTTTCATTTGATCGACCTGGCAGGCTGAGACTTTGCGATTCAGCTGTGAGCTTCGACATTGCCTGGAGGTGTGCTTCCAAGGGCTATTTTGGGCAAGATCCGCACAGTTTTGAGTCCAGTCTTTGCTCCATGTGTCAGCAAGGTTTCGGCAGGTCCCTTCAAACAGTTTTGACTCCAGTCAATGCAGCTTCTGATTTTGCTAAAGTGTCAGCTGGTGCTTTTGCCCTTTGATGTTGTCCTTTTGCATTGGGTTTTGTGTTGACTGATACTTCTCCGAAATATCCGATACGTCAGCCAGCGTACCTAAACTTTTGCAGTTTTTATGCGCCCGTTTTTCTGTGTGGAACATGGCTGTTACCATGGAAGGAGCTGCTATTTGATCCCTTTAGAGTGTGAGTGCTGACGAGAGATCTTTGCCACTTGATTTTTTAGAGGCGATGTTCTGCCAGAGAACGTGAGAAAGGTCAGGCTACCTGATTTTTAAATACTTACAAGCTTCTGTTTCTTGGCAATTTCCTAGAACTGCCGCTTCTGGATTTGAGCATGGCCCGGCCTTGGTGAAGCGTAGGCTTCTAAGCAAACACGAAACAATCAGAAGATCTTCAATGCTTAAGGCATGATGCAGGGATGATGGAACCATGTTGGAATGGAGCGCTGAGTCTTGAGTTTCAATGGCTGACATTATGACATCAAGAGAGTTTATTGACGCTTTGACTTTGTTTCACATTGTAGGTCGTACTGGAGCATGGGTGCCTGGAGAAGCCAGCAGCTGAGAAATGCCACAGCAGCAGACCGCCTGTGCGCATTTTGTTGTTGGTGTTGAGGGTTTCAATGACTGCTGCCGTTTGTCGTTGTGTCATACCTAGCGGCAACTTGTGTTCAAGCCTTAGACCTTAGAGTTTGCTACTGCCTGCGCAAGTTTTGTCTTGTGGAAGTGGTCGCCCATGCCGCCCAAAGCAGCTGCGAAAGCGAAGTCGAAGGCTGAGGACTTGGGATTGGGGGTTCCGTTGTGCATTGGACATGTATTTTCAGTCAAGGTTTGGAACCCCAAAACGGGGTCCAGAAAGAGGCTTGAATTCCAGGGCCTCACTGAAAGACCTCCATTGTACTTTCCTCCCCACCTAGGGGAGGAAATAGATCACAATCCCTTGCGGCGGTGTATATTTACTGGAACCGACTGACTTGTGTACGCTGAACGATGCAGGATGAACAGCAGCGATGCAGGAGTTGCTATATTGACAAGACGTCTTTACAGGTGGCCTCTGTCGTGCTACACATCAGTCTGCCTGCAACACTGGACTCTCTTATCTGTTCTCAGGTGAGACATTCTGGGCGATTATGTACTGTATTTCACGCACTGCCGCAATGGTAATTAGTTTACATGTTTTTGAGGATGATACGGTGGCTAAGGTCACTGTATCGAAGGCAAATCTGGATGAGTTTTTTTCGGTTTGTTGGGCCCTGCCCCGTTCTTTGTTGCTTCGCTGTTTTGCTTTGAGGCGAAACGCAAATCTGGCTGGGGGATTTGCGGGTCGTTTTTGGTGGCTTGTTGGTTTTTGTTTGGTTTTGTTTTCGTGATGATTTGCCAAAATTTTTGGACCACACGTGTCCTTGTACATTACTGCTTTTCACTCCTTACGCAATTGTAAGGACCGAGCCTAGTGCGACATCGGCCAAACCGGAGGGAAAAAAAAAGCAGGGTCATCAACTAGCGCTTTTGCCTCCGCTAGTGGCCTGTCAAGGACAATGGCGATGAGCATTTCGCCACCATCTTTCTGGATCAGGGCTGGTCGGCCAGCTTGCACCTCTGCAAGGATTGCCACTGCCTTGTTTTCACACAGGGTACGTTCCCTCTCCTCAAGGGCTCGTTGAGCTGGAGTGTCAGTTTGTCGCGAGGCCTTATGAGCTGTCCATGTCAGGTAGCGTGGGAGATGGGAGATGTTGGACAGCCGCTACTGCACGCAAGACGTCATTTGTTTTGATTTCATACGAAGGGGACGTTTTCTTGCCTATGGCAGGCTCAGAATCAGCCCATAGTTGCTGCAGTGTGTATCCTGGTTTTGGCTCCATGTACCGTCTGTTCCATACCGCAGGGTGAGACCATTGAGGTGCGTCATGGTTGATTTCCACTGAGTCTCGTTTCATGTCATATTCTTTGAGCATGTCGTCTAATTCTTGCTGGCTTGCAGCTCGATTTTTTTTTTCCTCGAGTTTGGCCGATGTCGCACTGTGGCTCGGTCCTAACATGTGAGTAAGCAGTCAAAACACTGTACAAGGACAAAAAAGTCCTTAGCATATGCAAATCGATGAAACAAACGAAAAACAACCACACAAAAAAGACGACTCGCAAATCCCCCAGCCAGATTTGCGTTTCGCCAGCGGAGACAGCGAAGCAAACAACCAAAGACAAACCAAAACACAAAACGGGGCCAGAGCCCAAACAAAAACAACCACCGAATCGATTTGCATTTGGACGCAGTGGCAAAGCCACTGCATCATACTCAAAAGCATGCGAAAATTGAATTAAGTATCGCAGCTGCTCAGGCAGACATGAAGACTCAAGCTCGGAATTTAACCCAAGCATGAGACAAGCTGACAAGAAATCCGAGCAACTATTTGCTGGCTTGCAGCTCGATGAATACAACATTGTCTGACGGCACCATCAATGTGCAATGGCCATCCTACGGGCATGTGGGAGTCTTCAAGGAGTCCATCTCCATTTTGCTCGATAATTGTGCCCAGCATAGGGACATCAATTGTTGCCTTCAGGCTGACCTGTGCGCGCTTGCATTTCCACGTGTCAGGTGCTAGGCCTCGGGCAGCCAGCAATTCAAGCGATGGGAACTCCGGTTGGTCTTTCATTGTCAGCACCTCTTCCTTGATAACTAACTTCAGCCCGTGCATTGGCTGGGGCTGTTGCCCTTGAGGGTCTTAGTTGGGTTGGAGCGTGGGATCCTTGGGTGCTGCAACATCTTCAAACCAGGTTGGGCGGACCGACTGGACGCCTATGAGACTGGCGGAACTTGCGGTTTTGATGCTTTCTCTGCGCAGGCTGTGGAAATATCTGGTATTTTTGGCTGGTGAGCGAGGAAAGCTTCTGGCTTTGTGCATATTTGGATGAACGAGCTGAAGTGGTACAGTGTGCGAGTTCTGCTTTGGTGGGGCGTGCATATCTTGCTTTGGAGAATTCAATGCTGGCATTCTTTGAGGAAGCAATTTGGAATTCGTGACTCCGGTCACCGGAAGAATGCTCGGGTGAGACTACATCAATTGGCCCCGACCAATTGAGGTAGTGTCATCTTAGTGTTCAGAATTGTGTTTGGATATTGCATTGATATAACATTCGTGGATGCGGTGAGACTGGTATCTGTTGGGATCTGTCTTATGGTAACCATGAATATTTGTAAATAGATGCGAAGCCTGGAGCACTTTTCGGACATGTCTTGATGACAGTGAGGAGTTCAGGATTGAGCTGAGAACGTTTGCATGCATTTGGAATCAATCTGAATTGAGGACGTTTGAATGCATGAGTGCATTTGAAGTAATTCAAGAATGTGAACATTTGAATGCAAGTGGAATCGTATGCATAGAAAGGGTTTATGAATTCAAAGAACCTGGAATGGAGTTTCCAGAAACCCACAGAATTTTTCAGCGAAAGTTGCGTTCTGTGAACTTTACTTTTATGGGAAACTTTCATAGAAAGTTTCTGCACTGTGACGAACCGATTTGAACTTTGAACTTTGGACTAAACTGAGTTTAGAGTGGCTGCTTTTTTGGTAGCTGATTGTGTAACTGTGAATAGTCGACACGTCGTTTTGAGTTTGTTGGTTGACAGGTTAACATCGAGACGGTGGTTGCCGATGTCCCTCAATGATGACAACAGACCGAGCACCCGTCATCATAGTGAGATGACAAAAATGGGTTGCCGGTCGTCTGAGGGGCATCAGCGACCGCAGTGTCGATGTTGACTATCTATGGTTAGTGGAAGAAAGTTTTTGAGAGAAAGATCTTCGGATCTTGAACGTTTAAACAATTGTTGCAGTCAAGCTGTATGGTTGCTTTTGGCTCAAAGCCAAGGAAACTGCAAAGAAGTAGTCTGAGACAGTCACGTGGTTTAGTCCAGTTTGTCTTTCTTGCTTGTTTGCTTTGGTTCGTGTGTTTTGTTTTTTGTTGCTACAGCACCTCTGAGAGAGCGTCCAAAAGGGTTGAGCTGTTCCGAACCTGAGAGCTTGTGTGTGGGAACCGCGTTTGCGTAAACTTCGCTTTGGCGTAGGTTGTAGGATTTGCATCTAGGTGTAGGTCCTGGGATTTACGTAGAAAGGATTTTTGAACCAACTTGGGTTTGAATTTTCCGCATGGTAGCGGAGCTGCCAACGTGCAGCATCCGTTGTAGTCAAGTATCCTTGCAGTAGTGTAGTTGCAATGTCTGGATCTGGTGGTTCTGGTAGACGCGGAGACGCTAGGAGGCGTAGGCGTAGTGTAGAACCTGAAACAGAAAGGTTTCGCGGAGATGATCCTTTGCAAAGAGATGATGCTTGGAGAGACTGGTTGAATAACCATGCAAGGCAACGCGATGAAAGACTTCCAGGTCCCTTTGTCACAAGCGTAAGCAGGGAGCCAATGAGTCCAACTCAAGCAATGGAGGGAGGTTTGCAGCCCCCAGGTTTGGGCAATTCTAATGGAGGTGCACGACAGCAGGCAGGTCCAAGTCTAGACGCGACGAGAGCGCATGAAGTACCGGTTGATGATAGTCTTCCGTCGCTTAGTACGCCGCCTGGACAGACTGGACAAACTGAAACAAACGGACAAACCAACGTTGAAACACAGTTGTTGCAGATTTCTCAAGCCTTGGTGTCTCTGCGGAGTGATTTGCAGGGGCAGATCGGTAGGAGTTTCGGTGCTCTTGAGAGAAGACTTGAACAGGTTGAGACTGGGAATGCTGCGGGTAATCCAGTTAGAAACCAGACTGCTTCAATGCAGGGTCCTAGTGATGTTTTTGGTCAGCAGTATTCTGGGGATGGTGACTGTTCTTTCAATCGAATCGGGAGCCCAATACGCAGACATGATCGTGGACATGGTTCATCTGGTGACACTGCACGTCGTAGGGATGTCAGTGGTGAAAGGGATGTACTAAGTCGATCAGAAAAGTGGTTGCCAGCTCCCCCAGTACCAGGTACTAATACTTGGCGTGACCGAGAAAGTGAAATCACAGGGTTTTTCAAATACGTTCAGTCTTTGAGAGCTTGGAGCCAGTTGGCATCGTCCAAGATGGCTACGGAGATTGAGCAAAGTATCAAGTGGCCTACTGAGATAGTGTATTCAACTTTGACTCCGGGTCAGCAAGCTAGGAGTAGTCGACTGTTTGCATTGTTGAAAGTGGCATTTGCTGACCATGATCGTAGTGATTCACTCATTCGTGCCTTCGAGGCGGGATGTGCAGTCCACAATTCTCCACAAAAGCCTTTTGGTTCATGTGGGTACGAGCTGATCAGGGTGTTAGCTTTAGAGTTTTCACTGAGAACTAGAACGGAGGCTATTTGCCTTCGAGCGGAATTGTTGCGTAGAGAGTTTAAGGTGGACTCAAAGAGCATTCACGTAGTATCGGACTTGGTACGCATGATTCAAGTTGCAGTCAACAACTATGAAAGGCTAGCAGAGACGTTGCCTGTGGGAATTTCTAGGGCTGATTTGAAAATTACGTCTTCAGATTTGGCACTTCTTTTTATTCGGAATTTGCCTCATGATGCGAAACAGTATTGTTTGTTGCACTCAGAAAGCGAAACTTGGGAGGCTTTGCAAGCAGCAGGTCTGAAGTATGAGAGACAACAAAGGTTATATGTTGAGCTAGGGGCATTTTCGAAGCGCATGGTGCATGGAGTTGCAGGCGAACAGGTTGTTTCAAGTGATGTTGATGCACAGGGTTCAGAGACAGTTGCAGCTGTTGGTGCTGGTTGCGGTCGTTGTGGGAAGAGGACACACAAGACTGAGGAATGTTCCACAAACATGACTGGTGTGAAATGTTTCAAGTGTGGAAAGACAGGCCATATCGGTCGTAACTGTTTGAGCCAGGGTCAGAACAAGCCTGATGAGAAGAAACCTTTGAAGGGTAGTGGAAAACAAGGTCAGAAAGGAAAACCTGGTCCAAGTCCCAAGGCGAAGCCCAAGGCCAAATCCAAAGGCAAGGGGCAAGGCAAGGGGAAGATGTATGAACTTGGTGAGGGTGAGGAGGAACAGGAAGAGGGTTATGAAGAGGCTGGTGAATGGGAGGCTCAAGAGGAGGCTTCTGGTTCAGGTCTTCAAATGGCTCTTTTGGGTTCTTTCGGTACCTCTGGACAGTGTGTCTTTGACATTGTGTGTGCGACTGGGGATGAGATCTTGGCGGATGAAAGCACTGAGGTGCATGATTTGGGACCAGATCTTAAGTCGGACTGTATGTCTGAAAAGACTCATGAAAGTTCCTTGGATCATGATGTTGGTTTTTCATGTCATGGTGTGTCATCGGTGTGTCGTGGTAAGGCGAAAAGGGGTGTCGGTGGGGCATCAGATGTTGTTTTCCAAAATGGTTCTTTTGGGCTGATTGGATCGAAATATGTTCCTAAAGGGGATGTGTCGTGGTTCGATGGGCTCATTTGTATGCCACTGCTGTCATCTTTGGAGACTAGAGGACAGGATAACTGGTGGTTGATTGACTCAGGTGCCAGCGTCACTGTTTTGTCGGAATCTGCATTGAAAAATGGTTCATTTCGGATTCTTTCAGAAGAAATTGTGAGAGATGGTCCACGGTTTTTTGCAGCGAATGGGACCGAAGTGTCCATGAAGAAGAAAGTCGTGGTTCAGACCTATCTTAGCATGAATAATCATGTTGGAGAAAAGGTTGAAAGGGAAATCAAGTTGTCTGCACTGGTAGGAAACACTAGTAACAACATCCTGAGTACTACGCAGTTGGTTGAACGTGGATGGAATGTGAATCTTGGAAAGAAATCTCAATTGATTCATGAGGGCATGGGTCTTTCAGCCGATTTGATGTCGTGGGCAGGGTGTCCATGGTTGTACCTTGGATCCAGGAAAGGCTCCGGCCGTCCAGTTGCTGGGACAATTGAGGTGTCGTGCGAAAATCCGTCAGGAGCTGGGGAATCTTCGATTTCGGTACTTGAGTTGAATATTAACCCAGTCTATAAGAAAGCAGTCGTTCAGAGTGACATGGATGAAATGCATAGGGCTAGGGGACATATTCCTTTTGACCCGAACTGTGCAATTTGTCAGAGAACGAAAGGGGTTTCTCAACACAGACGGAAACAAGACGGCACAAACGTTGTCGAATTAGCAGCTGATTTTTTCCATTTAAAACGTTCAAATTTTTGATCATTTGCGAACGATTTTCTGGCATGGTGGGTGTTGTTCACATGGGTCCTAACACTGATCATGTTCGAGCTTCTGTTCAGAGATGGTTAGGAGAGATGGGTTGCTTAGGAGACAGTCATGGTGTCCTTGTTGTCAGTACTGATGATGAAGAAGCAGTAGGAAACGTGTTTTCTAGACTGCAAGTAGGTAAGGATGTCAGAATTTCCAAAGCGCCACCACAGGGACAGGCGATGAACGGGTCAGCGGAGAGATCTGTGAGGGCAATCAAGGAGAATTTTGTTTGCGTGTCAGAAGAATTGCGAATGCAGGGGCTTGCGATCTGTGATACTGAAACAGCTGTAGGAGCAGTCTTGGAGTATGTTTGTTTCATGTTGAACAGTCATGCATCAATCCATGGGAGTTCAAAGACGCCACATGAATTCCTTTCGGGAAAGAATCCAAGCGTGTCCACTCGGCCAATCACGTCCATGTTCGGGTCAGTTGTGCTTTGTGAGTTACCCCAATCGGCACAGGCCGACGACAGACCTAGGTTCTTGGAGGGGGCATACTTGCGTCCAGAATTCAACAGTAAGTCAGGACTCTGCCTTGTGATGCTTGATGGTGTGCTTCGAAAAATCCACCCAAAGAGTATTAAACTTGTTTTACCAATGAGGTGGGAAAAGTCACTGCTGAAAGGGTTTTGTGTTGAGGGTGAGTCCCAACATAGATCAGTAGGAGACTCTGCTCCAGCGGACGCTGTTGAATTTCAAAAGGTGAGGCTGTCTGACAGTCCACCAACTGAAGAACCAGTGTGTCCAAAAGGCGGGCCACCTCAGGAGTGGTTTAAACAGTATGAACTGTACACGAGAGACTGTGCAGCGTGCAGATGCTTGGAACTTGGTCAATCGAGAAAGGGAAAGGTACACAGTGCCAGCTGTTGTGCAAACTACGTTCGGTGGTTGCGAACTCAGAGACAAGAGGCGGCCGAAGCGGCTGAGAGAGAGAGAGCAGCGGTAGTTAAAGTACCCCCAATGAATGGTTTGATCAATCTGGGTATACACCTGGTTGTCCGGCATGCGGTGCGTTGGAATTAGGTGTGAATCCTGATGGGTTAACTCATTCTAGTGAATGTATTGATCAGTTTGAAAAGCTGTTGAAAGGTAGCCCAGCTGATGTGAGTGATTCCATGAAGGTTGGTACCTCTGGTCCCAGTGTGATGGTTGATACCTCAAAAGGGGGTGTTGGGAATGATGTCAATGGTGATGTAGCCCAGGGCTCCTTTGGTGGGGGTGTTAAACGTCCGTTGGAACGATCGGGGGAAGCCAGTGATGATAGCTGTGCTCCGAGCATTGCTCCTAGCATCCATGAGAAAGAAAAGGCTCGGTTCTCGAGTCCTCAGAATGTTGAAGATGCACAGATAGCTGATGGCTCCCACGTTTCAACTCGTGGAACGAAACGTGTAGCTGATGAACAGCTAGAACCAGAACCTGAATCCTTGGATGTTGGGGAGTCTAGGAAACGACCTCTTGAAAACGATGGGGACATGTTGGACAGTGTTGGTGTCTGTGTTACCGATGATTGTAGCAGGGTTCATGGGATCATGCAACTTTCAGAGGGATTCACGGGGGCTGACATGTTCTTCGAAGACCAGTCGTTGCAGTCGGTTGTTTACCAAGGCGGTTCTAAGTCAGAGACAGTGTCGTTCTGTGGATCCTCAATAAAGGTTTGGAAACCAGACTATGCGGTTGATGATTCGACGTCAAATACCCTAAATGGTAACCTTACTTTTTCAGGGATGTTGACTGAAGTCAAGAATCTGGACAGGGTTAGTGCAGGGAAACCACTTAGGCAGTCCGAAGCCACTGCAAAGGCGGATGAGTATGGTGTTCGCATCATACCATGCCGTTGGGTCACAACGGAGAAGGTGATTGATGGAGAAGATGGCGTACGAGCCCGTATAGTGGTCAAAGACATCGCTTCTGGTGGGGGCAAGGCCAAGAGCCTTGGTATTTCGTCACCAACACCCAGATCAGAGTCTATCAAAATGGCACTTGCCATCGGTGGATATTCCAATGCGTATGGATGGACACTGGATTGTTCGGCAGCCTTCATGCATACACCTTTGGGGAAGGAACGAAAGGTGATTGTGAGGTTTCCGGCATCGATGAGTTGGCCAGATAACTCACCATTGTTCATGGATTTGAGTAAAAGTCTCAACGGAATCAGATCCGCTTCTCTTGATTGGTTGGAGTATGTGCAGGGAATTGTGAAACCACTTGGATTGACATGTGACGTTACTAGTCCATGTGTGTTTACCGCACCAGGTACGGTCATGATCATCTATGTGGATGACTTGTTAATCTTCTCAAACAAACCTGACATGGGGAAGAAAATTTGGGAGAAGTTGAATGTGGTAGTTCCCACGAAAGTCACGGGTCAGTTGTTTCCAAATCAAGAGGGGTCCATGAAATTTGTTGGAAGGGTGATTCGTCGGCAAGCTGGGGCCAAAGAACTGTTGGTTGGTGTTGCACCAGGGCATCTCGATTCCTGTTATCGTGATTATGGAATGGAGAAGATGAAGCTGGGGAAACCTGTTGTGCCTAACTTGAGAGAGACACTTGATGGTCCTCCAGAACCACCATTGAGTACTGAGGCATATCAAAGATATCGTAGGAGTTTGGGAAAGATGGCATGGCTATCACAGACTCGAGAGGATCTCCATATTTTCATAGCATATTTGGCTACGGGCCAACATGCTCCAGATGGTCGTCATGAAAAGGCCATGAGGCAGGTCCTGAGGTTTCTGTTGTTTGATGGTGACCAAGAATTATCTTTTCCATCTCCTGGGAATGTGAAATCTTTGTTTCAGGATTCGGTTGAGTCGTCGGGAGAACCATTAATGGTGGTGTTCTGTGGCGCGTCACATGCACCTATGAGGGCGACTCAGAGAAAGGGAATTTCTGGAGCTTTCATTTTCGTGTTATCTTCACTGGTGAAAGGTTTCTCACGTCATCAGACGTGCACATCACTGTCAAGCTGCGAATCCGAGATGTTTGCAATCCAGGAAACGGCACAGGAAGCCATGGGTCTCTTACCGTTAGTGAGAAAGATGGTGAATGATTTTTTTGGGAACTTGGCTGGATTTGAAGGAGGAAGTTTCCTATTTTGATGCTTACCGACTCCGAGTCGGCCAAGCAGTTGCTTTCAGCACTTGATGTTCCACGGAAATCCAGACATACGGAAGTGAGAATTTTTTGGTTGCGTGAACAATTAGAGAGGTATATTCAGCTTGGTTGGATTGAAGGTCCTACAAACTTGTCAGATATCCTAACTAAGTGTTCAAGTTACCACTTTGTTCATAGAGCGACTTGTGGATTTCAGCCGAGAAGCCCAGCAACAACCGAAGGGTCTCAAGGTTTGAAAGGGTCTGACAAACCTTTGCATACACTGAAACCTCGTGACAAAACGATTGCATTGAGTTGAGTTTTGGATGAACAGAGTGCACTGTCACAACACAACACAGCGTTTGCGTACTTTAACCGCGAGGGGGAGAAGCATCGACTTTGCGAAGCGTGCTGGAACGAGTTGAACGCTTGTGTGCTAATGCGTCGGCTCTTGGAATGCGTCCGCACGTGCATTTTCATGCGAGCTGTCCGTGTGCGTCTGGATCTCCAATACGGTACTTGCGCCAGGATGCAGGGTCTGAGGATATTCGGTTCGCTGAACTTGAACCCCTTCTTAAAAGGTTGCCGTCGTACCGCAAGAAAGCTGATACATTCAGCTTGGAATGGCCAGTGAACAATGTGTTATGGTCATATGCAGGTGTCAAGGACTTGTTGAATGAACTAGGTCTCAAACAGGAAGCAGTTGTGAGGTTGTGCAAACTTGGGTACGTATCGCGCTCAGGTAAACCTGTAGGAAAGAGGCTGAGGTTTGTGTGTGACTCGGAGGAGTTTGTCAAACCGTTGAGGCGTTTCCAGGCATGCAGGTGCAAGGAACATGCGCAGCTGAATGACGTGAACTGGAACGAGACTGGTAAGTATAACAAGTCGCTGGCGCTAGCGTTGTGTAACGCGGCGTACGCGTGTGCGCGAGCGAGGGGCGTGCACTGAAACACACACATAGGTGCGTGTACAGCAGTTGATGCTCTGTTGCAGTCATGTCACAGAGTGCCAGAGAGGATGAGACAGATCGTACAATTCAAACAAACGGATGTATGGACAGACAATGGACGCGTTGTTTGTTGCGAGTAATCTAAGAGGGTAGCAATGAAACTTTTTGGATCTAGCTAGATGAAGTGTTGCGTTTCCGTTTTTTTTTGGAAGTCTTCCGAATGGAAGAGCTCCTGACCTTTTGCGTGTGACCTTGCTGTGTTTCACACGGGAGCTAAGTATCATCTCCCGGGATGTATACATGTACAGAGGAGGCCTAAGAATGCCACGCTTTTAGGACCTTGTTTGGACTGTTTTGAATTTCAGCTGAAGTCACGCGACGCGTAACCATGCTAACTTGAGGGTAAGGAAGTGTTTGATCCTGGCGGATCTTCTTAGGGGTGCTGGTAGGGGGTTGAAACAGTTTTAGCTCTGTATGGGTATCCGTTCGAACGACGCCATGGATGGACGAAGCTTCCCTCGAAAGGGGGTGTGGAAATATCCGGTATTTTTGGCTGGTGAGCGAGGAAAGCTTCTGGCTTTGTGCATATTTGGATGAACGAGCTGAAGTGGTACAGTGTGCGAGTTCTGCTTTGGTGGGGCGTGCATATTCTGCTTTGGAGAATTCAATGCTGGCATTCTTTGAGGAAGCAATTTGGAATTCGTGACTCCGGTCACCGGAAGAATGCTCGGGTGAGACTACATCAATTGGCCCGACCAATTGAGGTAGTGTCATCTTAGTGTTCAGGAATTGTGTTTGGATATTGCATTGATATAACATTCGTGGATGCGGTGAGACTGGTATCTGTTGGGATCTGTTTTATGGTAACCATGAATATTTGTAAATAGATGCGAAGCCTGGAGCACTTTTCGGACATGTCTTGATGACATTGAGGAGTTCAGGATTGAGCTGAGAACGTTTGCATGCATTTGGAATCAATCTGAATTGAGGACGTTTGAATGCATGAGTGCATTTGAAGTAATTCAAGAATGTGAACATTTGAATGCAAGTGGAATCGTATGCATAGAAAGTGTTTATGAATTCAAAGAACCTGGAATGGAGTTTCCAGAAACCCACAGAATTTTTCAGCGAAAGTTGCGTTCTGTGAACTTTACTTTTATGGGAAACTTTCATAGAAAGTTTCCGCACTGTGACGAACCGATTTGAACTTTGAACTTTGGACTAAACTGAGTTTAGAGTGGCTGCTTTTTTGGTAGCTGATTGTGTAACTGTGAATAGTCGACACGTCGTTTTGAGTTTGTTGGTTGACAGGTTAACATCGAGACGGTGGTTGCCGATGTCCCTCAATGATGACAACAGACCGAGCACCCGTCATCATAGTGAGATGACAAAAATGGGTTGCCGGTCGTCTGAGGGGCATCAGCGACCGCAGTGTCGATGTTGACTATCTATGGTTAGTGGAAGAAAGTTTTTGAGAGAAAGATCTTCGGATCTTGAACGTTTAAACAATTGTTGCAGTCAAGCTGTATGGTTGCTTTTGGCTCAAAGCCAAGGAAACTGCAAAGAAGTAGTCTGAGACAGTCACGTGGTTTAGTCCAGCTTGTCTTGCTTGTTGCTTTGGTTCGTGTGTTTTTTTGTTGCTACAGCACCTCTGAGAGAGCGTCCAAAAGGGTTGAGCTGCTCCGAACCTGAGAGCTTGTGTGTGGGAACCGCGTTTGCGTAAACTTCGCTGTGCGTAGGTTGTAGGAATTGCATCTAGGTGTAGGTCCTGGGATTTACGTAGAAAGGATTTTTGAACCAACTTGGGTTTGAATTTTCCGCACAGGCTGTGGTATACTGGTGGGATCATCCATGCCGGCACGAAAACTGTAATAAACTGTACGTTCCAGATGACCTGCAGGTTTTGTGGCTTGATTTCGGGCGTAATGCATCTTACTTGACCATCGATTACTCTGTTATATGATTCGGAGCGATCGAACGATGCTGTGACTTTTAAGCCTAGGTATAGCTCTCTGAACCAGTTTTCCTTGAGCAACATAAAGGAAAGGTGAGGTGCCCTCACTTCCAATACGTGCGTTGCTGGGATTAGAAAGGTGACCAACCATTCCGCTAAGAATTCAATCATTTTGACTTCAAGCTTAGGGAGGATAGCCTGTACCGCTCGGAGTGCTGCCGCGATGTCTGGGACATGTGTTTGTGAGGGCAGTCCGACTGTTCGCCTGGCATATTCATCGGCAAAGTAGAGTCTGCACAACTTTGAGACCCGCTGGCTCGGTTTCTCCATGTCTATGGTGGTCTTAGCCAGGGGCCATGGGTCTGGAAGCGTGGACAGGCAATGCAGTAATTCTGAAGTCAGGTCGGAGGAGATAACTGGGAGAGCTTCACCTTGTGGGCGATAATCGACTGGTGGCCCTACTGCGCCCTTGCTTCGTTGTGTATGGGTACGGGCTGCTATGTGCACCGCATGGATGGTGGACTCATATTGGTTGACCATTACCCTCAAATATTTGCACGCGCGGACTGCTGCTCTTCTTGTGCTTGGCCCATCTTCAGGCTGATTCTTGGCAGCTGTAGCCAGGATGTCTCTCGCTTCTTCCTCCGGCGACCGGGTAGGTTCTGCGTCAGGTGTCGGAGCAGTGAGGGCGACACCTTGAACTGGCGCCTCTTTCGCACGTGGCAGATTGTCGGGGATTGGCAACGTAGGGTGTAACCGCCATCCATCAAAGAAGTAGATACCTGGCAGAGACCGGATTTCCTGCTCTGGGCCGGTCTGTGCTACCACTTGTCCGGTGCGTGCTTTGTACAGTCCTGAAGGCAGGCACACGTATGTGGGAAATGGTGTGCGATCAGCTGCGTAGGCATACAAGACAACTTCAGGGAAGGGAAGATCCTGAACGGGGATCCATTTGTGTTGAGCTGCTAGGCCTGCTTTGACTTCTTGGTGGCGATCTCTGTTCAGCCAGCGGAGGTCTGACCCTCGAACCAATATGAGACGGTATCTCGCCCGCTTCACTTCGTTCGCTTGCTGATCGTGGTATTGGTTAGCGATTGCAAGGGGAGGGAAGTCCCATGCTGGCGCGGAATTCAGTGACCATCGACTTAGCTGTGCAAGATTCTCTTGTTCTGGGTCGTCATCAAACTCCGGCCAATCCCATGTCGTCTCTCCTCTCCGAAGGCCCCGGATGCCATATGCGATGGTCGCGACCACTTGCGCCATGCCCATGAGCCCCATCATGTCTAACGGGGAAACAAGCAGGGTCAACGATTTGGACCGGGTGAGTCCGACAGTGATTCGGCCGAGGCAGTCTTCCGTATCTTCCGTAGGGGAGCCATTGGAGTAGTATTTAGTGTTCAGGAATCCTATACTTGGCTGAGCTACGATTGATACCTGTGCTGTTCCTCCTGCTGAGTTGGCTATTGTTTCTACGCGCAGAGTGCGGGCATAATCCTTCTTAAGCACAGAACGGTTCAAGTTGTTTTTGTGGTCTGTTGCCGTGGTCATTACAAAGAGCCCATCTGCAAAACCAGCATTTTTGGGGAAGGGGTAGAGGACCGCTGAGACGAGCGTTTCTAAATCTGTCGCTACCAGGCCGTTAATTCTAGCATTGGTGTCCCAAAGGACGAACTGAAACCCCGGTGGTCGGTCTGGAAGTCCTCCGGAGGCGAAGCTTCCCAGCTCCCACATTTCGTTGATGAATCTGCAGAGGTCGGGGTACCGAACTGCCACCACTGAGTGGTATGTCACAGGACTGACTCTTGAACTGGAAGGGAGCATCAACCCCCAGGCATGGATGTCGCTCACTCCGGCGGTCTGAGAGTTTAAGACTGCTTGAATGTCACCAGCCATAGGTAGGAGGGTGGCGGCATGCTGCAAGATCCAGGCCAGGCGTACCAGGGATCGTGGGAAGTTGACCGCTGTGCCTTCCAGAAGCTCTGCGTCCACGAAAGTGGAGGAGTGCCTTGGCCTCTGTGGCTGGGTGGCGTCAAATTGGGCTCGCAGGCCTGGGAGAACGGTATTGGCTGCTCTGAGGTCTTCCGCATCCTGTGGCGAGAGTTGGCTTGTCCATAGCTGACCTAGCGTGTGCTGGCCTCGACGGAGTATTTGACTGAGGGTAGCTAGGCCTTCATTGGACGAACCGTCCAACAGCCGGATCATTGCATCTGCGAGGTTAGCTGGCATATAATAATTTCGGTCACTTCGCAGCCCATGTTTTTTGGATAACAGGAGTTGTCGAGATCGTTTCGCGTTGCGGGCTGCACGATCAATGCCGCCGGGTGTTTGCTCCGAGTCTCCTGTCCACAGGACTAGGGGTTGCTGTTTCAGCAGGCTGATGACTGCAATCTCCCGGTCAGTACCGTATTGCTGGCCTTCGTCAATGACCACCAGGGAAAGCTCTTGCATGAAGCCACTCATTGTGGACCACTGCATGGTGAGATCCTGGGCTACAGTACCTCCTGTGGCTAAAATTAACTGGCACTTGCTCAGCATTTGCCTTCTTTCTCTCGGATGGATGTCGAATTTGGTGTGGGAGTAACTGCTCTTGTTACGTTCTTGGTCCCCCACCAGTCTGCCTATGCGCCCAAACACCCCCGACGGGGGGTCGAGCCATAGGAGAAGGTCAGCAAAGGATCTAGTGCCTGAGTTTTCTTTGCAGATGAACAATATTTTTAGACTGTCAGTGGCATCGATTTCTATTAATGCTAGGATGAGGATTGCCATCGACTTTGACTTGCCGGCGCCGAATAATCCTTGAATACACAGGTCTAACCGATTGGTAAGCAAAGCCATTGTCACTGCACAGAGTGTGCCCAGGACATGTCCGTCTAGTTCAGCGGCGAAGGAGAGTGCAGTGGTGCGGGTCCATGGGTGGGGTTCACCTTCCACGTGACATGGAATTAGCACCAGGCGCAACAACTGCCCGCACAAATGCAAGAAATGTGATCGTTTGTTGCCGTCCATTCCTTCAACTGCTGTTTGGACATTGTATATGCCTAATCCCAGGTGGTATCTGCACGGGGGAGTTTGTGCGACAGCGGTAACCTCTCTGGTGGGTTTGGTGCATCCGAACATCCACATTGTGTGGAGGAAGAAAGTCCCTGGGAGCGGGCTTTGCTGCCCCTGAACAGTAGCATCGATGGGTTCCAGGCGCTGACCAGAGGCAACATACCAATCTTGTAGGGCCAAGAACTGTTCTTGTGCAAAAAATTCGATGGCTGGCCCTGAGAGGAAGGCTATTTCAATGAATCTCGGGTTGCACTGTCTGTGTATGCGGGAGGCAGGCAGCTCATCCTTGCTTTTGGATGTGCGTGGCGTGATGGCAAGGACTAAACCAAAAAGGATTTGAAGGTCTCTTCCGTCGTCGGCTGGAGCATCTGCGGTGCCTACCATTGCGACAAGTCTTCCCGTGCCTATAGGGCTAACTTTGTGGTGGTGTGCATCGCTCTCTAGGAGGCTGAAGACTTCAGTTCTGCCGAGGCTCGGATGTCGGAACGCAAATGCATCTTGCCCTCCTTTGACTTTCGAGTGACCAAATTCGCTGCCCTTGAAAAGGAATTCGAAGGTAATTGGCTGCCATGGTTGGCGGATGGGTCCAGCACTTTGCATTGTGAGCCCTGTCTCATTGTGGCCTTCATTGGGGCTGAGCATTGGCAGATAGTAGTCTAGCATGTAGACAGCCATGGGCAGTTGCAGGGTGCCGAGGAACTGTTGAACCATGGTGGTATAGGTGAGCAATTTGGCTCTTGACGCAATGGTAACAGTTGCCAACGAGGCCAAATACTGAGTTGCCTCTTGCTCCGTTTGAACCTCTGAGTTGTGCACGGCTATGTGGTTGATTAGTGCCTGCGTTGTGGTCTCAGGCAGCTCGCACATAAGGGCTAATTCGCGCAGGAGTCGTTTGGCTGCTTTTGTGAGCTCGAAGCTGCACCATGATATCAGGCGGAGGGGAGCTTGTGAGTAAACCTCAAAGGGAAGCACTCCTGGAATACCCTCTAACTGTGCCATGTCCGGTCGTCCCTCGGGAAGGGCAACTCGTGTCCAGTGCGAATAGCTGTGTTGTGCAGTGCCTAGGTATGCTCTCCATCCTGTGATGTGTGTGATGGCAAAACCTCGTTGCTGGAGCAGTTTCATGTCTTGGTGCGATGGGTTCCATACGCAAAGCCGGTCCTCTGCATGGTGAATCAGGTGTACCTGTCGGAGCTGGGACAGCTGGTGTGCTGTCAGTAGCGATGGTGGCAGAGCAATGGCTTTTGCCTTCAATATCTGGGAATTCCGTAAGGATGGTTTCCCATACCATTCCTGCATACGAGCCAGCGCTGTGGCCTCGAATGTAGAGAGACCCTACCATGTATCCGGTTAGTCTGAGATAGTCTGCTGGACGGATTTCCGGAGGCAGGCATACCCCGACCAACGGGTGCGCAACTAGTAATTTAGTAAAGAGTCGTAGGCCATGCGTGTACCCTGGCCATGGCGGTTTCCTATGCGCTGGGGTAATGGGACAGAAGCGCAGCAGTTTCATGGCTCGACTGATGATCTGTGCCTGCACTTGGTCAGCGTGGGGCACGCCCAGGACACGACACCAGGTGTGCGCACCTATGGGAAACATGGCTATGTGCAGCAGCAGGTATTCCTGTGTGTGGGCAGTTCCTGCAATTGTGCCAGCCCTTGCATTCCAGTCGTCCTGTTTGCTGAGAGATGGTCCATACACATGCGCTTCCTTTGTGCAAGCTAACAGTACATCCCACTCGTCATCAAGTTCTCCTCCGGCAAATCGATCAAACCAACACGCAAGCACAAAAAAACAGCAAACCAAAAGCGACGACCCGCAAATCCCCCAGCCAGACTTGCGTTTCGCCAGCGGAGAAACAAAGCAAACAGCAACACCAAAAACAGACACAGAACGGGGCCAGAGCCCAACCAAAACACCCACGTAATCGATTTGCCACAAGATGCAGTGGTTTCCACTGCATCATTCGCAAAAGCTTGCTAAATGAATTAAAAGACGAAAAGTATATCGTTGTTGGGTTTCGTCATCTCCAATAAAACGTGCAAAACATGAAACGTGCAAATACGATGTCAACCATCACGGTTGAGTTCATCATCAAGATGAAAACCAAATTCACTTCTTCCAATGCAGAAAAGACCAATGGATTCATCTCACGGATGTCGGAAATTTTCACAACAAGGAGGAAGGAGATGCTGGAAGAGATGATGACAGATCGAGATCTCCAAGGTTGAGAATGCATGAGCCATTTGACCCCAGTGATGCTACAGACCTGTTGAACTCTACCACGGGCTTGGCTGTGGGAATCACTTCGATGGTCGCTGCGCTGAAGGGTTCGACGGACAAGCTTGAGACCCTTATCAAGAGTACACATACTCTTCAGCAGGACCTTTGCCGAAGCCTAGAGGCCAAGGGAGCGGCTGTCAACAACATGGCAAGGGCATCAGAATCATTGGCTGCTGGTGTGAACCACAACACCAGCCGCGTGGGTGCGGTCGTTGGTGAATACAACAAATTGAAAAAGCACCTGGAGTGGGCACTGGATGTCTCTATGGCAGACGTGCTCAAGAGAAACAACAAAGGCCGCACGGAACGCGACCAAGCCTTGCAGGATTTGATGACCCAGCTTTTCGAATCGATGGACAAGCTACAAGAAAATATGAAATTGGTTGCTGAGAGGATTGAAAAGGGGACACCGCCAGAGGCAGCTCCAGCATACGATCCTCCGCAGCCACCTATGGGACATCCTGGCATGTCACAGAGTAGCCCACCATTGGCACCGATGACGCCGGCGCCTGGCGTGAGTTTGAGCTCTGGCCACCTCCCGCCTTGCCACCGAGACCGGTGATTCCATCGCCGCCAACGTTGCCGATGGCGAAGTTCGCGGGTTACAGCCCGGCAAAGATGGGAGAATTACCAATGAGCTATCCCCTGGCTCTTGAAGTGAAGGACATTAAGTCCCCACCTTGTCAAGTGATCGAAGAGGTCACGGGTCGTATTAGGTGTGTTTCACCAACTGCACGTCACGACCCAATGACGGGGACGGCAGCGTTCTCCCCTTTAGGGTATATTCAAATGCAGGTTCATACCTGAACAGAGTGCCAAAGGCACCGGAATTCGCCTGGTGTGACAACAAGAGAATAGTTGATTCTGTCAACTCGAGGTTCACTTGTTGTTTTCAGAAAGGACGATATGGTTGAGCACCGGTACCAAGCTTGAGTTTAAAAGGGGGCAAGACACGCTGATTGACGCAGTAGACACAATTTTGTTTGCATGTTGGTTTTGTAGGTGTTTGAGGTTCGTTTTGTTGTCATATGTCTCTCAATGACGATGGCGAGAGCAACGTTCTTGAAGGCATTCAGAACTTGGAGTTGCTGACAGATCTGAGGGAGACATCATGAAGAAAGGTTGAAGTTGTTCTTATTTGGCTTGATTGCGGTACTTGTTATGTCTGAGTTTTTGTGTGCATGTCTTGAGTTTTGTTTCTTGAAATATGGAACTTAATGTTGTGAGTGTTTTCACAAACATTTGGTATAATTGTGTTGTTATGGCACATGATGAGAACCTGGGAAGAAACTCGGACGGAATCTGAGTTTAAGTAATCGGAAAAATCTTCCGGGGAATCTGATGCCATGATTGCAGACATGTTGCACCCTCATGTCATTATATAGACTTAAACAAGACATATCACACCTCCGAGATCTTTAAGATGGATCAGACGTTGAAAGGGGGACGGCGATCTATGCGATGATGAAACTGTGAGAGATGTTTTGTCAAAATGTCTCTCACCGCTTCCTCATTCCGTGCCAATCTTAGCTAGTCCTGACCCTGACTGTGAGAGATTTGTTGTGCAGTGACTGTGAACTGTACTTCACTTGCTTTGAATTTGAGATGAGTTGCATGAGTGATGTTACTTCACTTGCGTTTTCTTTTCATACGCCTACCTTCTACACGAAGGTGCGGATTAGCTGAAACAGTTGGCCTTTGTTTTCGTGTTGACTCCGATTGTGCGACGTTAGGTTTCGTCTTGGGTCTCGTGTGTGTGCGTGTGTGTGTGTGTTTGTTTTGTTTTGTTTTGTTCTGTTGTTGTTTGTTTGTTGTAGGAAGACAACAGTACCGTAGATATATCGTTATCGACGCCATGGTTTATCCGAGGAACTGGATTTTGGAAGACGAGTTTAGTACTGGAAAGACCTCATGAGTCTTTGGACTGATTCTGGTATTCCGACATCTGGTTTTCGCGACAGAGAAGATTTTGAATTTGGAAGTTACGACATTATGCATGAGTCGAACGAGATGAGTTTTTGGATGATGCTTTATCATCTACATTGTGTTTTGGAAGACGTGTGCTTCTTTGGATATCTTTTGATCATGGATATGATCTGGAATGTGAACATTTTTCTGCGGATATTCGATGGGTATCCGTATCTGGAAGTGATGTGAGTGGATGAGATGTCATGTCGAAAGGGGGTATGGAAATTTGACACCCTGTGGGAGCACCCTTTGGGTAAGGGTGAAGCGACATGTCATTCATCATGGTTGTATAGTTTATGCACAGAAGATACGTGGAAGGCTACTACAAGAGTTCATCGCGTCATGGAGGATTGGTAGAGAACTCTCTACTTATTGCGGAAGGAATCTTGTATGTGACCAACTTGTATCACAATATTCTATTGGTCTTCGGACTTATCATTTCTGACATCAGGATGATGTCATTGATCAGTGTTGACTTGTGATTGTGGTATATTGATCAGTTCTACATCTTATTCTGGATTCGACTTGAGTCTGGTACAGCTTATTGCTTGAACTGAAGATACCTACATTGGTTCGACATTGAGAGTACTTCTTGTGTCGTGGACACTGAACATTGTGGAGTTCATTCTCTCCAAGTGATGAGAACACAGCTAGAAACTCTTGGAGAAGAGTTTAAGCTAGCTGGAAATATCTGATGGAGAGAACCTACTATGCTTTGAGTCTTGGACCTTGAGATGCATTGGCATTGTGAGGACAATGGCCATATTTGGGCATCTTATTTGTCTGAAAGTTTTGTGATGAGATGTTTCGGTATTGTGAGAACAATACCTACATCATCGTCATCGTGACCTATGGATCATACACTTGATCTTATGGTGTGTATTTTATCGTTCCTGAGATGATTTTGGTTATCTCTATGAGGACGACATTGTTTTGAGACGACTTTGGTCTACGTTGTGGATTGGCTATTACAGTGGTCGAAAGACTTCAGCGATACAACTGTATTTGGCTGACCTACATTGACAATGTCGAATAGAACATTCTATTCTCCATTAAGATTTGAAGCTGTGAGATGCTATCTCTATGTGGAAAGCTGATTTGGAGAAAGAACTTTGTGTTCTGACTATGTTTTGTATTCAGAAGAAGGTTGTACAGACACCTTGTGTGAACCACTTCGTTCTTGAGAAGTTAGTCAGCTTGTGACTAATGAGCTGGTTATTCACGTTTGGATGAGAACCAGTTTGATTTGAGAACTTTTGGAGTGTTTCGATGATTTTGAATTCATCTATTGAAATTAAGTTTTGTAGACTTCCAGCAGCTGGAATAGTTTCAACAAACCTTTATTTAAAGAACTTGAGGTTTGTTAACTGGAAACCTGAAATCGAGTTTACCAGTTGAGACATCGGCTCGAAGGACTGGTGTCAGAAGTTCATTTGATGAACAAGAGCTGCTGTGTCACATAACTTGACATAAGACAGAGCGACACAGGGAACACATCTTTGTCGTCTTTCTTCGTTTTGTTTGTTTGCTTGTTGTGTTTGTGTTTCCCCGTGACTGATCGTGTTGCGTCTGGAGCGAAAAGAAGGAGCTTGACGTCAGCATGTGGGAGTCGAGGGTGAAACAATCCTTTTGACACGGTATTGCTTTAGTTTAGTTAGGTTTTGGGAATTTACGCTCTGCGCTTGTGTTTGGTGTGCGTGGTTGACGTACTCGTCCGCCTGCGTAGTTCTGTAGGAATTTTGAAGAAGCGTTGGATCTGACCGCAGATCTGTGCACGGCGCTTTTTCTACATTCTCTTCTGCATGCCAAGAGGACTTCCCACTCTTTGTAACTTTCCTCCACCCAATCCTGTACACTGAACATCCAGGTACCCTGTGTCAGTGGGATTGAGTTGCCAACCGGTGTGGTCCATGATGATTAGTTTCCACGCGGTGCACTTGGGGTCGGCATGACTTGCGAGGATTTCATTGATGGCAAGCTCGAGGTTGCTGGGGTCGATTTGCAATCGCTTCTGCAATGCCACCAGCGGGGGAGAATCTGATTAGATGGGAGTTGCAGGCTGGCGTGTTGTCCACAGAGGACATGGGAGGCTCGGCAGGCTTGAGGCCAGGAGGCGTGGTTGTTGTTGTGATGGGGAAATTCCACTGGCGTCCACAGACTCTGGAGTAGCAACACTTGTGTCCGAGTGAGTTTGCGCTGCTCGGCGACATGAGGCTTTGCCACTAGTTTGCTTCCTCGCACAAAGTCGCTTCCTGTTGGGTGGGTCCAAAATGGTGGTAGTTGGTCCTCTCCTATGAGGGAAACGGCGAGTGGGCATAAGTCTTGCCATTCCTCTTCCCTGTGTCAACTTTATTTCCATGGAATGCGTGCACTGCTGGGGGAAGGCAATATGCTTCTTCCACATCCTTGCTTTGGAAGAGTTTGTCTCCAGGAAGGCACAGGATGGGGAAATTGGCTGGAAAGACTGACATCGGCGAGAGTGCTCCTTGCTCAAAAATGGGTCGAGCCCACGTCAAGAACGGGGGAGTTCTGTGGATGTAGTCGGGTCTCAGGTAGATGCCGTATCCATGGCGCGGCCATTTGCCGTTTTCAGGTAGGGGGAAGGCAATTTTGCCAGCTCATTCTCCTAACATTGCCCAGGCGTGCGTCCAGTCGGGTTCTAGCTCTGCATCCCAGCAAGGGAGTAAGGATTAGGCCACCTCGGAGCGCTTCCAGGGGATCTTCGGGTACAGCAGTAGTTGCTAGGAAACTGGCTCGACTGTTACATAGCGTAGTGACCCATTCATCCGGGGTTTTGCTGTTGGCCGGATGAGCCAGGCGCCTTGCCTTGTGTGCGCGGGAGTCACTGGTGTCGGAATGCGCTGTGCCAGCTGTCTGCATGCTTACATCCGGAGCGTCAGGGCTCATGTCGACGTCCTCTATCTGGGTTGGAGTATGACCCGTGACAATTATTAAACCGGCATTGAGCTCTGCTTTGGACTCTGTCATCAGGAGTACTGCTGCGGGGCACTAACTGGAGCTGGCCATTGTGTGATGTTGCATCGCTTCTGCTCTGGTATCCCGATCTGTCATGAGATTGACTAGTTCTGCAACCTCAAAAAGCGAGGTGGGGACGCAATCTGAGTCAGTGAGTGCAATTCACTGTAGGATACACAAGGCATAAGGCTTCAAGTACTGCGGCACCGGCCCAAGTGTAGTGGACTTGATCCAGACCGGTGTCTGGGTTGATGGGGATGTAGACTGCTGTTGTCTTCTCCTGGTATGGGCCTATGACCTCGCACCTGCCTTTGATCCACGGTGCAAAAAAAGGCCAGTAGTCTGGAGGACTTTCCCCGGATAATTCACGATTATCAACGAAGACATAGACGGTGTCATACTGCGATAACCACGATAAATTGCTTACTATCCACTGAAAAAGAGCTTTATGGTGGACGTGGCTAGCAGCTGGTTGACGAGCTCCACTTTCCCCTACCATGAGTGTCGGGTACGCAGGGGGCGAACGTGGCATTTGGCAAGCTCCCACATCTGCCCACTTCCACATCTGCTGTGCGTCGTCCATTCCAAGTGGAGTTTTTGACGGACCGGAAGGTTTCGTCCAGTTGATGGCTGAGACGCAACACTCCATGGACATCATGGAAATCAATAGGCGCTGCAACTTCCCACTCCTCACGTGCGGGGGGTTCAGTACCTGCTTGGAAATAAGGAGTATCGTCGTTGGCATCATAAAAAACTGTGTCATCACTGACGGCTGACACGTCATCTTGGGGCTTGTCTGTGATGCGTGGTTCTGCCGGCTCCGTCTCAGTCTCTGAGTTGTCCGGATCGTCAGGCGCCAATGAAACAAACCGATTGGCTGTCATTAACTGTCGGAACATGCTGGCGCAGACTTAACCCTGAACAACCGGGACCCGGTGTCAGGCTGTGTGATACCGCGGGAGTCCTAGTGCAGATTGGTGAAGGAGCCGGAGTATCTGTGTTGCCTGTGGTGCGACTAAGCTTGGGGAACCACCAAACAACCGGTACCCGGTGTCGGCAGTTCCCTGTTGGCAAGGTCGTCCCGATTATAAAAAGATAGAGGCAAAATTCCGATCCCTATTGATCCCGTGAGATTGAAATGAGTGGTTTATGGCTGTCCTAGCAAGAATCCTAGTAGAGCCTCAAAAGCTGCAGGAGACCAACCTAAGGTAATACCCATTGTTGGGAGTAAGTTGTACACCCCTAAAATAATCCAACAAAGGTAAGGTCAGATCAAACAAAGCAACAAGAAAAACCAAAAAGTGGTCAAACTGATTGAGTCGTGCGATAGATAACCCAAAGTCCCTTTAGGATGTTACGTATTGGTGGAGTGTCGTTAACTGTACTTGTTCAGTTTTGTTTAATTGGGGGTACTTCATTATGTATAATGCCCTTTATCATTTTGGCTCAAGGTGGTATTCATTACATGTAGCGTTATATGCTTTTGATTTTCACATCAGCTGGCTTCCTTTTTTAGACAGGTTATTCCAACAGTATTTCATTTTGCGTTTTGCTTCCATTTCATGTGTTTGCGGTCAACCATTTTCATGTCAATTTGCATTTTCTTTTACAGACAGCTTTCCACTGCTTTTATCTTGGCAATTCATTCCACGGGGCGACTCGTGGGCAATGGCATGAGACATCTGGCGATCATTTCACGGGGCCTCAGGGGACGGACCACACCGTTTTACCTGGTGTTTGCGTTTCCACTGAATCGCAGCCTTTTTGTGACCATTGTTCTTTACATTGCAGACGAACACGCCGGATTCACAGAGGACACAGACAGTCTTGCCTTGTGCTGTACATTTTTGTATCGCCAGACATTGCAGTTTCGCATGGTTGACACCCCATCACTAGCATCCGAAGCTTCAGATGGATCCATGTGAGTTTGACTTCACTGCATCCGATCGCGATTCAAGTGTGAGTGATTGGCACGTAGTGCGACCGTCTCCCAAGTCATTGCCATTGCCCTCGAATTTTACTAGACCTCAGACCCCTCGCATCCGATCTCCTTTTCAGGTGAGTGATTTGGCCTCATCGTCCAGTTCCGTGACCGACGTGCCCCAATGGACTGTTCCAACCTCAAAGCCTGCCGGAGGGCTTCAGAGGCCAGTGCTCAGAGAACAGGAGATCAGTTCGATGAGGTATCCTGCATTCAAGCAACAATCCAGTGGTTTGGAAGGGTTGCCAGCTCCACAGTTTTCTCAACCAGTACCAAGTAGTTTGTTTGACCAACCATCTGGTAGCAGTATTAGCACTGATGACACCACAGGACGTTTGCAACAGGTCCAGCATGGTCAGGATACCATTCGGCCACGGCAGCCGGGGGTGTATGTGCCTCAGATGCCAATGTTTCGACAATCCCAGCGTGCCTCAGAGCTGACAAGAGTTAGACTGGCTTGCAAATCACCCATCGTTTGGAAACTGTGGTTGCAACTTGCAGCAGCATTGCAGGGTTTTTCCGATGTTTTGCAGCAACTCAGCATGAGTAAATTCCAAGACGAGCATGCAGAGAGGTTTTTGAATCAATTTGCAGCCGCGACTTTAGTTCGTTACATTTCGGCCATTTTGCAATTTGTGCAAATCTGCCAAGATATGCAAGTTTCATTGGACCAACTTTCAGAATCTACGTTTGCGGATCTTCTCATTTGTGGGTCACTTGCACGGAGAGCGGACGGCACGGGGCCAAAGAGCTCAATTACCATCAAGGCAGTCAGGTGGGCATTCACTCATTTAGGAGTCAAAGTTTTCGCTTGTGCATATGGTAGCATGATCACCTCTTTCAGCAAACAGAAGATCCCAAGTGACCGTAGGGAGAGCTTGCCACTTCCCCTGTTCATTATTGCAAAGTGGGAGAGACGGGTATTACAATCCCAAGCTTCCAGCAAGGAAATCATTATCCTTGGGGGCTTACTGTTACTTTGCTGGTCTGGCCTCAGATTTAGTGATGCACAAAGATCGCAACTGAGTACGTGGCAATTAGATCAATCCTCGCTGCGTGGCTTGACCTGGAGGGCGAAGACCTGCAATACGTCTACCCCTTTTGGGGTGACATTAGCGGGGCTCCTGTCGCGCGGCTCGTTGACGTGGGTTCACAGATTTTTGCAGACTCTTGAGTCATTGTATGCAGGCCAAGATTCCCGTGAGATTGATTTTACAATCCCAGCCTTTCATCAGGAAGAATTACCAAAACAGCCTTTTGAGGCCATGTCATACTCAGAAGCCTTGTATTACATACGACTCTACATGCAGCTACCATGGAGTGGAAACCCGCTTGCAACTCAGGTGAACTCCTCCAGCTATTCTGTGCACGGTCTCAAGACCACGTTGCTGTCATGGGCAGCCCAGGCCAATTTGCCCGAAGAAGACAGACGTCTCCATGGCAAACATAAGGCATCACAGACAAGTGTTCAACTGTACTCCAGAGATGACATCATAGGCAGTTTGAGACTTCAGAATGCTTTGATTCAGCGTATACAACAAAATTGGCGCCCAGCCACACCATTGGCGAGAGGAGGCCAGTTGCCCCTCGCAGAACCTCAGTTTGCTTTGGAGCAATTCAAGAAAGAGTTGCAACCCATTGATTGGCAGTTTTTCCAATTTAATGCACTGAGCTCCATGCAGGAACTGGCTGATTGCACCATCCCGGTTGATACACCGGAGCTGGAAAGTTCTGGCTCATCCAGTTCTTCTGGATGTGAGTCATCCGCATCGAGCAGCTCATCGTCCGCAGAAGCGGCCCAGCCTCAGAAGAAACGTTCAGTAGCAAATCGAGAAGATTTGGGTCCGGCTGATGAAATCTTGGTCGGACTGCACCGAAAAACTTGGCATGTCATGACCGTTGCAGATGTCGAGAACACAGAACTGCCACATTGGCAGGGCAAGGCACTCAAGTCGGCGTGTGGTCGTTTCTTCCCTCAGATCAAAGTATGCCCAGGCATTGACATGTCCCTGGACACCAGTCAGGCTCTGTGCAGCCATGTCGGCTGTCGAAAGGGCTTCAAGTGCGTTGGCTTTCACCCTGGATGAATTCCAGCATGTCGTCCTGAGAAAAAGGAAGACTGAGCGTAGCGTGCATTGACTCTGAGGGGGGGCATGCGTTTTTCATCGACATTGGCCAATTCGGTACCCTTGACAGGATATGTTTACATCACTTTTTTTTGCCTGATAATCCATCAGAGTGTAACTTCCCTCATGAGCATTTAATGGTTTAATAATCCTGTGATTCCCCCCTTCAGGTTTCTGAACCCATATCAGCTAGCCTAGCGTGGTCACAAGTTGGATCGATATCCTACTAATATCCATCAGGGATCATACCCCTCATCTGCGTTGTATCCGGATGGATACGCTTTCCATTCATTGGTCTATTCAGCATTGCAGCATTGGTCAGGTGTCTAGTTTAGACACGCGTTCGCATTGGACCGTGAGTCCTGCTTTCGGATGTGTATTCATTCCAATCAGCAAGTATCATTTCTCCATTTTTTGATGGCGTTGAATGCATGGCTCTAGCGTAAGGTGCGTTTGAGTACCAAAAAAAACTTTGATAGGTTGCATTGCAGTCCTAATGAACATGCATGACGGTTTTTATTCAATTTGATAGAATATTCCATTTTGGATGGGCATTACAATCCACTTATTTCAGCGGCATCCTCAACCTTCAACTTTTTTTTCTCACTATTGTACGGACATTGCCACCCTTCACACAGTTTGTCCAGCGCCGGGGGGACAGAGATGGATACATTTTCAGAAGTGTTAGCAGCTTCGGGAGTTCAGGAGACTTTCATTGACAAATTACGGGAAGATGGATGGAATCAGGACCTCTTTGCAATGTCTGCACCGACACTGGAGAAGTTTGAGTTAGAACTCCGCGATATGTTGGGCGACCTCTATGAGATCACAACATCAGTTCAGCGTTCAGCTTTAAAGCTGGCCTGGTCCAGATGCCAACCTACCGCTCCTTCTTCTTCAGCGACTCCCTCTCCGGCTGCCGTGGCATCAATTGAATCAGCTGCTACACAATCATGGTCAGAAACATACCCACCAAAGTTGACGTCTCAGGTGGTCACTGAACTCAAGCAGAAGTTCCGGCGCAATTATCCGGCTGAGGTGTTACTTCCAGAGAACACACCGAGCATCAGATTACTGAGCTTGATCCACCACCAGAAGCTGAAAGGTGAATACAAGTGGGTGCCATGGAAATACCGACTTAGTCAGGCGAAGGCTGATGAGATCACGGCAGGGAAACCAAATCGCATAGCAAACGCTGAGGGCCTTCATCTCCACTCCCTTCTAGTGGACTCTCCTCCAGAACTACATATTGACAATGGAGCTCTGGGAATGCACGCTCTGCGTCAGACATTCGAGACCTTTTCCTATGCCATGGCCATGTGCGAGTTAGTGCACCTGGCTACCATGAAGAATTACTACCTGAGATTCATCAACCTTATGACCACTCGCCTGGAGGCGGAAACGGGTTTACGTAACCCAACCATTCTTGAGTCTCAGAGTGCTGACAAGACATTGATGACTATTGCATGTGATTTGGTGATGGAGAAACAATGGAATTTCGATGATGCGATTCATGAGATCACGTTTATCAGGGCCGAGATCAACACAATGCTTCAGGCTCGTCCACGCCTTCCAAAGCAGACCTATCAGAGACTGGAGTCGTCAGCTCCCAAAGGGAGTGGCAAATCTCAACGGGCAGCGCCATACTCTAAGGGCAAATCTGGTAAAGGCACCAACAAGGGCTCAGGTAAGTCCACTGGCAAAGTCAATTGGATCACTGAGACAACAGTCAATGGAGCAAAGAAGCAGTTGTGCATGAGGTTTCAGAGTGGCAAATGCGACTTGGGATCAGCTTGTCGTTTTCATCATGGCTGTGCATATCCTATGCCCTCAGGCGAAGCATGCGGAAAGAACCATGGAGCGATGACGCACGATAAAACTCCTCACTGACCACAGGACCTCAATACAAAGAGCCGGCCAGGATATGCGAACAGCCATCAACCTTCAGATCATCTCAGTATGGAAGTCACAAGTTTCACGGATTCAGGCATTTTGCCATCAGCATCCCATGTTTCACCTTCTTCTGACACCCCTCTGAGAGGGCTTGAAGTAGCAGCCGTGCCGAAGTTTGTAGACGCAGACCCTATGTCAGATGATTTCCAACACACATCTCCAAAGGATGACCATGCGCATCATCCCCCCTCAGTGACTGATGAAGATGACAAAATTCCACATTCCGTGGATACTCAGCGAACTGCCGACCCCTTAGATGCTGTGCCTCAGGTATCACCTCAACCATCCATAGATTCGAAATTCACTTTACCCTTGAAGGGCATGCGGTGTTTTTTGGATATTTGTTGTGGGGTTAACTCACCACTTTCCAATGCAGTTCAATCTCTCCATGGGGATGTTATGCGTTTTGATATACTTATCCATAATTACGATGACCTATTGGACACTGCTTGTTATGAGAACCTCCTCCGCGTGTGTTCATCAGGCATTGTTGCGTATGCAGGCGCATTTCCGTCGTGCTGCGAGTACAGCAGACTGAAGCTTTTGCCTCATGGCCCTCCAGCATTGCGTACTCCTGAATTTTTGGATGGTGTCCCCGGACTGACAGGTTCAGACCTTTTAAGAGTGCAAGAGAGTCACACTATGCTAGCCCGCTGTGTAACATGTCTCCAAATTGTGGTTTCAGCAGGAGGGCACGGCCACTTAGAGCAACCCAAATCAGCGATGAGTTGGGATGAGCCTATTGTCCAGCAATTTGTCTCCCAAAACGCTTGCGCCTGCATATCCATTTCGGCTTGTGGTTACGGTCGGGATTGGCATAAGCACTGGTTACTTGCCAGTACATTCTCTGCTTTGGCCAAACTTGCGTGCGCATGTGACCATCCCCCGGGGTCCCACCAACCAATTGCCGGCGTCCGCACCGAGTCCGGTCAATTTTTAAGCCGTGCCACAGCGGAATATCCAGAACCCCTCGCCCAATCTTTTGCCCAGATAATCCTTCCATTGCTTTCTGATCAAAATTTGGAACTTAATTTGGACAATTATGAAAAGTACCTACCCATCAAAAATCTCAATGACCCCCCATTTTCTAGGCAAGATGGTGCCGGTTTCCCATCGCAAGCGGATTGGAGTTCCCAACACTCCTTTGAAGATTGTTTCAATGTCCTTCGTAAGAATTTCTTTAGAAATCATGAACCACCGCCTTGATCAGGTGATCATGCGGGCCTTCACTGAGCGTTGGGCAGACCCGCCATTCTCCTCCGATCAGCTCCAGCCTTTCAGGAAGTTTTTGGATGAATTTTTGCTTGCGCAAGGGATCCAACCAGATTGGTCGGTTCCCCGAGATCAGCAACTATGCCTTTTTATCCTTCAAAAACTTTGCACGTGCATGCAGGACCCTGACTCGGCCCTCTTTCCGTATTTGATAGAGGGTGTGCCGTTAGGCATTGATGAGGAGATTCAACCATCCCATTGTTTTCCAATTCAAGTTTCCGACACTCCATTTGAACCACCGCTTCTTTCCGTTCATCACACCAATTGGCAATCAGCTGAAGATGAGCCATCCATTGTCATGGAGCTCATTCAGAAAGAGATCGACGCAGGCTGGGTGGTTCCTTTCAAAGGCACCATGGAAGACGCTCAAGTCTTCTTTCAGGATGGTTTAGCAGTGGGCAAGTTAGGATTAGCCATTAGCGACTCCCGACCCCCTCGCTTAGTACTAGACTCTACCATATGTGGGGTAAACCCCCAGAGTAAGATCCCTGAAAAAGCCAGCCTACCAACGGCTAAGGACGTAGTACGTTCCTATCCTTTACGGCGATCCAACAAAAGGTTGTCGGGGGTATCTTTCGATGTTAAAAGCGCTCATAAACAGATGGCAGTTCACCCAAAATACAGAGGTCATTTATGTTTTCAGCTCCAAGGCCAACTGTATTATTACAAAGTTTGTCCTTTTGGGGCTGTCATTAGCGCTCACTTTTGGTCCCGGTTAGGGGGTTGTTTCCAAAGGCTATTTCATCGATTTTGTTACCTTCCTCACGCATCATTCCTCTACGTTGATGATCTATTGATGTTTCAAGAAAGTCAGATCATCGGTCTGAGCGCATCCACCATTGCTATTTTATGCATGTTAGTCCAACTCCCCATATCATGGAAGAAATGTGAGCTTGGTCCAACCATAGTATGGATTGGCTGGGAAATTCACATCCAGGCAGGATTCATTGCATTGCCCTTTCCGAAGCGAGAAAAACTTTTGGATTTGATTCACAAACTGTCATCATCATCCCATGTTTCCAAAAAGACTCTAGAAAAATTCCTTGGACTGGCTCTTTGGGCGACACAGCTATGGCCAGCCATGCGCACATGGCTCCATTATCTCTATCGAGATTTGCACTCCATTCCAGCCAGCCAATTTTCTGTAGACCCAGGATCATGGGAAGAAGTATGCGCATGCGTGTCAGATTCCTTAATATTTCTTCGCAAACCACCTCATTCGGCAATTCCAATCAAAGGCCACCTCATTCAAGTTCGACATCAACCAGTACATACCAAAGCAGACCTATTCACTCGTGCATTATCTGACAAACGCCTTTGGTTACGCATTCGTGATCCAAATTCCAGCAAGAGGAAATTATCCCAATCTTCCCAACGCATTTTGCGAATGTATTTAACATGGCTTAGTGATTTATCCCCAGTTAAATCTATGTGGCCTAAGACTCAATGGACCGGCTCATGTGTTGCTGATGCATACGCAGCTGGCCAATCATGTGGCATCGGCGGCCTGATCATTTTTCCATCCGGTCAATGCTCATGGTTCAGCCTTCAACTTCACATTTCCGAATTTCAACAACTCAATATTCCAGTTCATCAAGATTTACAAAAAGACATTTCCAGTTTGGAGACTTTAGCTCAAATCGCGCTGGTATATATAGCCAGCCGATTTTTTCCCGGCGCTAGGATTCCCATTCGTATCCCCACATTATCCGACAATTCCACAGCTGAAGCTGTTGCCAACAAATTATTTTCAACCAACATGCCCATCGCTTTATTCTTGGAAAAACTAAGTTTGCTAATTTCTAGCTCCAGCCTCGAGGTTGACGTGACCCACATTCCAGGCCATGACAATGTATTTGCAGATGCCTTAAGTCGTTGGAATGGGGAAGGATCTCCTCCCCATCATTTCTTGCATCACGATAGATTCCCCTTGACTCTTCATCAACTTTGGAATCTTGATCATCACCCGAAAGTGTTTCCGGTGAATGCTCAATTGCCTTGGAAGCGACCACCAGAGGTCCAACATCCGGAGCCTAGTGCTCATCATACCGATCCCATTCTCATTTCCTAATTCATTGCTGGATAATCCCACTATCTCGAAGGGGTTAATGTTCGGCGTTATTATCCAACCATTCATATCAATAGCGTTGATTAGGGTGACATAATATCCATTGATATAGAATGGATCAAAGTCACCTGAAAATCAGGTGGGATATGTCAAAGACAAGTATCCAGCAATGAAAAAAGGAAATGCTTAGTCAAGCGTGAGAGAAACCAGTGGAAGGGGATTGAAGACAAATTGAATTATTTGAGAATGCTTTTTAGTAAATATCTAGCTTCAGATTAGTTAGATATTTTAACACTTGTTTGCCTCATACTATTTGATATGTAATGAACGTCCACCTTGAACGTTAACTGTACTTGTTCAGTTTTGTTTAATTGGGGGTACTTCATTATGTATAATGCCCTTTATCATTTTGGCTCAAGGTGGTATTCATTACATGTAGCGTTATATGCTTTTGATTTTCCCCACCCACCACACCACTGGTAATTCAATCGTTTCACACTTTAGCACGGCGCAGTTTCAGTTTCATTCTTCCGATACGATTGATGCACCCAAGTGCACTCATCCAGCAAAATTCCAATATGTTCGGAGTGATATCCAACATTCACTCTCGATTTTGGTGTCTACGCACCATACTTGCGTGTTGCCCCTTTTGCATTCGAGCATCCGTTGCATCCGCCTTTTTGCTTTAGCATACTCTCATTGAAAACCAATGAGGGTGACATAATATCCATTGATATAGAATGGATCAAAGTCACCTGAAAATCAGGTGGGATATGTCAAAGACAATTATCCAGCAATGAAAAAAGGAAATACTTAGTCAAGCGTGAGAGAAACCAGTGGAAGGGGATTGAAGACAAATTGAATTATTTGAGAATGCTTTTTAGTAAATATCTAGCTTCAGATTAGTTAGATATTTTAACACTTGTTTGCCTCATACTATTTGTTTTACGCTGTTTGCTTCCTCGGTTTTATCGTTGGTATATCAACTTGTATGTGATATACCTATATGTAATGAATGTCCACCTTGAACCGGTGAGTTGTTTGTATACATGAATCCTTCATGGCCCGAAAAAGTTTCTGAGGAAAAACCACATGTCACTGCACTTGTTGTTTTCTGATACCCACGGCAGCAAAACCGGTGCAAGCGCAAGCTAGCAATGACCTGTTGAGTCATGACAATTCTATGTACACGACAGTGGTCCGCTCTTAGCTCATTTAGTCCATCCCTTCAATTTCAATGTCTTCTCTCGGATGCACAGGTGGCATGGGTGTTGCCTGGCTCTCTTGCATTGTCTTGAGTCTCTTCGTAATGCGAGATACCGTGTCCTGAGCTCTAAATAGTTGTGCGGTCAGATCCTGCACAGTTTCCAGGGCATCCAGTCGGCGACTCTGCAAAGTGGCCATATCCATTGCATCAAAATTTTCTTCTTGGTCAGGGGCAGGACTGCTGACAACGACTGTTTCGGATGTTAGCATGTCTGGCGAATCTGTTGGCGAAAGGATTGGTGGCGGTCCAACATTGACTTCGACACTGAGTGGCTGTTCCTTGCCTGGCTGCGGCAGTTTCTTTGCGCCTGGGTGTCTGTGGCCAGGGTCAGATAGCTCTCCGGTACCCGGGGCATCCTTCCTTGGTTCTTTGGGGGACGGTGGCGGAAGCGGTGTTGGTTGTGCTGCAGTCAATGTCTGTGCACTGAGCTTAGTGGGCGGAGGTTGGCTGCTGTCCTGGGTAGCAAGGCCTGTATCCGCCTGCTTGGGCGCGGGTGAAACCGTAGTTCCGTCTGGTTTTTGGTCTGGCTGGTTGGCCTTTAGCCGACTTTCAGCTAGGGTACGTTGTCCCAAGGTGGCCATGACTGCTTGCAATTCCATGTAGCGTTTTTCAGTTTCCGCGAGTTGCTAAGGCAATGGTTGCGATGCTTGCGGGTCCTGTAAGGCGGAAGCCTGGCTTGACTGCGTGTTTGACTTTTCCTTGGGTAGCTCTCGCCATCTCGTTCGTTTCGGGGGCTGTGGCGGCTGCATTGGAGGTTTTGAGACGCGGTTGGATTTTGTCACGCAACTCTGGAGGGTTAGCCTCCCCGGTATCTGAGAGCCACTGAATTGTGCTAGCATGCAGCCAACTTCTGTTGCTGCGCTTCCACCTTCTAGAGACATCAAACTGCATGATGCCAAAACACGCAGCACTTGCTTTGCCAGCTTGTTCAGCTTTGAGCTGGGCAATGGCTGTCCCTTCTCTGGGACAACCTGACTAACAGCCTTCACTTGCTGCTTCAAGAGGTCGCGTGTTTGCATTCTGGTGAACTCAGCTTCACCAACCTTTTCACCATTCACAACAAAGCCAACACATATACAACGAGCAGTAAAAGCGGTCTCTGCTCAATGCCTTCGTGTTCAAGTCAGCTATGTTTTGCGTTGTCTTCACCTGTTTGGTCTGCAAGTCACCTGCTGCAACCTTGTCCTGTAGCCACAGCAGTCTGCCTTTGATATGGCGTAAGCGCCCTGCACCAGGCTTTACAGTCAGGCGGTCGGCCAGTCTGCGGCCAGACAGGAGACTCTCCCTAACGGGGGAGCAGAGTATGAGAGAATATTACTTCAACTAGAGAACAACCACAGTACTGAAATGGAGGAACGAGGTTGTCCCAGAGACGCAGCAGGCCCCACCGCCGGTGGGGCCTTGCCGCCGTGCTGTAGACTTGTTTACATGGGAACACTGTCACATAGAGGGAAAGTGCAGTTTGCTCTCTTGAGCCGATAGTGGTACTTCAGATAAATCTACAATAGAAGTATTGCACATGTGGTATTGTGGCAGCGTTGCTGCATTCACCCGACAGCTGCAGTTGCGGGAATACAGTGTCCTCTACCTGCTGCATTCTGGGCAAGATCCATATTTCAGCCTTATACTGTCTTGCAAGTCATGGGTATCTGAACTGCCTTATCAGGATAAAGTCAGACTAGTTTGCTGGTGTTTCAGCAGGCGCAAATCATCCAAAAAATGTGCGGTGCACAGCACAGGTATAGGTGTACACAGCTTGAAACTTTGCCTGGTTTCAACACCGGAAAATGTAAGTGCCGCTACGGCGTGCACTTTTTCGACATCGCAACGTTCAAAAGTGGTCCGAACCCCTAGTGTTTTGTGCATTTTGAAATGTGCTTCGCGCCACAACGGCGCGCAATTTTTCATCGCTCCTGTGGCCAGCTGGCTCCGCACCCGCCGCTTTAGCAAGCCTACTTTTCGACCCTCCGGAGCCACAAATCATTGGAAAAACATAGTGTTTCGCGACTTTCCTCCTTTTTGCGCATCTGCATCTTCTTTCTTCCTGACTCTTTCTCTTCTACTCTTCTCTCTTCTAATCTTTCTCTTTGAGAGAAGGCACCATTGGAGCCTTGAGTCGGGCTTCCGGAACTGAACCCAGAGGGCCATCCAGCACTACGTAATATGCTGTGCATTTAGAGAACCTGCAGAGTGCTCACGATCTCTTGCTCAAGGCAACACAGCAAGCCCTCCAGCTCCCTAGCGTGGCTAGACCACGCGATACAAGCTAGAGGAGAGCTGTCGAGAGCAAGCAGCACTGAACATGATGGCTGACTACAAGGCGAAGCTCATGCGCCACCTTACTGATGCACAGAGAGAGCTCTTTGCCCCAACCAGAAGCTTCCGAGACTTAAATGATGATACTGACGAAGAGCTACGTGACGTTCGGGAAAATGTGTTCCCTCACTCGGACTAACAGGAACCTTGAAGTCAGCAAATAGCACCCGGAGAGAAATTCAATAATTCTTGCCTCTAGCTTGGGGAGTGTTTTTTTAGTCTCTGTACAAATTACGTTTTTACTGCCTATGCTTATGTAAGGACCGAGCCACAGCGCGACATCGGCCATACTCGAGGAAAAAAAAACATCTAGCTTGGGGAGAATGTTCTGGGTGGCCTTGAATGCTGGCTCAAGGTCTGGTACCTGTGCTGGTGTGGGCACTCCCACCGTACCTCTGGCGTATTTCGTCTGCAAAAAAGAGCCGGCATATTTTGGAGACCCAGTGGCTGGGCTTTTCCATATCGATGGTGATCTTGGCTAGGGGCCATGGATCAGGCAACGTGGATAGGCAATGCAATAGCTCGGATGTCAGCTCTGGTGCTATTACTGGGAGTTCTCCCTCCTTTGGGCGGTATTGCATGGTTGTTGTTGCGCTGCTTTTACTGCGTTGCGTGTGGGTTTTGGCGGCTAGGTGTGCTGACTGGATGAGGGGGCCATGTTGGTTGACCATGGCTCTCAAGTATTTACAGGCACGGATAGCTGCCCTACGAGTGCTGGGCCCGTCTTCAGTTTGGTTCTTGGAGGATGTCTCGCGCCTCTTCTTCCGGTGAGCGGGGTGGTTCTGCGCTGGCAGGGCTGTGTGCGGAGGCTTCAACATCCCATACTGGTGCTTCCTTGGTGCTTGGTAGGTCGGCGGGGATGACCAATGTTGGACGCACTCGCCACCCATCAAAGAAGTAGATGCCCGGCAGCGGCGTAATTTCTTGTTCAGGGCCCGCCTGTGCCAAGACACGCCCGGTGCGTGCATTGTACAATCCAGATGGCAGGCAAACGTATGTAGGCCGGTTCGTGCGGTCGGCGGCATATGCATATAAAATGATTTCGTGGTAAGGGAGTTGTTGTTCCGGGATCCACCTATGGCCAGCCGTTACATGTGCTTGTAGATCCTGAAGTTGATCGCGTCTCAGCCAATCAAGGTCAGACGCTCGTACTAAAATGAGTCGGTATCGTACGCTTTTTGGCTGATTGGTTTGGTGGTCGTGATATTTGTTAGCGATTGCCAAGGGGGGATATGACCATGAAGCACTGTGTTCAGGGACCATCTTTGCATTTGTTCCCGGTTTTCCTGTTCCGGATTGGCATTGAACTTGGGCCAGTCCCAGGTGGTTTCCCCTCTTCTAAGACCTTGGATACCATATGCGATCGTTGCAATCACTTGAGCCATTCCGATAAGTCCCATCATGTCAAGCGGGGAAACCAGAAGAGTCAAGGATTTTGATCGTGTGAGTCCCACCGTGATGCGGCCTAAGCAGTCTTCGGTGTCTTCCGTGGGTGATCCATCTGGATAGAACCTTGTGTTGAGAAAGCCCGTACTTGGCTGGGCCACTATTGCAACTTCTGCCGTGCCTCCTGCTGAGTTAGCAATGGTTTCTACTCGCAGAGTGCGGGCATAGTTCTTCTTGAGAGCGGAGCTATTGAGGTTGTTCTTGTGGTCAGTGGCTGTGGTCATTATGAAAACCCCATTGGCAAAGCCAGCGTTCGGGGGGTAGTCAGAGAGCACTTGTGACACGAGCGTCTCTAGATCTACCGCGACCAAACCGTTGATTCTGGCATTGGTGTCCCATAGTACGAATTGGAAACCTGGGGGTTTGCACGGGAGTCCACCTGAGGCAAAGCTTCCTACAAAACTCCTACCAAATAAGTTCACAACATCAAGTTCCTAAGACATGGGTCAAACAACATCCAAAAACACCAAAAACCACAAAAACAAAC
Organism: Cladocopium goreaui; assembly: GCA_947184155.2. Classification (NCBI taxonomy): domain Eukaryota; class Dinophyceae; order Suessiales; family Symbiodiniaceae; genus Cladocopium; species Cladocopium goreaui. The sequence continues at coordinate 55,174 of CAMXCT020000758.1, forward strand.
GAAAATCCATTTCCAAGCTCTTCCATGCACAAACTGGTTCCATTTGGTTCCAAATTGGTTCCTACCTGGTTCCTATAGGTTCCTATGGGTTCTATAGTTCACAGATCGGTTCCTACAAACTTAAAATGATTACCTAACTGTGCACATGCACATGCATTGTTCCAATGACGATGATGCTTTTTGTTTGCGTTTCCATGCTGCTAGCCGCTTGCGTGGAGTTCATGGTGCCAAACAGAGGTGAACCGGAACCTGAAGGATCAGATGACATGCAAAGGGAGCCAGCATCAGAGCCGCTGACTTCCAGATATCCAATGAACAACCGCTCTTTGGCTCATGTCTATGCGGACGTCTTTGCAGACCCGATGTTCAAGGTGGAAGGCATGATGGTTTGGATGTATCATCGATGTGAAGGAAGAAAACATTGAAACAACAAATGTGTGCTCAATGGGTTTCGAATGGAGTCCTTGCAACAGATGATACGTGTGTGCTATTGCTTCGAAGGGATGGCCGCAGCTGAGTCCCACAACATGCTGGACAATGTCATTGCGATGACAGACCTTACAGATGATGAAGCTTCGCCTCGTCATCATATGGCGCAGGATGCAAAGCACAATGAAATTTTCCAAGCCTACCAAGCCTTCCAGGCAGGACTTGACCTGGTACGACAGATGAGACAGAGGGAAAACACAGAGACCTCAAATGCAGAAGCAAATGGAACTACCAACAACACCGAGATGCGTTCAGAGTCTTCTGGATCAGAAAACCTTCTACAACAGTTGAGGAGGTATTTGCACATATCTTTGGAGGAGGCTTCTGACCCGGGAGCTTTGGATGGAAATTCATCATGGAGATGAAAACTCCAACAGAAGCGCAGATGATGAGTTAAGCAATCAACATGGAATTGAAGATGAAAACTGAGAAAAATGTGACCTGCTGTGGGCTAACATGATCCCACAGAGGTGTCTCCAAAGTCTGCTGTGGGCTAACATGATCCCACAGAGATGTCTTCAGAGTCTGCTATGGATTAACGCGATCCATTAGAGACATGAAAGCCGAAATAGATAGCAGTCGTTTCACTTAAGGTGACAAGCTGTTTTCCAATCCAATGCACATGAGACTTCACGACCGTGAACCTGAGACTTTTGGACAAGTCTACGTGAGTCTCTTGTGGTGTTTTTTTGGTGTTGCTGTTTGGTTTTACACAAAGTAGCCATCTAGCAGCTTGGCAAGATGAGTTAAGCAACTCACAAGCCAAGGGCGGGGTAACTAGATGTTTCCATGCCGCTTTAGCCGTTGGTGACAGTGTTTGCTAGTTGAAAACAATTCCACAAAACGTGGTGCAACAAACCAAAATACAACAGTCATGCAAAACGCATGGGCAGTTGAATGCGTGAGATGTCCGAGGCTTTGGTGTTTCAAAAGGAGTTTAGATTTTCAAAGGGAGCTCCAAGTTTTAGGCGGAAACGCTTTTGCCAACAATGACTGCGAAGTTCAATGTGAGCCACAACGAGCTGAAAAATGATGGAACAGAGATTTCATTTCTGAAACGGCGATTGGTTAAGCTTTCAGATGGACTTTTATTGTCCCAGGCACCACTGTGGAAAAGGTGGTGGCTTACTTCAAGCGTTTCTTTGGCCCTGCAAGAGCTCAGAAGATTCCATGTGACAGTTCAATCCAAAATGAAGACGAGTCACGACCATTGACAGGTGGCGACAGCAAGTCCTATCGAAGCGTGATTGGCTTGCTACTCTTATGTTGCTCGAGACCCAGTGGATGTGATGTTTGCTGTGAAAGAATTGCCATCTCGCATGGCAGCCCCGACGCTTCTTGCCTTACAACGTCTCAGAAATTCATTGGATACTTCAAGTCCAGTGGGGACATATGTGCACGAAACTCTCAATCCCAGATTTTGGCTCAGGGAAAACCCGAAAAGGGATCAGAAACGTTTTGGCTGCTGGAGACATATACAGATGCCGATTGGTCAGCAAGTAAAAGACACCGAAAATCAACAAGCTGCGCAGTCCACATGGTGAATGGCAACATTGCCTGTGCTTCAAGCAGGACGCAAAGAGCTGTGTCACTTTCAAGTGCAGAAAGTGAGTTGCATAGCATGGTATCAGGGTGCTCAGATGCAATCCTCATCCGACGTTGCTAGGAATTTCTCAGTTGCAACATGGTGACCCACCAGCAATGGACTGACAATTCAGCGCGAATGTTGGTGTCACGACAGGGTGTTGGGCGAATCCGCCATCTCAGTGGAAAAGATTCTTTGGATTCAAGCATTGGTGCTACAGCAAGAAAGTTTCAGTTGGTCAGGTTCCGACAGCTTGGAACTACAGTGACATTGGAACAAAGCCTCCTGTGCGAAACAGATTGCTTGTTTTGTTGACCCAACTTGGTGCCAGTGATCCAGATACCTTGCAAATGGTTGGACAGGAGGAGTATGAAATTGCTGCAGAAAGGGTGCAAAATCAACAACCCTTGAGACGCCCTTCATGTTGGTGCGGATGCAATGGAGGTCAGTGAGGTTTGTCCCACAGGTCAGGCTTCTGCACAGGGTGATGGAAACTTTTGGCTATTGCTTGCAATGCTTTTCATGCTTGTGCTGGTGGTTGGTTTAGCAGTGAAGGGGTGTTTCATGTTGCGGCAAACAGCTACAGACTCGACTCACTGTTGGAACCAGGTAGGTGATGAAGACTCATACATAGCAACACAAGAAGAACGTTTGGAACAGTTTCTAGCGGAATTGAAGGACGAGATTCAGACAGTCAGCAATGAAACAAGCATGACACATGACTACGCTTCAGGTCTTCACTATGCAATTGTGGGGCATGGAGGTTACCTGAGGAATGGACTTTCTCATCAACCATGGGTTCACCTATCTACTTTGGAAAGAGCAAACTTGGTGACTGCTCGCGTGATGGGATCAGCCGCGTACATGAGAAGCTTGCGTCAACGTTTTGCTCCTCAGGGACCATCAGATGAAACCGATGTGAATGCAATGGATACTTCAGATGATGGAAACAATGATGCAATGCCTTCTGCAATGCCAGAGGCGACCACACCTTCAAGCGCGGAATCAATTTCTGGAATGGTTGACTTTCTCAAGGCAGAACACTTGGGATGCCTAGAGCGTGGCGAGCTCTGGGATGCAAACGCGATCCAAAGAGTCATTTTGAATTTTCTAGAAAGTTCTGCGAATCAACTGGTAGAGACATGATGACGCGATGCCGTGGGAAAGTTGCGGATCCGTTTTCAGAACTGAAAGACCGTGCAATTGCGCAAAATCGATGGGAAACCGTAGACAGATATCAAATGATTTCCTCAACGTGTGAACCGAATTGAGACTTTGCTTTTCTTCTGAAGTGATGCAATGACAACAACAATTGCTGCATTGGCGTTGAACAGAAGTGCAAAAAGTTGTGGATGCAGCTGCAAACAAAACGCTTACGGCTGCAAGGAGGAGTGAGAACAATTTGCAATCCCAATCATCAGTTGTCACTTTGTAATCAGATGTTCACTCAGGCATGGATGACACTGCACAAATCGAGATGAGAAGTGTGACAGATCCATCGTTGCACAAGTGAAAAAAACGATGTGTGGACTGTCGAGGCCCTTTAGGCTGATAAAAGTTGCGCTGCCAGCTTCGCACAACAGGAACTGCACAAAATCTTCTCACAAGGACCTCTGCCAGATCATGGCAGGACACCGCGAGGATTCAGGACTCTTCAGGAGCGTCTCACAAGGACCTGTGCAAGATCATGCAAAAGCACCTGACAACATGTCAGCAAGATCGCCGCAAAATCTTCACACAAATTCACACAAGGAATGGCAAAAAAACCTTGAGCAAAATCTTCATGCCAGGACCCCGAAGAGCGTCATAAAAGGACCTGCTGCGGCTGGAGTGGATCTGACAAGAAAGAACCTCCCAAGAGCCTCTCCCACGACCTCTTAGAGACGATCCCACCAGGATCTCCTTAAGAGTTTCTGTTAAGGACCTGTACGGGATCATGCAAGGGCTTCTTAGAGAGGAGTTTAGCAGGATCTCCACAAGAGCCATTCTATGCGAGAAATCTCGGGAAAATGCCGTGCCCCAAGACCATGACAAGACCGCGGCCCACACTCTGTGCGAGCCTGCGCACTTGAAATGCACATCGGCATCTCACAAGATCGGTTTATGCGAAAATTTGCAGGTAAAAAACCCGGCAACAGATGGAGCAACCTGATCAAGCGGCCTTAACTCCTACCGTAAGAACCTTTCAGTGTGGACAGGCCGTTTGGGGGAAAAAAACATGTGCAAATCTAATTGTGCGCACATCATTCCCATGCCGGGCTCAAGCGACGAATTTTTCATAGTTCGTATGATGCGCGTACATCTTCTCAGTTTAACGTTTGAACAATTGTCCAAGACGTGCAAGACTTCTGCTCGCAAGAGCAAACCTTTCCATTGCAAAAATGTAGCATAGTTTCAAATTTCAGTGTTTTATGCTATAGTATATAGGTGGGTTTCAGAAAAAAATGTTTGGTTCTTCTTGAAAGGCCTGCATTTCAAAAGCGTGCCTTATTCCATGCGGGCGAAACATGTGTTGACAATATTGGAAGATTGGTTTAGAACAAAGAAACAATATTCGAAATAGAACCCTTTGATTTGTGCAGTTTTCGTTTTGAAGGGTTTTGTAAACGTCATAGAAGAATCCTTTGGGAATGAAAATTCCTGGATTGAAATAAACTTTGTCCTTTGAAGAACAGGCGCCATTTCAAAACGACTAAAAAACAAAAAAAAATGTCAATTTTTTTTTGCATTTTCCAGGAAAACGCATGTACATGCTGTAAGGTTCTTGATTTGGGCAACAAATCCAAAACAAAATTGTTATTTGTCAGCGATGTTTTTACATGTTACGTGCTTGTGGGTTCACAGCATTTTCCAACAATTTTTGAACTTTGGTGCCATGGCCCGCTCTGGTGCAGTGGTAGGCGTGCTGCTTGCTGCAGCAGCCTTTGGAAGCTGCTTCCTTGCTGGTGTGCCCACACAGCCACCCCGCGCACCAACGACCCCAAACCATGCGGATTCTCTGGGAGCAGCACCAACGCAGAGCGAGAGCCAGAGCTACTCTTGGGCTGCACCTCTCTTGAGCTTTGGTGCTGCTTTGGGTGTGATCTTCGGCCTTGTGGCCGCCCAGCCTGCCAAGGCAATCACTGCCGAGCAGTTCAGCCAGCTCACCTATGCTCAGGTGAGGGGATCTGGCTTGGCCAACCGTTGCCCTACCGTGGAATCCAATGGTACTGAGGTGCCTGTGAAGCCTGGTTCCAAGATGATCAACGTGTGCTTCGAGCCAAAGTCCTTCGCAGTGGAGATTGACACTGACAATGGCAAGGAGTTTGCCACCACCAAGTTGACCACTCGTCAGACCTACACCCTGGCCTTCATTGAGGGCAACTTGGATCCTAACCCAATCACCTTCAAGGAACAGGATGGCATGGACTTCGCAGCCACTACTGTGAAGTTGCCAGATGGTGAGTACGTCCCTTTCCTTTTCACCGTGAAGGAATTGGTCGCCAAGGGTGAAGGCAGCTCTTTCAAGCCAGGCTTTACTTGGGGTGGTGAGTTCAGCGTGCCTTCCTACCGTACAGGAGGTTTCCTTGACCCCAAAGCCCGCGGCATGAACTTGGGTTACGATCAAGCTGTCGCACTGCCTGCAATGCAGGCTGACGGCAAGAGCGGTCAGGAGGACATCTTCAAGGAGACCAACAAGGTGTTCGACGTCGGAAGAGGTGCCATCGAGATGGAAGTGAACAAGGCTTGGGTCACCTTCAGGTCAGTCTTCACGATGTCATTTCTTCTTGGATGCTCCCAATGACTTTGCTACAGAAATTGAACTTGTTCTGATGTTCTGATGTTCTGATGTTCTGATGTTCTGTGAAGTTCTGATGTTCTGAAATTGCATTTTACAAGCCTTTAGGTGAACCAAGAGTTGGGCGAGATTGGCGGTGTCTTTGTCTCCAAGCAACCTTCTGACACCGACATGGGCGCGAAAGAGCCAAAGACTGACTGGGCATACTATGGATATTATTTTTGGAACATGAATCAATTGATTTGTTTGAAATGCATTAGCGGCAGCGACCCTGGCATCAAAACAAACTTACGCCACGACATTTAAATATGTGGAGGGCGGGCCAGACCGCAAGGCCCCGGAGGTAGTATGAAATACCAGTTCGTATATTTGAATGTATCTGCAGTAGGTTTAAATGAATTGGATTCCGTCTGTTTAAATGGCTGGGCGGGCCAAGGAAAACCTTCCCGGAGGTAGTCTAAAATACCTGTTCGTATATTTAAAAATCCGTATATTTAAATATCCGTATATTTAAATGTAGTTACCGTATTTTTCATAGGCGAAACTTTATTCGGTGCTGATGCATGTTGATGGGTTGGTTCCATAGTCATGGTGTTGGTGTGGGTATTGGCGAGCGGCTGCCCTTGTTTTGTTCTTTTCTCTTCTTGTTTGTTGCATTGTCCCTTTCTCTTTGTCAGCAGTGTTTTTTTCATATTGCCATCGATTTTCCATCACTTTAAGCTTCAGATTCTGTTCGCACTTTGCATCATTTCTGTATTCAGTTGTTGTTTCCATGTCAGGTTGCTAGGGTACTTGACTTTCATGACAATGTTGGCACAATTGACAACGGTGTTTCTACTGTTTAATGCAATTAGTCAACTAGTCAACATGCATTGCTTCGTTGATTCGTTATGTGACGACATGTGGTGATTTATTAGTCCTGGCTGATGCAGCACAATACTTCAGATTTCCTTATTACGGCGTCCAACATAGGATGATGATTAAGATGTGCACTGTTTTGGAAATAAAGGAGTTTTGTCAGATCTTTTGCTTGAGTTCTGGTGTGTTGCAGGACTGTCTTGCTGAAGGGCATTTTTTATGGCAAGGTAGTCAATGCTTGACAAAGCTGAAACAGGTGTGTAAAAACTTGGAGCGTGCTGACACGTGCTGACCATCAAATACAAACAAATTCACAGCAATACGCGTTGAAGTGGACATCAGGAATTTCCTTGAATCATTTATCTCTTCGTATGCAATACCTGACATGCTGGATATTCTGGAGCTAGGGGTATAGTCAAGTCGATTTGTGCATTCTCAGAGTCTGTACACATTCTGGACACGGACACAAACGACTCTTGTCAACTTGTCAACCGTTCATATTCAAGAAACTCTGTGCATTTTTGACAAAATCTGTAAGTATTGACTCAGTTCTTTTGGAAATGGCAATTGGTTCAAAGAATTTTCCAAGGTTTTTTTGAACTTTGGTGCCATGGCCCGCTCTGGTGCAGTGGTAGGCGTGCTGCTTGCTGCAGCAGCCTTTGGAAGCTGCTTCCTTGCTGGTGTGCCCACACAGCCACCCCGCGCACCAACGACCCCAAACCATGCGGATTCTCTGGGAGCAGCACCAACGCAGAGCGAGAGCCAGAGCTACTCTTGGGCTGCACCTCTCTTGAGCTTTGGTGCTGCTTTGGGTGTGATCTTCGGCCTTGTGGCCGCCCAGCCTGCCAAGGCAATCACTGCCGAGCAATTCAGCCAGCTCACCTATGCTCAGGTGAGGGGATCTGGCTTGGCCAACCGCTGCCCTACCGTGGAATCCAATGGTACTGAGGTGCCTGTGAAGCCTGGTTCCAAGATGATCAACGTGTGCTTCGAGCCAAAGTCCTTCGCGGTGGAGATTGACACTGACAATGGCAAGGAGTTTGCCACCACCAAGTTGACCACTCGTCAGACCTACACCCTGGCCTTCATTGAGGGCAACTTGGATCCTAACCCAATCACCTTCAAGGAACAGGATGGCATGGACTTCGCAGCCACTACTGTGAAGTTGCCAGATGGTGAGTACGTCCCTTTCCTTTTCACCGTGAAGGAATTGGTCGCCAAGGGTGAAGGCAGCTCTTTCAAGCCAGGCTTTACTTGGGGTGGTGAGTTCAGCGTGCCTTCCTACCGTACAGGAGGTTTCCTTGACCCCAAAGCCCGCGGCATGAACTTGGGTTACGATCAGGCTGTCGCACTGCCTGCAATGCAGGCTGACGGCAAGAGCGGTCAGGAGGACATCTTCAAGGAGACCAACAAGGTGTTCGACGTCGGAAGAGGTGCCATCGAGATGGAAGTGAACAAGGCTTGGGTCACCTTCAGGTCAGTCTTCACGATGTCATTTCTTCTTGGATGCTCCCAATCACTTTGCTGCAGAAATTGAACTTGTTCTGATGTTCGGATGTTCTGTGAAGTTCTGATGTTCTGAAATTGCATTTTACAAGCCTTTAGGTGAACCAAGAGTTGGGCGAGATTGGCGGTGTCTTTGTCTCCAAGCAACCTTCTGACACCGACATGGGTGCCAAAGAGCCAAAGACTGACGGGTGGGAACAGAGAGAAGAGAGAATTCATATGCAGCTAGAGTAGCAGGCATAGATGCCATAACTTTTTCATGTTTTTGGTGCCGTTTTTGCTTTTGGTTTTCACTCTCTTTTTAGACCATCAGAGTCAACTATAATTTGTGTCGAGATGAATAAGCCGGTGGAATATACCTGCGCAACAAATGTCAGTCTTCAGGGTTGGCGCGGCAACAGGATGGAGTCTCGTAACTCGTAAGTCCTGCATTTGTAGTTTTCAATATTTTTCAATCATGTTTTTGAAGTGCAAACGTTAGGGGTTGAATTTCTATCTTGAGATGTGACAGGTTGACTTTTGGTTTGCACCCTGACCTTGGTAGGACGGTTTTGCTGAAGGGCATCTTCTACGGCAAGGTTGTCAATGCGTGAGCATTGGACTTGTCAGAACGCCTCCAAAGCGACGTCTCTTGAACAAAAACGCGAGCGATAGCTGATACCAAGATAATCTAAGGCCTAGATTTTTGCATGGAGTGACCATGTTTGATCCTGCAGATCATCATCTGTCCAGAGAGAGAGAGAGAGAGAGAGAGAAAGAGAGAGAGAGAGAAAACCATTGGACATGTCTCAATTTTTCACAGTGACTGACTTATAGCACTATAAGAAAGAGAACCTTGTGTTGAACTGTTTGAATGGATTGACAAATTTCTGCTTTTGTGCTCAAGTATTTTTTTAGCGGGCATCCAATAGTTTTTGTAAGAGCCACAGCATGGCCCGCTCTGGTGCAGTGGTAGGCGTGCTGCTTGCTGCAGCAGCCTTTGGAAGCTGCTTCCTTGCTGGTGTGCCCACACAGCCACCCAGCGCACCAACGACCCCAAACCATGTGGATTCTCTGGGAGCAGCACCAACGCAGAGCGAGAGCCAGAGCTACTCTTGGGCTGCACCTCTCTTGAGCTTTGGTGCTGCTTTGGGTGTGGTCTTCGGCCTTGTGGCCGCCCAGCCTGCCAAGGCAATCACTGCCGAGCAGTTCAGCCAGCTCACCTATGCTCAGGTGAGGGGATCTGGCTTGGCCAACCGTTGCCCTACCGTTGAATCCAATGGTACTGAGGTGCCTGTGAAGCCTGGTTCCAAGATGATCAACGTGTGCTTCGAGCCAAAGTCCTTCGCGGTGGAGATTGACACTGACAATGGCAAGGAGTTTGCCACCACCAAGTTGACCACTCGTCAGACCTACACCCTGGCCTTCATTGAGGGCAACTTGGATCCTAACCCAATCACCTTCAAGGAACAGGATGGCATGGACTTCGCAGCCACTACTGTGAAGTTGCCAGATGGTGAGTACGTCCCTTTCCTTTTCACCGTGAAGGAATTGGTCGCCAAGGGTGAAGGCAGCTCTTTCAAGCCAGGCTTTACTTGGGGTGGTGAGTTCAGCGTGCCTTCCTACCGTACAGGAGGTTTCCTTGACCCCAAAGCCCGCGGCATGAACTTGGGTTACGATCAGGCTGTCGCACTGCCTGCAATGCAGGCTGACGGCAAGAGCGGTCAGGAGGACATCTTCAAGGAGACCAACAAGGTGTTCGACGTCGGAAGAGGTGCCATCGAGATGGAAGTGAACAAGGCTTGGGTCACCTTCAGGTCAGTCTTCACGATGTCATTTCTTCTTGGATGCTCCCAATCACTTTGCTGCAGAAATTGAACTTGTTCTGATGTTCGGATGTTCTGTGAAGTTCTGATGTTCTGAAATTGCATTTTACAAGCCTTTAGGTGAACCAAGAGTTGGGCGAGATTGGTGGTGTCTTTGTCTCCAAGCAACCTTCTGACACCGACATGGGCGCCAAAGAGCCAAAGACTGACGGGTGGGAACAGAGAGAAGAGAGAATTCATATGCAGCTAGAGTAGCAGGCATAGATGCCATAACTTTTTCATGTTTTTGGTGCCGTTTTTGCTTTTGGTTTACACTCTCTTTTTAGACCATCAGAGTCAACTATAATTTGTGTCGAGATGAATAAGCCGGTGGAATATACCTGCGCAACAAATGTCAGTCTTCAGGGTTGGCGCGGCAACAGGATGGAGTCTCGTAACTCGTAAGTCCTGCATTTGTAGTTTTCAATATTTTTCAATCATGTTTTTGAAGTGCAAACGTTAGGGGTTGAATTTCTATCTTGAGATGTGACAGGTTGACTTTTGGTTTGCACCCTGACCTTGGTAGGACGGTTTTGCTGAAGGGCATCTTCTACGGCAAGGTTGTCAATGCGTGAGCATTGGACTTGTCAGAACGCCTCCAAAGCGACGTCTCTTGAACAAAAACGCGAGCGATAGCTGATACCAAGATAATCTAAGGCCTAGATTTTTGCATGGAGTGACCATGTTTGATCCTGCAGATCATCATCTGTCCAGAGAGAGAGAGAGAGAGAGAGAGAGAAAGAGAGAGAGAGAGAAAACCATTGGACATGTCTCAATTTTTCACAGTGACTGACTTATAGCACTATAAGAAAGAGAACCTTGTGTTGAACTGTTTGAATGGATTGACAAATTTCTGCTTTTGTGCTCAAGTATTTTTTTAGCGGGCATCCAATAGTTTTTGTAAGAGCCACAGCATGGCCCGCTCTGGTGCAGTGGTAGGCGTGCTGCTTGCTGCAGCAGCCTTTGGAAGCTGCTTCCTTGCTGGTGTGCCCACACAGCCACCCCGCGCACCAACGACCCCAAACCATGTGGATTCTCTGGGAGCAGCACCAACGCAGAGCGAGAGCCAGAGCTACTCTTGGGCTGCACCTCTCTTGAGCTTTGGTGCTGCTTTGGGTGTGATCTTCGGCCTTGTGGCCGCCCAGCCTGCCAAGGCAATCACTGCCGAGCAGTTCAGCCAGCTCACCTATGCTCAGGTGAGGGGATCTGGCTTGGCCAACCGTTGCCCTACCGTTGAATCCAATGGTACTGAGGTGCCTGTGAAGCCTGGTTCCAAGATGATCAACGTGTGCTTCGAGCCAAAGTCCTTCGCGGTGGAGATTGACACTGACAATGGCAAGGAGTTTGCCACCACCAAGTTGACCACTCGTCAGACCTACACCCTGGCCTTCATTGAGGGCAACTTGGATCCTAACCCAATCACCTTCAAGGAACAGGATGGCATGGACTTCGCAGCCACTACTGTGAAGTTGCCAGATGGTGAGTACGTCCCTTTCCTTTTCACCGTGAAGGAATTGGTCGCCAAGGGTGAAGGCAGCTCTTTCAAGCCAGGCTTTACTTGGGGTGGTGAGTTCAGCGTGCCTTCCTACCGTACAGGAGGTTTCCTTGACCCCAAAGCCCGCGGCATGAACTTGGGTTACGATCAGGCTGTCGCACTGCCTGCAATGCAGGCTGACGGCAAGAGCGGTCAGGAGGACATCTTCAAGGAGACCAACAAGGTGTTCGACGTCGGAAGAGGTGCCATCGAGATGGAAGTGAACAAGGCTTGGGTCACCTTCAGGTCAGTCTTCACGATGTCATTTCTTCTTGGATGCTCCCAATCACTTTGCTGCAGAAATTGAACTTGTTCTGATGTTCGGATGTTCTGTGAAGTTCTGATGTTCTGAAATTGCATTTTACAAGCCTTTAGGTGAACCAAGAGTTGGGCGAGATTGGCGGCGTCTTTGTCTCCAAGCAACCTTCTGACACCGACATGGGCGCCAAAGAGCCAAAGACTGACGGGTGGGAACAGAGAGAAGAGAGAATTCATATGCAGCTAGAGTAGCAGGCATAGATGCCATAACTTTTTCATGTTTTTGGTGCCGTTTTTGCTTTTGGTTTACACTCTCTTTTTAGACCATTAGAGTCAACTATAATTTGTGTCGAGATGAATAAGCCGGTGGAATATACCTGCGCAACAAATGTCAGTCTTCAGGGTTGGCGCGGCAACAGGATGGAGTCTCGTAACTCGTAAGTCCTGCATTTGTAGTTTTCAATATTTTTCAATCATGTTTTTGAAGTGCAAACGTTAGGGGTTGAATTTCTATCTTGAGATGTGACAGGTTGACTTTTGGTTTGCACCCTGACCTTGGTAGGACGGTTTTGCTGAAGGGCATCTTCTACGGCAAGGTTGTCAATGCGTGAGCATTGGACTTGTCAGAACGCCTCCAAAGCGACGTCTCTTGAACAAAAACGCGAGCGATAGCTGATACCAAGATAATCTAAGGCCTAGATTTTTGCATGGAGTGACCATGTTTGATCCTGCAGATCATCATCTGTCCAGAGAGAGAGAGAGAGAGAGAAAGAGAGAGAGAGAGAAAACCATTGGACATGTCTCAATTTTTCACAGTGACTGACTTATAGCACTATCAAAGCGATTGACTTATAGCACTATAAGAAAGAAAACCTTCTGTTGACCTATTTTCATGGATTGCGGACCAACTTCTGCCTTTTGTGCTCAAGTATTTTTTTGGCGGGCATCCAATAGTTTTTGTAAGAGCCACAGCATGGCCCGCTCTGGTGCAGTGGTAGGCGTGCTGCTTGCTGCAGCAGCCTTTGGAAGCTGCTTCCTTGCTGGTGTGCCCACACAGCCACCCCGCGCACCAACGACCCCAAACCATGTGGATTCTCTGGGAGCAGCACCAACGCAGAGCGAGAGCCAGAGCTACTCTTGGGCTGCACCTCTCTTGAGCTTTGGTGCTGCTTTGGGTGTGATCTTCGGCCTTGTGGCCGCCCAGCCTGCCAAGGCAATCACTGCCGAGCAGTTCAGCCAGCTCACCTATGCTCAGGTGAGGGGATCTGGCTTGGCCAACCGTTGCCCTACCGTTGAATCCAATGGTACTGAGGTGCCTGTGAAGCCTGGTTCCAAGATGATCAACGTGTGCTTCGAGCCAAAGTCCTTCGCGGTGGAGATTGACACTGACAATGGCAAGGAGTTTGCTACCACCAAGTTGACCACTCGTCAGACCTACACCCTGGCCTTCATTGAGGGCAACTTGGATCCTAACCCAATCACCTTCAAGGAACAGGATGGCATGGACTTCGCAGCCACTACTGTGAAGTTGCCAGATGGTGAGTACGTCCCTTTCCTTTTCACCGTGAAGGAATTGGTCGCCAAGGGTGAAGGCAGCTCTTTCAAGCCAGGCTTTACTTGGGGTGGTGAGTTCAGCGTGCCTTCCTACCGTACAGGAGGTTTCCTTGACCCCAAAGCCCGCGGCATGAACTTGGGTTACGATCAAGCTGTCGCACTGCCTGCAATGCAGGCTGACGGCAAGAGCGGTCAGGAGGACATCTTCAAGGAGACCAACAAGGTGTTCGACGTCGGAAGAGGTGCCATCGAGATGGAAGTGAACAAGGCTTGGGTCACCTTCAAGTCAGTCTTCACGATGTCATTTCTTCTTGGATGCTCCCAATCACTTTGCTGCAGAAATTGAACTTGTTCTGATGTTTTGATGTTCTGATGTTCTGTGAAGTTCTGATGTTCTGAAACTGCATTTTGCAAGCCTTTAGGTGAACCAAGAGTTGGGCGAGATTGGTGGTGTCTTTGTCTCCAAGCAACCTTCTGACACCGACATGGGTGCCAAAGAGCCAAAGACTGATGGGTGGGAACAGAGCTGTAGTTGCCGGTGTAGATTCTTGCTTTGGTTTACATTCTCTGTGGAGCATCAGAGTCGACTATAATTGTGTCAAGATGAATAAGCCGGAATATTCTTGTCTTATCGGCAGCACTAGTAGCCCTTGGAGAGGTGCGATGACTTTTAATTCCAATGGGACACGGTATCATTTTTTTCAGCTCCAAGCAGAAGGAAAGGACATGACATTCTAATGAAACATGAGGTATACAACTGCTTGTTTTGCCAAGTTAGCCCCACACATGATACTTGATACCTCAATGTCCATCAACAGGCCATCGGTTTCGCCACTTTTGGAGTCATGAAAAATCACAGGGTTGCAACCAATCCAACTGTTGCTTGTGCCAGGACGGTTCTTCTGAAGGGCATTTTCTACGGCAAAGTGGTGAATGCTTGAGAGAGCCAGTCTCACTGAGATTTTCATGTGTGGTGTGTGCCCGAAAAATGCTCTCTTCCTGCCTCTGTGCAAAGCGAAAACAGCTCATTCACTTCTCAATGGCTTTGCACATCATGGATTCTCAGCCACTGATGGAATCGTTTGTAGGTTCCAATTCTGGGGACATCCAGAGTCATTTCCTTATCTTGGTGAATTTCAGCGATACTCAGCAACATTTTGCCACACAGCAAAACACTCATCCGTTTATTCAGGTGTACTTCATAAACGACAACAAATATCAAAGATTCAGGGAAGTCTTTACTCTCCCAAACGATTACAAAACCCTTTTGGCCCAAGTTGTTTTTAATCGCTCATTCTCGGAAGCACGAGGAAAATGGCCCGCTCTGGTGCAGTGGTAGGCGTGCTGCTTGCTGCAGCAGCCTTTGGAAGCTGCTTCCTTGCTGGTGTGCCCACACAGCCACCCCGCGCACCAACGACCCCAAACCATGTGGATTCTCTGGGAGCAGCACCAACGCAGAGCGAGAGCCAGAGCTACTCTTGGGCTGCACCTCTCTTGAGCTTTGGTGCTGCTTTGGGTGTGATCTTCGGCCTTGTGGCCGCCCAGCCTGCCAAGGCAATCACTGCCGAGCAGTTCAGCCAGCTCACCTATGCTCAGGTGAGGGGATCTGGCTTGGCCAACCGTTGCCCTACCGTGGAATCCAATGGTACTGAGGTTCCTGTGAAGCCTGGTTCCAAGATGATCAACGTGTGCTTCGAGCCAAAGTCCTTCGCAGTGGAGATTGACACTGACAATGGCAAGGAGTTTGCCACCACCAAGTTGACCACTCGTCAGACCTACACCCTGGCCTTCATTGAGGGCAACTTGGATCCTAACCCAATCACCTTCAAGGAACAGGATGGCATGGACTTCGCAGCCACTACTGTGAAGTTGCCAGATGGTGAGTACGTCCCTTTCCTTTTCACCGTGAAGGAATTGGTCGCCAAGGGTGAGGGCAGCTCTTTCAAGCCAGGCTTCACTTGGGGTGGTGAGTTCAGCGTGCCTTCCTACCGTACAGGAGGTTTCCTTGACCCCAAAGCCCGCGGCATGAACTTGGGTTACGATCAGGCTGTTGCACTGCCTGCAATGCAGGCTGACGGCAAGAGCGGTCAGGAGGACATCTTCAAGGAGACCAACAAGGTGTTCGACGTCGGAAGAGGTGCCATCGAGATGGAAGTGAACAAGGCTTGGGTCACCTTCAAGTCAGTCTTCACGATGTCATTTCTTCTTGGATGCTCCCAATCACTTTGCTGCAGAAATTGAACTTGTTCTGATGTTCTGATGTTCTGATGTTCTGTGAAGTTCTGATGTTCTGAAATTGCATTTTGCAAGCCTTTAGGTGAACCAAGAGTTGGGCGAGATTGGCGGTGTCTTTGTCTCCAAGCAACCTTCTGACACCGACATGGGTGCCAAAGAGCCAAAGACTGACGGGCGGGAACAGAGACCAGACAGACCAGAGACGGATGAGTGGAAGGTGATGGAAGGTGATGGAAGGTGGTTGTAGCCAAATTCTGCACGGATTGTGCTGGTCACCAACATTTGCTCTGGGCCAACCAAGTAGTCGATCACTAGAACTAGGGTCATGTTGGACAGGCAAAATAGAGGTCCAATTGATATGAGTTTGAAAGCAAGGCAGGTGCGTAATCCGATTCCAGGGCAATGCGCAGATGATATGGATACTAGATATCTCATGATATCTCTAGATTCGTATCACTGACCAGGTCGGTTCTTGTTCTTTGAATGTCTTTGGTGCTGATTTTTTTGCCAGGACAGTGCTGCTGAAGGGAATCTTCTACGGTAAGGTGGTGAATGCGTGAAGTATCGTAGAGCACTCCGAGAGGGCGAACAACGGAGAGCAGCAGAGATTAGATGTTGCAAGTGGCTGAAAATCACTGAATCATATGATCATCACATATCACATATGATTTATATATATATATATGATAGTCATTCGATAATCATGTTGTATTCGCGTCAATGTGTTCACCTTTTTGCGCCGGACATCATATCTGTGAACTTTTCTTCCTGGAATCCCCAGCAAGGGTCCAGATTGTCAACAGGATGTTGATGGCTACACGTGTTGCGGCCGCTTCAAATTCGAAAATATTTTTGGCTCAACCTTTCAAGTAGGATCCATTGTCTAGCAGCTTAGCATTAGTTTTTGTAAGAGCCACATCATGGCCCGCTCTGGTGCAGTGGTAGGCGTGCTGCTTGCTGCAGCAGCCTTTGGAAGCTGCTTCCTTGCTGGTGTGCCCACACAGCCACCCCGCGCACCAACGACCCCAAACCATGTGGATTCTCTGGGAGCAGCACCAACGCAGAGCGAGAGCCAGAGCTACTCTTGGGCTGCACCTCTCTTGAGCTTTGGTGCTGCTTTGGGTGTGATCTTCGGCCTTGTGGCCGCCCAGCCTGCCAAGGCAATCACTGCCGAGCAGTTCAGCCAGCTCACCTATGCTCAGGTGAGGGGATCTGGCTTGCCCAACCGTTGCCCTACCGTGGAATCCAATGGTACTGAGGTTCCTGTGAAGCCTGGTTCCAAGATGATCAACGTGTGCTTCGAGCCAAAGTCCTTCGCAGTGGAGATTGACACTGACAATGGCAAGGAGTTTGCCACCACCAAGTTGACCACTCGTCAGACCTACACCCTGGCCTTCATTGAGGGCAACTTGGATCCTAACCCAATCACCTTCAAGGAACAGGATGGCATGGACTTCGCAGCCACTACTGTGAAGTTGCCAGATGGTGAGTACGTCCCTTTCCTTTTCACCGTGAAGGAATTGGTCGCCAAGGGTGAGGGCAGCTCTTTCAAGCCAGGCTTCACTTGGGGTGGTGAGTTCAGCGTGCCTTCCTACCGTACAGGAGGTTTCCTTGACCCCAAAGCCCGCGGCATGAACTTGGGTTACGATCAGGCTGTTGCACTGCCTGCAATGCAGGCTGACGGCAAGAGCGGTCAGGAGGACATCTTCAAGGAGACCAACAAGGTGTTCGACGTCGGAAGAGGTGCCATCGAGATGGAAGTGAACAAGGCTTGGGTCACCTTCAGGTCAGTCTTCACGATGTCATTTCTTCTTGGATGCTCCCAATCACTTTGCTGCAGAAATTGAACTTGTTCTGATGTTCGGATGTTCTGTGAAGTTCTGATGTTCTGAAATTGCATTTTACAAGCCTTTAGGTGAACCAAGAGTTGGGCGAGATTGGCGGTGTCTTTGTCTCCAAGCAACCTTCTGACACCGACATGGGTGCCAAAGAGCCAAAGACTGACGGGTGAGTGGAGAGTGAAGGAACTGCTAGGACTACACGATGAAGGAATTTTTCTTCAAACATTTGGAGTAGCTGATGCGTCATTGTCATGGGTATCGGGATATCTCCTTTGTTTTTGAAACGACAATAGTGACATCTGTTTTATGTTTGCTTTTTGTTGGTACTTGATCTATGTTGATCTTGGCGAAGCCATGTTCTGCGGGATGAGTTGAATGTGCCAGGACTGTCCTGCTCAAGGGCATTTTTTACGGCAAAGTGGTGAATGCTTGAGAGAACCAAGCGGCCCAAGCGGCCCAAGGGGCCCAAGGGGCTAAACAGGCTAAACAAATCTAAACAAGTGTCTTTGCGATGAATGGGGTCGTAATATGAATCATGTTTATATGAATTATATGAATCATATATATATATAATTATATATATACATATAATATATGAATCATATAACATTACATTATGATACATTATGAACTATTATGTCTCATGAAACACGAGCAAACACGAGTGAGAAATAGAACGGGTAGTGTGAGTAATAGACAAGTCATTCATGGGATGAGAACCGTCAATGTGAGTCGCCCGGGACACCGTGGCTCCATGCTGAAAAGAGCTGAGCAAAGATCCTTAAAAAAGAAAAGCTGGGAAAAGTCTTCGAACAGAGCCGTTTTGCATCGCGCAACGCGGCTTCGCATGGTTTCGCAGTGAAGTTCTGGCTGACCTTCATAGTCTGATTTGTGACATTCTTCTCGACATGCTCAGCTTCAGGATGGGGCTTGAAATCTTTGAACATGATTCTGCTCCATCAACATGTTCAAGGAGCACTTTATTTCAGAGGTTTGGACAGAACGCACGATCATGCCAGACTGTGACAGAAACACATGACCACACATGCACCTCCAACACCAACCGAAATGCATATCTACTGTAGGCATATCATGGAATATCTAGGGAATATCTAGGTAAAGCTTCCAAGAAAATGATGAGCATGCTACACTGCCAAAACCCAGCCCTCCATGAAGCAAGGCATGGTTCTAATGTCATTGTCCTTGCGCATATTCCAAGCAACACTGAGCACCGAATGCAAGAAACGAATCCCAATTCTTTGTTGAACAAGCAGACACAAAACAGAATTTTACAAATCAAAGCCAGAAAACAAATCAAATACATTCAAATACATAATCTGTGGTAGCACAAGTTTTTAAGCGATCTGGGAGCAGTGCACATCTTCATTGCTTTGGACCCAATGGGAGACATGGCAAAGGGCCCATGTGGTTTCTTGCGGCATGTGTTGACAGCGCCTGAAAAGTTCACAGTTTGGCATTCGGAGATTTTGGCAACTTTTGAAACTGACCCTTGTGACCGTTGTGTGAAATTCGGATGTTTTAAACTTAAACGTTGTGGGAAACGTCGAAGACGACCAATGCACTGCACAAATCTTCCCATATCCGTGCCCCGATCTGTATCATACACAGCCATATATGTATATCTAATAATGTATATTATATAATTATATAATTTAATAATATTATATATATATATATCTGATGATATGTATATATATATATTATGTTATATATGAACAAATACATAATGTACTATATATATAATAATAATAATAGATAAATAAATAAATAAATAGATAAATATATATATATATATTTATTTATATATTTATACAGCGATATAGATGAGATTTGGTGTCCCTTGTCTCCCTGTTGTTTCACGTCGTAATACGCAGCGTTGTTTCATGTTGTTTCACGCAGTTGTTTCTCATTAATTTTTGGATTCAGTTGAGTCTTTTTGTCAGATTGTCACACCTTTCATAGAATTGGATGATGGGAAAAATTTCAGGAAAACCCTATATTTGATGGTAAAAACCATGGTTTCCTGTAAATTTTCCCTTAAACCAATCCAGTGAACCTTGTGAGAGCCAGATTCAGCCAGGGTGAATTGTGACGCTTTGGGCATTGCCCTGTCTTTAGTGACCTGGCTTCTGCTGGTCATCACGGATTTCATTGTGGCACGGGTCCTGAACGGGAAGCAGGACATGTGAGATCGAGAGCCAGGGAGAACCAGGGAGAGCCTTTGGGTAATCATGAGAAATCAAAGTATCTTGCCATTTTTTCGAGCTTATGGTCAAAAATTCTCATGTGTCAAAAATGGCTCTCGTTTGGCATTCTCCAGCTTTTCGCTTCAAACTTTGGCTGTGATCCAATTGCCAAAGCCCAGAAGGATTGGCACGTTGCTCCCAGGTTCGCTTCGTTCTGGCTGATACCTCAGAGGTGTAGCTGTTGCAGACTCTGGACTTGACATGCCTTGACTCCATCGTCTTGACAGAATCGTTTCGCAATGAGTCACTCTATCTGTATATATAATATGTATATATAATATGTATTAAATATGGTCATACGTATAAACCTATAGACGTAGAATATTATGTTCACAAAAATGTTCAAACACAAACACACACACATATCCATATCCATATCTATATCTATATATATATATATCTATATATATATCTATATATATATATATTAGTTGTTTCAAATTGTTTCTCTGGATTTCTCTAGTCTCCATCCTTCTCCATCCTTCTCCATCCTCTGTCCTTCCGACCTTTTGTCGCTGCAACGCCAAGTTCGCTTGGTTTACCTCCAGCCGGCCGAGATTTCGATGGGTGCAGTGCCGTATTGCGGCGGATCTTTTGACTGTTACTTTTTGATACTTTATGCATCTTTTATGCATCTTGTCTCAATGTGGAAGCAATATGGAGAAGTCAAGCTAGCAGTTCTGGGGCTGAGCTTCCGGAGGTTCTTGCCTTTTTGCGGCGTGGCCAAGCTTGTTGGTGTGATGCGTTTCATTTTTAAAAGACATAGACAACAGTTTTGATAGTTTTTGTTTGATCAGGATCGCCGATGTTTAAAACTTCCGATGACTCTTTTCATCTGGGTGGACCATGGCCATGAAGACTTTGACGGCGTGCAGACTCTGTGCTGATCCTTCAGCTCACACATTGTGCAGGTTCCATTTACTGATCTAGGCCTTTTTCTCATGGCCTTGTCTGGAGCTTAGGTTCACGGAGAGGTCCCAAGATGAATCAATATCGTTTGTGAAAGTTCTAAACGGACTTGGGCTACCTGCTTTGCAAGCAGCAGACAGAGCAGCCAATCCAAGCAGAACCAGGATTCTAGCATACTGAAATATACAAAGTATATATATATATACACCTATACATATAGAATCATATATATATATACATATGTATACATACAGGTTTATATATCTGGTATATCTGAGCATGTATATATATATAGATGTATCTTTGACACAGCGACATCCAAGGTATCAGTTGCTCTTGATGTTATCACTGCCCGAGACCTCAGGGATTGAGAGTCATTGCTGGTGGGATAGCCGGCACCTGGATGTCTTAGCAACAAGTAGCAATATTTGGCGACATAGCAATGGCAAGAAACATGTCCTTTCACATGAGAAGCGTCAACCGTGTCATTGCAGAATTGCTGCAGAATTGCTGCAGAATTGCAACTGCCAAAAAACAAACACTGCTCTGTGTCCCAATCGTTCTTGATTGCGCGCTGTTTGCTATCCTCAGCTTAGCAGCGCTTGAAGGGCAACTTGACAAGTTGCTGTCAAGATTGGACGCCAGCTTGAAGGGCTTGGCAAAAGCCAGACGGCCAGATTGCTAAGGGTCTCGCACGTGCGGGCTGTGACCACTGACCCGGGCACGATTTCATTGAGGCAACGGGTCGGCATGTGTCGGCCAATTTGAGACAGCGATGAGCAAAGTGTGGTCATTTCTGTGTCCAGCTTGGATTTTTGGATGTTTTAATGAGGCGCTGTGAACCAAAATCGATTTTTTGTCCAGCTGACGTTTCATCAAAGTTCTGTGTGCAGTTCGGCGCCTGACGGCTTTAGCAACGCGCGGCACTGCAAACTCTGCCAGGTGGGGTCTCCGCTTTGAAGTTCTCTGAATTCCAGGTTTCATCCAGGTTGCATACAGGTTTCATCCAGGTTTGCGTTTGACCAGCTTACCGTTTGGTTGCCCTTGCTCCCAACTTGAGAGCTCAGCTTTGGAATGCACATGCTGCGTGCACATGTCAGGGCCGGTGGAAGCCGCCTCGAGCGCATCATTGCAAGACGCCGGACTCTCACACTGCCATTACTTTGACAATCTTTGGAACCAAGTTGCAACACATGGCGAACTGTAGCATGATCTAAGCATATTTAAGCTGTAGCATGCTGTAGCTCTTGCCAAACAATGAATCTGAGCTCATTCCCCTTTTCAAATGTTCTTTGCTTTGCACACTTCTCGCAAGAAGTGTGTAAATTGATGTAAATTGATACTGTCGTGTTTTGTTGGTCATGTCCAAGCTCATTTCCTTCTGTGTCCAAAATAAAAAACATGTTCATCAGTCTCTTTTTTGGGGGTTTCCTATATTATGGGGTACCCCCAGTCATCATCCATTTATAGATGGGTTTCTTCATGAAATAAACCATCAATTCTGGGGTACCCGAGAAAATGGACACCTCCAGATGTTACATCCAGAGCGTGACTCTGGCAACTGGTCAGGTGCCGTCGCTGCATCTTTCGCATGGACGGCCCTGTAGAAGCGGCTTCTTCATTACATGATAGCTATGATGATAGCTGATAGCTATGTTTTTCAAACTGTATAGCCAATGATAGCGATGTTTTTCAACCGCTTCCTTTAGGAATGGACACCATTTGTCGCTGGTTGTGATCTCCTGGTACTCTGCAGGACCACCATTGTCCATGGATCAACAATTGTGTCGGCCTCTCCAACCAGAAACTCTTCATCCTCTTTCTAGGCCCGAGTGCCCGATCCCATTCAGGTGAATATGGATGAATATGGGATGAATATATGGGTTTCCACTTTGTGTTGACATCCTTTTGCCTCTTCTGTCATTGCCCTTATTGTACCATAGAAGGTCTAGGCGTTTCTCTCATATTCTCAGTATTAAACAAGTCGAGCACAAGTAGATACTGTGAAGCATGGTCTTTATACTGATGTATGTTATAGTGTTATATATGTTGTTGTATGAGACCACATTGAAATTTGTCGTATTCAATACAATTTGAAAGTTGATATGGTCACTAATTTACCAATGTAGATATGGGAGTTTCTTGAAATGGAGAATCCCCAAGTCACCATAGGTTTCAATACATTTCATTGGTCATCCATGACGACTGGATGCGGGGGGTCAGCCATTAGGAAACCTTCAGCCATGGCACCATGATGTTCATGATGTTCTTATTTAGTGACACCTTTTATGTATGGGTCCTGAAGTGTCCTGCAGGGCCAGGCCTTGAAGCATGTTGCTGCATTGCTGCATGTTGCTGCACAGCCTTTTTGCCAGTCGGGCTTTTCAACGTTACACAACTTGTTGTCTCAGGATTTTTTTTGCACGTTAACGAAAGCGGTATCTTCAAACAGGTCAAGTATCTAAGTGTTCCTTAAAAGATGGTGTGTTCATTCCTTGGAACAAGTGTTCTTTCACAAGAGCTCTGCGCGAAAAAACACTATGTCTTTAACTAGGGTGCAGAATTCCTGTAAATAATGCCACCACATACATCTGCAATTCCACTACATACTTCATGCACCATATAATATCGTGTAATCAATATACAATCAGATATAATCTATCTTTATATGTACAAATACATTGGTGTACTTGGGTTAAGTCCCCTTTATATACAGTGTAATTTGTGCTTGTACGCATCTAATGGTTTTGAGCGGTCGAGGGATGGGGTATGGAGAAATTTTGGATTGGTATTATTCTCTTAGATTCTGTGAGAATCTGAAACGTGGGGCACTTAACCAACGTATCCCGAAATACACACACACATATATAGAGATAGATAGATATAAATAGATATGTCGAGCACTGAAGAGATATTTGAAGCGACAGAAGATGCACCTCATTCACAAAGTCAAGTGGAAATACACTTAATTTTGCGTGGCTCGGACATGCACAAAGTGACGTTTCTGGGTGTAGGAACAAGTCAAGTAATTGATTCAAACATTCAGGGTCCTAGGAGCATTCCATGGATTCAAGATTAAGAATTCATAAGAATTCAGGATTCCCAGAATCAGTTCCAAATCGTGAACCTTGAGTGCCAGTCCTTCGAATGAGGACATTCTACCGTATCTTGAATCCTGAATACACATGTTTCCGAGTGACAATTTCTGCTATCTATACATCCATCCATTCATCTATCTATCTATTGGTTATCCATTTATTGATTTAGTATGATTTAGTTATTGACTGATCCACTATTGCCCTTCATTTTATCGAACCTCCGTTCACTTCACTGAGCGAAAGAAACTGACAGTTCCTGAAGGCCCCTGGAAATTCCTGGGTCAAAACAGTTGGGCAAAACAACAAGCTCGAGGAAGATAAAGACATGTGGTATGTTTTTGAATCTTTTTGTTCTCAAACTTTTTTGCTCTTAGTGTAAGAATCAAGAACGTCAAATTGTTAAGAACAAAGTCGTTCGGTTGATACAACCAAAAGACGTTTAAAGATTGTTCATGCTTTCATATTTAAGTTTCGGTTTCTTGAGGTCAAAACGAGCCAAACTCAATGCTTTCAAGCGGTTTGGCGGTCCATGTTTGGAGAAACCAGATATCCCTGGTATGCTTCTCTTTGATGGTCCTCAGTACATTTGGTTGCAGTTTCCGATACTAGAAAAAGGATACTAGAAAAGAACGTCAAGTTGTAGACTGTAGACCAGGACATGAGAAAAAGTACGGTAGGCTCCTCTCATCTTCCAAGAACAAGGTTGGTTTTGAGTGGTTGGTAGTCTATGCATATTATTCTTAGACATACACATGCCATACTTGTACATATGAGGAATACTTCAGCATGTTGTACACATGCATTCATACGTACCCATATTTATACGTCTTGCAGTCTTGACATTTAGCTGGTCGGAGTTTCGAAACAACCGAAACCAAGATACGCTCTTTGGGAAACCAAGCTCAACGCCGAGCCAAAATTTGAAATTCGAAAAAAAGCAACAACTCTAAAAATATCTCTTAATACTTTTAAAGTGAAATCCGTTCCAGTCAGTTCAAATCAACACTTTATGACAGTTAATCATGTTATCCATCGTTATCCAGCCATATTCTAATACAAGTTTTTTTGTGGCCTTCGCCTTGCTTCATGATTCAATTTGTGTCGCATCCGTGGTACCCGTGGCACCCGCGCCGCAGTTTACACCTGCAGTAGCGCAGTGTTCACGTTGCTTCTCTTGGCAGCGGGTGTCTTCTACTGGCTCTGGGCCGGGATGCCAAAATCGTCCGATTCCGATTCCCAGAGGTTTGTAGAGGCGGGTCCAGGTCCAGGTGTTCAGCCTGTTCAGCACTCTAACAGGGCCGATTCTTTGAGACTTTGAGATCTTCAATGAGTTTAAAAATGTTAAATATGTTTTAGTGATTTTAACAAATAATCCTGCAATTGCAATGTGAAGTCCTGCTTTGTTCAGCTTTGTTCATGTCCATGGCACGCGCATGGTGCGCTCAGAGCCAAAGCTCGTGGTCTGATGCGCCTCCTCCGGGAAGCGCTTCACTCATTTGCAGCGATCTCAGCGCGGAGATCGGATGGAAACGACAAGGCGACAAGGCGACAAGGCGACTACTCTTTGCCACTTCCAAAATCTTTCAAAGATATCGTTCCAACGTGTTGGAAAATGGATAGGCAACGAATAAAACCAGCTGACGCGACATTTCTTTCGTGTCAACTTTCATGCAGCTTTGATTGAAAACACTTTGCCTAGAAATATTTGAGATTGTCTTACCATCTGAGGTTAGTAAGAGTTTGACAAGTTTGACATTCAATTTCTTTCAAGCGACCAGCGTTTCGAGCGTAAGGCTGTGGACTTGTCGCTGTCGAGTGCTTTGCAGCCGTGCTCTTTGTAAGTGACTTTCTCCAGGCGCACAGCACGGCAAAGTCTTGCAACAAGACTGGCAAATTGACTTCAATGATTGTTTAAATGTACTTTAGTGATCTTTAGTGTCTTTATCATCTTTAATCGTCTTTTATCTTTCCACATTTTCGACATTTCGCCACATCTTTTCAGCACAGCTGTGGCCGAATTGGGGAAGAATATTTTTTTCGAGTCCGAAGATTAGGACGCAGCCAGCCAGTCTTGGAATCACAGGAACAGGTGGAGTCCATCCAGATGAATAGCACATTAGTGGAAACGTGCCCTGATCTGAGTTAGGCATGGCAGGCATGACTGAGGCCTTTCAGATGCAAGGATCCCCTACTATGTTGCTACTTCGAGCATTGTGTGCTGAAACAAAATCAATGAAAGTTCATGATTCATTTCATATTCATTTCATATTTATTTCACAATTCATTTTCATATTTATTTTCATATCCACATGGTATCCGTTTTGGTGTTTTCATATTGATCCTTTTTTTTTGTGTAAACTTCGCCAGGTACCAGCGCACCCATGGGCAGCGGGCGTCCTTCACCGAGCACTTCATGGCAATCTTCGGGCCAAGCTGGTCATCCCCTGGGGTCATCATGGGTCATCCCATGTCATCCCATGGCCTTTTACGCCATCGGAAAGCCATGGCTTTCCGACAGAGAATTTTCCATGGAAAAAACTGTTTCAAAACCATGGAGACATGGAAAAACTGTTTCAAAATGTTTGAACAATGTGATTGAACTTCAACTGACGATACAGCGGTCTGATATGGTCTGATGATATTATTTTCAAAGGGTCACTTAGGTTATGCACCCTTTGGGACACTTGTTGGATTTTGCTGTGCACCATTTTCGCGAGATTGTTTTGGCAGCATGAGGAGAAAACAACATCTGGAAAAAAAACTGCAATCGGAACGGAAGCAACATTTGTTGACATGTCAACACATTGGATTCATAGTGCGATCAAGTTCCCTGTCGACATCTGTCGACATGTCCAGGGCATCCCAAGACACCCGGTGACATATCGTATCCGTTTGAGGAGACAAAACGAATCTAGTTGTATTGAAAACATTTGAAAACCATTTCCGCCACGGTGTGGAGGTGGACATGGCCGTTTCCATTTCCCTCTGCCCCTGAGACTGGGCCTTGCGCGTGACAGTGGAGCAGTTTGGTAGAGTTTCATCTTTGTTGACTTTGGATTTTTTTTATATCAAAATACATCAAATGTAGGACATTCATTCACTCACTCAGTCATTCATTCATTCATACATATTCAGCATCAAGTTGGAGCCGGCTAGCATCTTTTATTTCAAGCGAGTTACTCGCTTCCAGTTAAGTCTAAGGTTGTCGTGCAAGTTGTGCCAAATTGTGTGAGGCCTGACTACACGGAGCCAGCCATTGCTGACGAAGAGGTTTGGAGCCAGGAGACAGGGACGTCTGCGCTGGCACTGCCTAACGTCATACCAGAAAAAAAACACGACATACCACGACACACCATGACATACCATAACATCGCATGATATACCAGTACATTCCAGTACATACCATTACATACACTCTAATTTCATTACATTTCATACCTTACATTCGTAGATAGACAGAAAGATGTTCTCATGGCCATGGCACGTGGCAGGAGAGCACCGATGACCACAACAGTTTGGGCATCGCCGGGGAGGAAAGTGAGGAGATGATGGAGACGGTACAGGCAGCGGCTTCAGCGGTTCCACCGATCATCCAAACTAGATCAGTTTAGTAAAGCTATGGTGACTTGGTGATCCATTTTGAGAAACCCCCAAATATCATCAAATATCCAAATGGGTATGGATCAATACCTATTAATACCATTTTTAGTGGGATGAACATCCATTTACCAGCTATTTTGATGTGAACAGAAGGGGTACAAGGTTTTGACACACTGCCAAATGTGTTTCAAGGATACACAGTGTGTGTCGCATGACGTTAGAGCCACCGTGTGTAGGGTTCACTGCTGTGCCAAGGAGCCAGGAGCTCGGCCAAGGTGCTAACGTCGAGCGAAACGAAACGACAAGACGATTGGTTTTTGATGGTTTTCGGTGTCGAGATGTCACGATCGAGCGGTTTTCCAAACGTTTTCTTCTCTGGTTCTTTGGAGAGGATGTGCATGGAAGGCTTCTGGAATTGGATTTTCCTTGAGATTTTTCGTGGCTTTCAACAGAAACAGCTCTGATGGGCTCTGATGTCCTTGGTCACCAGGCAGAGGCACACCCGTGATGGCAACCAGACTGATTGAATTCTTGTGCTAGCACCGCCTTCCAAAAATGTGGGCCGACAGGGCGAAGTCTCCCCCAGATCCAGACTGTCAGCTCCCATCTCCATCCATCTCCACTGCCAGTGTGGTGCTGAAGGATTCCGTAAGAAGATCATTGGAAGACCTCTGATCTGAGATCGCACATGGAAACCAAATGCTTGCCTGGTACCCATTTGTTGCAAATTTGGACTGTGGTTCCCTGATACAAATAGAGAAAAGATGAGAACAGCAATAAAAGAAAACTCAAATGATGGCATTTCAACGGTCCTCGAAGGAAGCTTGGAAGTTCTTCCAACGATTCAGTCAGTCAGACTTGGGTACTCTTGGCTTCTTTGCATGTTGTCTTTTTCATTTGCCTGTCCGTGCAACATTGGCTCTCAGATTTGTCACTATGAGAGCCAGCTACCAGCTGCTACCAGCTGCTACCAGCTGCTACCAGCTGCTAGCATTAGCACAATGCAACATACACAACATACAGACTGCATACAGTAACTTAAACAGTAACATACACATAGTTACTTTAGTCTGGTCATATCTCCTTTGGTGGATTCGAGACACTCGAGACACCGACCATCCGGGCCATCCCAAGGTCCCAAGGGCAGCCAAAGATAGCACTGGCAGCCCGACATGGTAAACATATGGTAAAACATACAGCGAAACCCAAAGAGACAGTTGCAAAACGGATCGTGAGGACAAAACATGACATGACAAAACAGGGCCAATCAGATGTCAAGGTGACACGATGAGACTCACAGACTCACTATGAGACTCTTCGGCGCTCAGCTTTGAAAAATCGCCCCCGCATGTGGGCTGAGCATCGATGAAGCGACCGGTTGGGAGCCTCAGGACCCAAAAATCGACGAAAATCCATGAAAATGTCAGTGACGATGTAAGGGGAATGATGGCATTTCCAAAGAGCAATGGGTCCCAGGTTATAATGTGTGCAATGGCTGGTTCATGTCCGCACTTGTTTCTTTGCAGAAAAGGAAGTTTGGTGCCAAGCTAGACTTCGTACTCTTGGAAGCTTGACGCTCTTCAAAGAATGTTGCAGTTAGTTGTGGTGTGGGCGTATGGGCAGAACAGCTATTATACTTGATCCAGTTCATGCAACAAGCCTCAGAACACAACCAATTTCCCAAGCTGTCTTAGCTATAGATGCTACGGTGTGAGCCCCATTCACAACCGCATGCATCATAGTTCAACAATCTTCAACAATCTTCAACAATCTTCAACAATCTTCAACATACCAATTAAATCCAATTAAGCACACAAGCTCTGCAGTTGGAAGAGAAATCCAGTTTGCTGATGTGAGACTGTGGGCATCGGCCATCCAAAAGCTCCGAAAGCTTCTCGTCTAAGGCTGACGAGCCTCACGCGCAGGCAGCAGTGGATGCCCTACTTTGGAAGGCTCAGCCACGAAGCGATGAACCAATTTTGGCGAATTTTGGCGAATTTCCTGGAACAACAAACAGGTTTTGCCAACGGTCGAGCGATTCATCCTTTTTACTTTGGATTGCTGGGGTTCTGCTATGCTTTGCTATCAAATGGTGAATTTTTTTTACACATGCCTCAGCCATCAGAAAAATCTTCAGGCAAGCCCCAGAGCACCAGGCCGCCGGAGACCTTTTCGGAAACGGTTGCCATAAAGATCCATAAAGAACGACCATGACTGGGGATGGGACCCAAATGGTGATGACTTGGACAAGGATGACAAGGGGAGTCCCGCTACGAGAGAAGGATGGTCTTTGCGGCGTGTTTCGTCCTCTTTCTTCGCGTCCATATGACAGTTTTCCTTTGCTTTGCTTCTTGGTTTGGTTGTGTGTCTTTGTTCTTTTTCTTGCCAAGATGGGTTGTGTTTCTTATCGCTTTGAAGCGGGTCTGTGAAGCGGGTGCCCAAAAGTGGCATTTTCTTGGAGAATTCTGATGGACTGATGGAACTCCTAGTGCAGAATGTAGCAACCTCAAAGGTCCTTCGGTACAACCCCCAGGTCATGATGGAAACGGTTTCCTGCGCTTGGTTGGAAGGGTAGTGGTAAAAGATGGTAGCCGAAGGGGAGGCAATTCGGAGGGGTTACACAAAAGAAATGCGCCAACTCAAAGAACGAGGCTGAAAGAGAGGCAAGGCCCCAGAGAAGAGATAGGTTAGGAAAAGATGTATTTGAAAGATTTTGAAAGGGGTTATTTCCTACAGAACAGAACCTTTGGAGTTTGCTGATACGAAAAAGATATCCTGTCGAAACCTGCCGCAGACCAACTTGGCATGGCATTTCCCTAGTTTTCATATGTTTCAATGTCCAAATCGTTTAGCCCTTACCCGTTGCCCGCCTTTTCATTTACCGCATCGCAGGAGGAAACTCGCCCCGGGCAACCACGCCTGCATTCAAGTTGCTCAGCACAACAAGGGTTGAGACGATGGGATGACATGGATGACAGGGATGACAGGGATGACAGGGATGACCATGACTAAGAAGTGTCTGCCTCTGTCGGCTGTTAAAACACTGAGGGCTCTACCCCTTCCAGGCGCATGTCGAAAGTGGAATGAAAAGTTGCATTTCTTGCGATTTAAAACGCAGCTTTTCTTTGATGCCCGAAGTGCGCAACGTGCGCAACGTGCGCAACGTGCGCAACGTGTCCGTTTCCCACCGCGTTGCAGGTCATCCATTGTTTCCCAAAGTGCCACCTCGCCTTGGGGGGCCGGGGGCCTGGGTTTGCCACATTTTGCAACCTGAGAGTGACGGCTTTGCGATGGCAGTAGCCCTCATGACATGTTGGAACTTTGGCGAGGCTTCTCCTGCCCGACGTTGAGGCCCCAGCGGCCCCAGCTTGGATTGGTTGGCTGGCTGCCAACCAATTGGTGCTGGCTGAAACTAATTGTAACTCCCACCGGTGCAAGCAAGGATGGGCCTTGAGAAAGCTCTTGCCGGAGATTCAGTGGTGTTTTTTTTCTCAAAAAACATTTTCAGATTTTCTCGGTGTAAGCCCGTGCACCATTTGACTCATCAATAGCGACACGATATCCGCCAGAAAAGGCAACGCCCCCAGCTTTTCCTCAGATTCTGAAGCCCGTCAGGCTGCCAAAAAGGCCGATGAAACAAATACATGGGCATCCTAAACATAAATATCCAACATACCATCTGAACACGAAAAGACATATATGATATTATATGGTTGTGAATTATCCCATATCCTTTGATTCATCTAAAGATAAGAGCCACTCAACCAACGCGTATATTTGGTGTCGACATTCGACGTCACACATGCCTGGGATGGAGCACAAGATTTCACGCTGGCGATTGATTCGTTGATTCAATTTCTGAAGGCTTTCTGATGTCGCTTCTATAGACTCTATAGAGATGTCGCTAGATGTCGCAGATGGTGGATAGATATGGATAGATTGTGTGGCGAAATCCAAGGTGTCTGGCTTGGGCAATGGAGTCCATGGAGACAAAACAGCCAGGGCACTCCAGGGCCGTCAGTGCGTTTTCCTTCGACTCCAGCGCTTCTCGCTGGATGAAGTTTCGATTTTTTCAGGGTCACCAACCACGTTTGAAGATTTCTGCTGGATTCTTCTGGTACTCGTAAATGGTATGACATGGTATGACGGTCTCTAAGGACAGCCCTTGTTCAGAAATGTGTAGATACCTCTTGTGACCCAAAGATGACCAATGTGGTGTTGATGCCAAATACCGTTCGGCCTACAAAACAGCGTTTTATGCAGTTTTATGTCATGTACAAAGCATTGAATACCCATGGTTAATCATGGTTATATGATGATACCATATGATACCATTGTTAAATACACATGAAATACCCGTTAAATAGTCATTTTCCATAGCAATTCAATAGCCATTCAACAGCCATTAATATGTTATGTACTCCCGTGTTTCGTGGCCGGTTCGTTTCGTGGCGTTCTTTTTCCCTGGGGACACCGAGGCGCAACCCCCATGGAAGGCAGGATCCATGGAAACCTCCTGCCATTGGTCCATACTTTTTACAAGCCTCCTGCCATTGGAAACCTCAAATCTTCAGAATTTGATCAGGTAGCGCGAGTAGACACTGAACAGGCCAAGGTGGGATGGCGGGATGTGCATTGTGGAGCAAGTGCATCTAGTGGAGCAAGTGGAGCATTGTAAAGATGTTACACTGATGTATATAGCTGGCGTAATGTAGGCAGTAAGTAGCATGTAAGTTACTACCATGCTGCTGGTGGTAGTAAGTAAATGTACAAGATATTACCTGGCACGTAGGTAGTCTAAACAGTAAGTAGATTCGTACCAAGCAATGTTTGGTAGTTGGCAGTAATGAATTGGCAGGAGCAGGGCAGGGACAGGGTTGTAGTGTCAATTTGGGAGTTTGATACATTATATGATCATACACACAGCGGATGGGTAGTTGATGGGTCGTATTAGGTGCGCTATGAGTAGTATATAGGTTGTATATAGGCATGCAATGGGTAATATATATATGATTTGTATCTACATATGAGTAGCAAATATGTACACTTGGTCGTAGAGGTAGGCAAGAAGTGTATAGGTGATATATAAACATAGCAGGCAGCGTGCAGTGGGAGGTCGCAGCTATGGGGGGGATACCGTTGGGGATAGGAGGGCCAGGGACTAGGTCGCAAATTCGACAACGTAGAGGAAACACCTTGACCCTCTAATGTTTTTAAAATCGCGCAACAAGAATGAAGAATCATGAATGCCGTATCCCAGTCCAGTGCAAGCAGTGGGGCTGTCAGACTTTTGGCAGTGTCACTTAGTCAGTGATACGAGGCTGCGCCTGTCGTGGAAGTGAGGACAAAGGCGGAGCTGTCTAGTCTATCGAATCTTGCGAGGGAACCGGGCAAATAGATGCAAACAGTTTCAAATAGGGTATTGTTTGCGATGAGGTCTGTGCAATTGTGTTTTCCGTTTTCCGTTTTTGGTGGGTCGACTATGGTTTGAATTTCTTCAGAACTGCCACAGAGGACTTGTACCTGGTACTACATAACATACATAAACAATCATAAACAGACAACATATTCTCTGAGATGCTTGCGGATCAGAGATCAGAGTCTTCAAGCTGCGGAGTCGACAAGGAATTTGAAGTCAGTAAGTCTGCTATGTCTCCGGAGGCGATGGCGATGCCAGAGGTTCCTAAAGGACCTGCAACGGTGGCGCCCCGACCGCAGGTCCAAGGGAAGCAGACCTTGAAGCATGCAGATCACATGCAGATCACATTCATCACAGATTCATCGCACACATTGCACACGCATCCAAGGGAAAGAAATTCTTCACGGTTCAACATGTGCTGAGCTTCCAGGTCAGGACACATAGACCAGTGATGCAAAGGACAAGAAACGCAACTTGAAGGACTCAAGTGACAGATCTGACAGCGATCTCACGATGCGATACAGCACACCATAGCACACCTACCTAACCCTCCTGCCTGCGTACCTACTTACCTACCTGCATACCTGCATCTCCACATGCCAACATGGTTAGAAACTTCGCTTCATACAACATACATGCACACCTCGTATATCTGGGCATACTACCGTGCCAACCTACCTACTTAGATACATGGAGACGGGGTACATGTCCATGCGAAAGAAAGGTGTGCAGTGCATATTGTCAGATTAAGTTGCCTGATGCCACAGTGCATTGCATTGCGTAGCACAGCATAGCATTGCATTGCGCTATGTTTCATCGCTGTGACATGGCATGTTTGCTCAAATACGCAAATGCCTGCAAATGCCCACCTACATCGCCTTTGCACAAGCATGCCTACATTCTGGCTTGCTTCCATGCCCACCTTTGTGCAACAACAGGGAGGTGCGATTTGTCAATTCACAGACATGGCAAATCGTACAATGCGGCATCGGCGTACCGCCTTTTTGCATCTTTTTGCTGTGTATCCATGTTCTCTGGCTTCCGGAGCTTTATACGTCTTCCATGTGTGTATAAATATATATATATGTATACACATATTTGATTCTGTTTGTATATTTAACATAATTTTTGACATAAAATTCAACATATTTTAACATTGGATCATGTGCACCTTTTGTTAAGATTTCCGGGTTTGTTGCAGGCGCCTCCATGGCGAGCCGTGCCTGCCGTGCCTGCCGTGCCTGCCGTGCCTGCCGTGCCTGCCGTGCCTGCCGTGCCACCCCCCGTGCCACCTGCTGTGCCACCTGCTGTGCCGCCACCCGCGGGAGCCGCGCCGGAGCGACCAAGAGGTGCAGACGTTGGTTGATGATTCGATGAGTTCGGGGATTATACTACCCAATGATGACATATGATGACTAATTTTGGTCTAAGATTGGGTATTATGATAATCTAATAGGAGCATCACTATTAACCAGTTGGAATGACACAGGCTTTTTGAACACTGCTCAAGTGGAGTGTGAGTCGTGTGTTTTTTTCCCTCTCAGATCCAATTAGAGCATATACAAGGAAGATTTCTGAAGACCAGGTGTTAGTTTTTTGGGAGACAGGTGTTCAAATTTTGAAAAGTATCAAAGTATTTTGAATATGTTTTCTTGGCGAAATATGAAGCACTTTGAAAACAACTGTGAAAAAGCTTCACCGCGACCCATTGTGAACACACTGTGGCCTTCAACTTTGCTGTGCATAGTCACCGGTAAGCCACCAGGAATTTGATCGTCATATGTTTCATTGTTCATGCTTTTTCTTGGGGTCTGATCTGTTTTGAAACACGCGTCACCAATTTTTTAGCACATAGAATGGGAAACTCGTTGGTTCATGACGCTGCCAGCCTGCGTGGCTAGCAAGAAGGCTGGCTGAAAGAAAGAAACTTGCTAACAGAATCACTGGCGGACTCTCTGCCAGTTTCTGTCTGGTCTCTTTTTTGCAGTCAGCTTCTTTTTGGTGGCTATGAATGATCAGGCCGCTACTCAGTAGTAGCTGGTTGCACCCTTTTCTGTTGGAGAAAGAGGACATCACAGGTGAAAGCGATGCCAGAGATGCTTCGCTCAACCCCTCCACCCGACTCACACCAAAGAAGGGTTAAAAGCAATCTTTATTTTACACCTCGAGCGGTGACCTTGTATTTCGACCAGAGCTTAGAGCGGGTGGCCTTAGCACCCAGTCATCAAAACTTTTGGCGACACTAGTGGACCAAAGCTGCTGCTGACCTTGCCGTCGAAAATTCAAAGGTTGCCTTCAGACCAGCAAAAAACATCAATAGTCAAACGCATAGAGTTTGAGACTTACAGTGGGTTTACAATAGGTCGCACTGAAGCATTTGTATTTTCTTATGTCTGATATGTTCAATGATTTGAGCACCTGACTCTCAAAAACCAACACCTGGCCTTCTTCCTGATATACATTTACTTCCCAGATCCCTCTCATGTTTTCCTAGCCCCATTCAAGCTTTCGTGGCTTCAATTGTCGTTTTTTGCGAAGGTCCTAGTGGAAACAGCACTGCCACTGGCAGCACTGGCAGCGGTGCGAGTTGCAGCCTTGGGATGCATCTCATCATTTTTCGGCGGTGCTACAGTCATGATTGACTCATGATTGACTCATGATGTTTCAAGTTGAATTGGTTTGCCAATCTAGCACAACGCCGATTGCAGGGAATTGTGCAATGTTTAGTTTAAAAACAGACTGGGTCCTGAAGTTGCCATTTCCCTTGAACCACTGCTTGACACTTTGGAATTCACCAACGTTTTTGAGCGCTCCCGCGCTAAAACTCGGAGAAGCGTCAAAATGTCGAGGCTTCTCCAAAGCTGCTGCTGCTGCTTCTTCCGCATGGATGCCAAGATGTGCCACGACAATTTTGGAGTTTCCGAA
This sequence comes from Cladocopium goreaui, assembly GCA_947184155.2. Lineage (NCBI taxonomy): Eukaryota > Dinophyceae > Suessiales > Symbiodiniaceae > Cladocopium > Cladocopium goreaui. The sequence continues at coordinate 90,874 of CAMXCT020000758.1, forward strand.
ACGACAGACGGTGAAAAGCCGAAAAGCCACAGGATTCAAACCCTTAGCCTCAAACATTACTGTAAATCCTAGATCAACGGTTTGAAACCAGTGTTTTCACAGCTCCTGCTATATACAAATAATTATATACATATGTATCTGTATGTATATATATATATAATCATCAAAAGCACTGCTCTCTGAGGGGCTTGTACCGAATCCCAACGACCTGTTGCGCACCTCGGCAAAATCGACGATTGAATCTACTGTACCTGAGTTTTTCCGTGAGACCATTTTCCTTTTCCCGGCAGGGAAGGGGACAGGATATGTTGGAAGTGTCCTTAAAATGGTAAGAACTTCAATCCCCGCTGTGTCCATGCATTCTTCTCACGGTTGCTATATGGGTTTTCCTTTGGCAACTTTATGGTTTCTTCCTTGCCCTGCATGGCTTTCATTTTGGGAGTCTTATTTTTTTATACATCATAGCCATCATGACATGCATCACCACTGCAATCCCCATCAGCATTCTCAGTGCCTTCACGTGTCGTTCGTAATTCTAATTCTATTCTTCTGTGCCATAAACTTACCTCTCTCAAGTCTCCCATTTTCTTTTTGTTCAAGCCCTCACCTGAAAAATGCCCTTCGCTCAAGTTACACATTAGCCCAAAGGTCACACTTGAGCAATTTCCAAATCCCCAGTAGGTTGATTATAGCAGGTGATACTACCCCATATATATATAGATAGATAGATACATATATATATATATACATATATATATATACATATATATATATACATAGATATCCTGGATGATCATATTCCATGATGGGAATCTCCATTAACCAACAGAGTTCCCAAGCATTTTGAAAAAAAATGGTAGAGGCCGTGGTGAAGAGCTGCTACGGCAAACAGCACAGTTCGGGCCCGAGCTGTATGAGCTGTATGGGGCATAAGGAAGGATTGAAAGGATGGAAAGTTCAAAAGGATGGAAAGGATTGATAGATTGAAGAGGTGGGAAGATGTTGGAAGATGTTGCAAGAAGCGGGAAGTGGAGAAACATGGAGAAACTGGTGAAATTCGCGCAAGTTCACAGGCCAATCTCTGAGACAAATCAAGCGCAAGTTTGAAAAGTAAGGAGTGACCAGATATCGCAATCCAATAAGCATGTAGGGAAGCAGTGAAAATAGATGGAAATAGTAGAAAGGAATTAAAAAATCGTTTTGAGAACGAGCCCAATCTCTTTGTGAAGTGCAACTGACAGACTGAGCGCAAGCTGCTTGACTCAAAGGCTTCATCAACAGAATGAGATTGCGCACAAAAAGCAGGAGGCGTGCCGCGTGCCTAGATCTGTCGAAGCCTGCGCCCTGCGGGGAGAGCACACGAGTGACAACGAGTGACAACGAGTGACAATGTGGCTGGGAGATACTTTTTCGAATTCTGATGTTCAACAAAGGGATTTGGATGATTTGGTTCAAACCTGCGGGAATCTTATGTTACAAGTCTTGCGTCAAAAGTCTTATCTTACAAGTTTTGTGTCAATCATTGCAAGTGTGGAGGAAGAACGAAGAAAGCAGGAGGAGATCGAAAAACGTCGAGCAGAGGTTGAAGAGAAAAGGTGGACAGCTTACAATGCTTCCATTGTGTGCATTCAAACACAATGCTGTGAATCCTCCCATATGCAGATTCCAATACTGAGGCGATTGGAAGAAGAGCGGAAACGCCTTGTCGAAGAAGAGCAGCAAAATGTCAGGCGCCAGCCATGGAACATGTTGGAACAAACTCTTTGTTTCATGTGGCTATGCCGCTATGCCAGGCGAAAGCCGTTGCATCCAAGATATCTATCTAAAGACTTAAAAAAACCTATGCTGCCAATGCTTTTTGTTCTCACATGTTTTGCATAGAAAGATCTCTTCACATGCCACTTCAACTCACATGTTCCATTTAAATCCATTTAAGAAATTTCACATCTCAATTCAAGGTCAATTCGCATGCACAAAATCTATTACTCCATGTCCATTCCATGCGCATTCGCCAGGCGCCAAGCAGATGAGGCAGCCCAAGTCTTGCAGGACGAGCTGCGGAAGCTCATCGAGGATCCCAGCTTTCGGACAGTTCGGACAGTCGCAGCATGTCGCAGCAAAACATGGAGCTCTTTCCGCACAACGATCATTAATGACTTAGATTGATGATTATTAATGATCATCAATAATCATCAATACATATTATTAATATTCATTAATAATAATATAATGCTATATAATGCTTATATAGTAACTTACTTTAACAACTATGAATAACAAGTATGACCACAAGAATGATCTCAATTTATGTGAACTAAGAATGCCACAGAAAAATCATGAAAAATCAGAACGCCCCATGTTTCACCAGAAATGTTGTTTCACCAGGGATTTCAGCACTCGACAGGTGGCTGAGTTGGAAGTGCAGATGGCTGAGGTCCTCAGCATCGCCGTACGCATCGTTTCGGGTCTCGTTTCGGGTCGAGACCTGTGTCGCTGTGTTGCACGGCACGGCACGGGACGCATGGCATGGCATGATTTTCAATCTATCTCTATTACATATATATATATATATGTATTGTTTATATATTTTTCAATGAATCTGTCACACGAATTCAATGAACCTTACACCACGAAGGTGTCGACATGTCTCCAAGTTTCCGTCAGGCAGAGTCTGCAAAGATCGATGAACCGGCGTCCTGCGAGGACCAAAAGTTTTGATCAACAGATTTTGGATGGTTCCAGTACGTGTCAGTACAAGACTTTATGGCAGTACACTAAGAATGCACGACAGGGGTACTGCCAAAGAACCTATGAAAATTCATGGAAGGAGATAGTTCGTGTCAGTGAAGACTTCGAGGTGAGCCGGGAATGCCAATGTCACAGGGGTTTTGCATTTCAACATTTGAAGCCGCGATCACCCGCTCTCAGACTGCAGCATTAGCGGCGCAGCATGCGGTCAAGGCATGCTTTGCCACTTGGCCCAGTTATGCAGCCTTCAGCGGTTTTCTGCCCTAAGATTTTCGGGAACTAAAGGGACTTTCAGTGAGGTGAAAAGTCAAAAGAGCACAGTGGGGCGAATGACTTGAGGAACAGAGAGCACATATTTCACATTTCAACACATTTGCCAGAACTGTGCGTGTTTGCATTTATTTGTTGAAGTATTTTAAAGATCTTTAAAGTGTATTTCTCCTGCTAAAGATCTTGCGCTACGACTTTGACGCTGAGGAGTTCATGGACGGGAGACATCTCAAACTGAAAGGAAACACCGAGGTGCCGGGCATGGTTCACTCGCTTTTAATTCAATTCATTACCTCTTTGAAACGAGTTATGGTTAAAGTTATACAGATCTTCATGTTTCTTTGCACTATGACAATTATGACATGTGTGGCATTTGCCTTGGTTTCTCATGTCCGGTCCTGTGGTTTCCATTGGTTGCGATGGTGGTCTGGTATGGTCTCTTTGCTTTGGGTTCCTTTGGTTTTGAGTATATATATATATATATAATATATATATATTCACGTCGCTTTGCGACGGCAACCGCCCGCACCGCATCGTTGGGCAGCCGCTCGTAACTGCCAATGATGTCGGCCATTGAGACCAAAAACATCCGAAAGTACTGATTGTCGGAAAAAAAAACGCGAAGAATTTGATAGCCATGTATAGCGGACCAACGCAGTTCAAAAAATAACGAAAAACATGAAAAAACGGCGAAATTGCTGTTATTTACAGTGTTTTTGCGCGGTGAGAAGCAGAAACCACTGCAAATACCATGGTTTTTGAGGGTCAGGTGGCCAAAAACACTGTAATTTACAGTGTTTTTTTAACCAACGTCAAAAAACACTGGTATTTACGATGTTTTCATTCACACCGTAACATAAAACAGCGTAATTTACGAGGTTTTTGGAAGTTTTGAAGCTAGCCGTCAAGCATGCAGAAAACAGAAAAACACTGTAAAAACCAGTGTTTCTGCTATCACAAAACGACGAAAATCAGTCCGAAAACGGGTCCAAAAACTCAAAAATCCGCCTCCGGGCCCGGCCACCTGCGGAACCGCAAAAAAAGATGTTGCAAACCAAAAAATTGAGGTCAAAAAGTTGAAAAACACGGGTTTTTTTCACTTTTCGCTTGCCGATTTTGGACGGGCGCGTTCACGAACAGGTGTCTTCCGTACTGTTTTTTACAGTGTTTTTTGAAGGCGAGCGTCACGACCTATCAAAAACAGGAGGTTTTGGCCGAAAAATGCCCCCCCCCCCCAGGTAAACCTGTAACCTTTTACGAGTGCCATCCGGAAGATCACGCCCCAGCACCTTCGGTGCGGGCGGATTTTTCTGCTTTCCTTGGTTTCCTTTGTATACTTCGATGCTTTGCCTTGGTTTGCTTTGGTTTGTTTGGTTTCCTTGGTGGCCAAGATTTAGTGTTTCTTGGGTTCCATAGATTCCTTGGTGTTGTCTTGTTCATATTTCTTGACTCTTGGGATGTTGCCGCCATCGCTGCAAATAATCACAAACAACACCATAAACATCCATAAGCATCCATAAAGTCAGCCTTTGATGTGCCAATGATGTGCATTAAACTGTCTGTGCTTTGGTTGCCAGGATTGTTTTACATCCCTGTGTGTCGCTTTTGTGTCCATGTGGGCTTTTTTTCAGTTCGTAGTTGCAGACACAGCGCCCAGATGTGTAGACTGTGTAGACACTGCCAGATGTCGGTCACATCGAAAAACTTCTCATGGTGGCCCCTTAGACCTGATGCACTTGCGGAACTTGCTTGGCTCGATGCTTTGAACCGGTCAAACATGACGGAAAAACCACCTGGAATCAACATGGAATCAACGTTTGGAAGAGTTCTGAAATGAGTGGCCGACACGTGGTACTTGGCTCGTTGCAGGCGACGATGTCGAACTGCGCGTCACTTCTCAAGAGGAGCGCTCTATTCGTTGGTAAATCTTGATGATTTTGATGATTTGTGTCCAAAATCAGACAGCGCCCCTGCTCCGTGCAGGCAAAAGCATGTCACATAGATTCACATAGTGTCATCACATTCATCACTCGTCAAGACTTTTCATATCGTATGCGGCTGTGATCGGTATGGCGCAAGCAGCGGAAGATGCTGACAGCATCCCCTGCAGCCCCTGCAGCCTCTGTCTCGGTTTCACGTCACGTTCGTTCCATGTTGTTCCGATCCATTTTGCATCTCTTGGCTAGTCGTGGCATCCGGCTAAAAATGTGCCCAGGAGTCATGCTGCAAGAGCCAGTGTCGACATGGTTGTGCTAAAGGCTGCTCATTTGGGATGAAATGGATGAAATATGAGTGACATTATGGTTGTGTGTGTGAGAGGTGATCCCATGTTTATAGCATGAGTCATACACGCAGCCACAACAGACAAGATGTTTGCAAGGCGGTGCTTGAACAAACCTCGAATCAGAAACTTCCCGCGAATCAGAAACAAAGAATCAGAAACTAAAACCCGCGAATCAGAAACTAAAATCCGCGAATCAGAAACCAAAATCCCACGAATCAGAAACCAAAAACCAAATCAGAAACTAAAATGCAGGAATCAGATACAAAACCCCGCGAATCAGAAACTGAGAATCGGAAACTAAAACCTGCGAATCAGAAACTAAAATCCGCGAATCAGAAACCAAAAGCCCACGAATCAGAAACCGAAAACCGCGCGAATCAGACACTAAAATACAGGAATCAGATACAAAACCCCGCGAATCAGAAACTGAGAATCAGAAACTAAAAATTGCGATTCAGACACCAAGATCCGCGAATCAGAAACCAAACAAACCCACGAATCAGAAACCAAAAAAACGAATCTGAAACCAAATCAAATCTGCCACTCCCTCTGAACATTTTGTTGAATGAGATATTACCGCCAACTTATCCACATATGGGATCAAACCCGCTACCCCCTCTGAACAGAATGTTGAAAAGGATAGTGCATTTATTTATTTTTTCCTCGTCGGGGATAAAATCCACCACCCTCTCTGGCCATTATGTTGAATGAGATATTGCCTTCAACATATCCACATATGGGATCAAATCCGGCACCCCCTCTGACCATTATGTTGAATGAGATATTACCTTCAAAGTATCCTCATAGGGGATCAAATCCGGCACCCCCTCTTACCATTATATTGAAGGAGATACTACCTTCAAAGTATCCTCATAAGGGATCAACACCCTCTCTGACCATTATGTTTAATGAGATATTACCTTCAACTTCCTTTTGTAAGGTATCAAAACCCCCCGACCCCCTCTGAACACTTTGTTGAATGGGATATTGCCTTCAACTTGTCTCCAAAAGAAATCAAATCCGCCACCCCCTCTGGCCACTATGTTGAATACATTTGGATAGGATATTACCTTCAACTTCTCTTTGTAAAGTATCAAAATCCGCCACCCCCTTTGATCACTATGTTGAATGGGATATTACCTTTAACTTATCTTCATGAGACATCAAACCTGCCACCCCCTCTGGCCATTATGTTGAATGAAATATTACCTTCAACTTATCCACATGGGATCAAATCCGGCACCCCCTCTGACCATTATGTTGAATGAGATATTACCTTCAACTTATCTTCATAAGAAGTCAATTCCTCCACCCCCTCTGGCCATTATTTTGAGCAGGATTTTCCTTCAACTTCTCTTTCCGATTGAAGGAGACAAGTTGCCCATTCTGATTGGTTCAGCTGGTTTAGTTTCCGATTCTCCGGTTTTAGTTTCCGATTCACCTGCTTTAGTTTCCGATTCACCTGCTTTAGTTTACGATTCAGCTGTGGTTGCCGATTCCGGGGTTTTGGTTTACGATTCAAGGTTCTTATTTTTCGATTCACGGGTTTTAGTTTCCGATTAATAGCTTGACCGCCGGTGCTTTGTTCGCCGCGAGCGCAGTTTACTCACGTTGAATACTTGTGATGCACTTCTTGATGGCTTCCCATGGCTTCCCATGTCACGTAATTGTCACGGGATGTGTCACGCCTACGCCTGCTGTCCAGGTTCGGCAAAAGGCAAAGCCTGCCAAGGATGAACTCTTGGCCCGCTCCCTCCAGGACAGAATGGAAATAGGGCAGGTTTAGACACCAGCTTCCAGGGAGTGAAGGTAGGTAGGAAGACTAGGATAAGATTAGGTAATGGTAGGTATGAGTCTTTACATGTCTTTCCTGCCTGAAAACATTTTGATTAGCTTTATGCAGAAGACACTGGCAAGAACTGCTGTAAACCTCTGGAGATAAAGCCACCAAGATGATTGTCGGAACATCAGAATCAGCTTTGTGGAAACAAGTGACGAATTGAAGACGACTAGCCGCTACTAGCCCTTGTATATCCTTGTATTTGTGCAAAAGATGTTGCACGATGCTTTGCACGGTGCACGGTGCTAGCCTAAAATTCACCGTGGTTTTCTGCTTTTGCGTCAGGCCGAATTGGAGAGTTTGCTGGCCGTTGCCGAAGAAGAGGCGGATGAAACATGGCGACACGAGTTTTCCAAAGCAAACTGTGACACCACTTTTTCACACATTCCATTTCCGAATTTTCACATCCGACATTCTTTCGTTGTCGGTCAGGCTGCTACCGTCCGAAAGCTCCAGGCGCGTTGGATCCAAGGTGGATCCAAGGTGACGTTGTCACCTGGCCGAAGCTGAGCAGCTCGCCGTCAGGAGGCATTGGGAAAGGCACAACGTCAAGATGGAAATGAAGCTGACCAGGTGCGGAGTTTTTCATGCCATCATTCTGCATCGGGATCGTTGGCGTTATCCGTTATCCATGTTATCCTGTGTGTCATTGTTGTGAGAATTATCCACGTCAACTGTTAGCAGTTTTTTTTGGGCAATGGCGTGCAATCTTTTGCATGACACGTTGCCAACGTTGCCAAGGCCGTCATCAGTGCATGCGATGACTTTGACAAACCGGGGCAAAATGCCTTACAAGCTGCGCTTCGTTGGGGTGTCCCGGTGCACGGCCCACGGCCTCGTAGAGGTTGACTTGTGAGCGGCGGACATCCCAGGACCTGCAAAAACTTGAGATCTTTTTTTAGAAAAACTTGTTTTTTAACGTTTTTTTTTCATTTTCCAGAGCGCTTAGACTAAGGCTGTACCAGCTTGCTGGACCAGAATGTGAAACAAATTCACGGGCCAACTGAGGAGACCCAGAGCTTTTTCTGCTGCAGGGCTGTGCTGTCTGAGTCTTACTGAGTCTCCATGCTGTTTCTTCGTTTTTTTTTCGCTCAGGAGCTCAAAGCGCGGTCGACCAAACTTGCAGGTCTGAGACTTTGACGAAAGGAGACTGGGGGAAATGGGGGGGCCTTTCGATTCCATGTCGGCATAGCTGGTTTGGCTGGTTTGGCCGGGTTGCCCTGAGCCAAGTAGACACCGTTTGCGTCTTGTTTCTCCCCTACAGGGAATAGCTATGAATAATTATGAATAGCTAGAATCGCATATAGCTACCATTTGCTACCATTTGCTACCATTTGCTACCATTTGCTACCATTTGCTACCATTTGCTACCATTTGCTACCATTTGCTACCCAGGGTTTCCGCATGTTTCCGCTATTTCATGGAACTCTTTCGAACATTGTGAGCTTCGCAAGTCGCAAGGTCAAGCACGACAGCTCCGCAGTGCTTTGGATCAGATCCTGGAGAAGGCGATGGCGACATGCCACGACATGCCACGACATGCCACGACATGCCACGACATGCCACGACATGCCACGACCGTCGATAGCATGCCATGGAGTCCCGGGGAGTCTATGGAGGTTTTACCGCCCAAGTCTTTCAAGCACTTATTTTCCAATATTTTGCAAGCGTTCAAGCGTGAAGTGTTCGGGCTCTAGAGAACCTCCAAAGTTTGCTCTGCGGAATCGACGTGAATTTCTATGCGCAGGTGAGGCTGGCAAAGATGGCTGCCATCCAACGCATTGAAAAAGAGGCAAGAGCAACAAGAGCAAAATGAATACATTTCCTAGATTTTCCTTGTGTCGCCGAAAGTCCAAGAAATTCCGAGACACTTTGCACAGTTCACATGCCTGCATGTGCCTGCCAAATCGTTCTGCTAAGGCAAGAAGAGTGGCAGTTGAGAAAGAGGCAAAGCGCCAGGCGGCTATGAGGGCAGATGTGCAACGACAGAGTCGCAGATCAAGCTGCATAGATCAGTGCCTAGATAAGTGCCTAGAGTACCCAGCATTGACTTTCTTACAAAAGTTAAGGGTGGAATGCTACTTCCTGGTTGAAATAGGCCAGGACACTTGTGCCGGCAGGAAGCCATCTTTGATCAATACGACCAGGCAGGGCAAGGGTCTATCGGTGTCATTTTCGCTGACCGAAGAGTGATGGAAATGCTGCTGCCGATATCTGCCGATGCTTGGAAGGATAAAGACGGGGTCCTTACCGCTGGAGAGATCGTGGCTTACGTCAAGGGAGAACACCAATTCGACTTGGCAGAGGAAGCCGGGGCAAAAGCGAGGGAAATCGAGGGGGTCTCTGAGGTCAATGACGCTGCCTCATAGCTAGTGGGTAAGTATCATACTTATTTAAAATATTATTTAAAATATTTAAGACTTATTGCGTTAGGGTGGTATTACATGGTATTACAATGTATAACATGCCACTGATATGCCATATCTTTGGCCAGGAGAAGCTGCAGCAGATCCTGCAGAATGGTGGCGTCTCCAAGCAGCACTTCGCACGACTCAGGTGCAGAATGGTGGGAAGTTTCACACGAGATCTGAGAAGTATATCATATATATATATATATATTATATACATATATATTAAGGGGCTACGCCCCCTGCCGCCGACCCCTGGGAGAGAGTGAGTTTGGAACCCTTCCTGCAGTGAACATCTTCCACAGTGATGGCGGCCGAAGCTCAGTCAAAGTCGCTGGTCTGTTTTCATGTGTTCCATGTGCGCGGAACGCAAGCCACGAACAGAGTTTACAGCTTGGCAACAAGGTCGTGAATATACTCAAGACGGCACACAAGTATGCAACGCATGCACAGCCTTTGCCTTCGTTTGCCGTCTTGCTCATCGCACGAATCAACGCCTGGCCCGCTTGCGCCAACGCGAAACCCGCCACCGGCACGCAGCAATCCTAGAGGACATTCGCAAGGAAATTCAGGAAATACACGAAGCAAGACAAACTTCCACGCGAGCAGAAGGTCCCAAAACGGACACTGCCCACTCATCGAACCAGCAGCTTGCTGTCGGGCCTGACACAGCACCGCCACGACTGCACATATACATCTGCCCGTACTGTGCTAAGTCTGTGCAAAGCCCTGTGGCAACAGGGCGCGTCGATCACCGCCGCGGTAATGGCTGCGGCAAACAATTTCGCGTTGCCAATGGCCTGCTCGCAGGTCGCACATATTCGCATGCATGTCCAACATGCGGCACGGTGGTGCACTCAACACTGGCTTCCGGCCGAATTCGGGTAACGCATCGCAATCCCAGCGGCCGGCAGTGTCGCACCAACCAGTGGCGCGTGCATACCTGATGACGTTTCCAGCTTAAGGTTGCCACACCGCACGGCAATGCCCCACAGTGCTTTCTGAACCTACAAGAAAAGTAGCCGTCTTCCAGCTTTCCAAGCTCAGAAACGGCGCCTCCGCCACGCCCAAACAGCAGGGCCCTGAAGGACGGACCGAGCCTCCGGGCAACGGCTCCCACTGCCTAACGTTGCTTTCTGAACCTACAAGAAAACTAGCTCTCTTCCAGCCGTCAAGGCTCACAAACGGCGCCCTCGCCACAGCAAAACAGCAGGGCCCTGAAGGACGGACCGAGCCTCCGGGCAACGGCTCCCAAACTAGCTCTCTTCCAGCCGTCAAGGCTCACAAACGGCGCCTCCGCCACAGCAAAACAGCAGGGCCCTGAAGGACGGACCGAGCCTCCGGGCAACGGCTCCCACTGCCTAACGTTGCTTTCTGAACCTACAAGAAAACTAGCTCTCTTCCAGCCGTCAAGGCTCACAAACGGCGCCCTCGCCACAGCAAAACAGCAGGGCCCTGAAGGACGGACCGAGCCTCCGGGCAACGGCTCCCAAACTAGCTCTCTTCCAGCCGTCAAGGCTCACAAACGGCGCCTCCGCCACGCCCAAACAGCAGGGCCCTGAAAGACGGACCGAGCCTCCGGGCAACGGCTCCCACTGCCTAACGTTGCTTTCTGAACCTACAAGAAAACTAGCTCTCTTCCAGCCGTCAAGGCTCACAAACGGCGCCCTCGCCACAGCAAAACAGCAGGGCCCTGAAGGACGGACCGAGCCTCCGGGCAACGGCTCCCAAACTAGCTCTCTTCCAGCCGTCAAGGCTCACAAACGGCGCCCTCGCCACAGCAAAACAGAAGGGCCCTGAAGGACGGACCGAGCCTCCGGGCAACGGCTCCCACTGCCTAACGTTGCTTTCTGAACCTACAAGAAAACTAGCTCACTGACCTGTCTTCCTAGTGCCCGTTTTGTTGCTTCCTTGGCTTCTGTTATTGATCTCTGACCGTATTTCCAGCAGCCGCCTGCCTAACGTTGCTTTTTGAATCGACAAGAAAACTAGCTCTCTGACCTGTCTTCCAGCCGCTTGTTGCTTCCTGGCTTCTTGTTTCTTGCTTCTCTGACCTGTCTTCCAGCCGCTTGTTGCTTCCTGGCTTGTTGTTTCTTGCTTCTCTGACCTGTCTTCCAGCCGCTTGTTGCTTCCTGGCTTCTTGTTTCTTGCTTCTTGCCGCTTGCTGCCTGTAATTGCTTCTTGCTTCTTGCTTCTTCTTTCTTGTTTTCTTCCTTCTTGCCCTTGCTGTTTGTAATGACTTCTCTGACCTGTCTTCCAGCCGCTTGTTGCTTCCTGGCTTCTTGTTTCTTGCTTCTTGCCGCTTGTTGCCTGTAATTGTTTCTTGCTTCTTGCTTCTTCTTTCATGTTTTCTTGCTTCTTGCCCTTGCTGCTTGTAATGACTTCTTGGCCCTTGCTGCTGGTAATTCCTCCTCTGACGCGCTCCCCCTGCTGTCGGCAGGGGTCGGCGGATACGGTAAAAGTGCGCCGCAGTGTGCCCACTTGTGCTCTTTGAAGCTTTGAAGAAATTGATTTTGGACGCCAAATTCACACTGAGGCCCAGAGAAGTTGCGGCAGTTAGAGGAGTTCGTTCAAGGCGCGGCTCCCACTTGCAAAAATGATTAGAAGTGGATAGAATTGGCAGGAATACTTGAATACTCAAGAGATCTTAGAAAATCTTAAAAACATTGCCTCTAGTGACAAGGTTTGCTAATGTTTGCTATTGAAAGCTCATTCTGCCTTGGATCTAGTGAGGTACAGACTCCGAGCTTGCAGTGACAGAGGAGGCGAAACAATTGGTCTTCGGACAGGCCTGGTGATTTGCTTCAGGATATTCCACAGCCGTCGTTACGGATGCGCTTCTTTTTCAGCGGAGGTCCGTGAAATTGTCGAGTCACTTCAAGCGCAGCTTCAAGAAAGCGAACCGCTTGTTGCTGACCTACAGGACACCAAGATACACCAAGATACTCCAAGTATTTGATGACGGCTCCTTGAGTTGAAATTGTACCTGCAAGTGCTGTGAGTGAATATTTGGCTCTTCGACTGACTTTGACCAAATCCGGAGGAAAAAGCTGACAGTTTGGAGGAGAACTTGCGTCCACCGGAAAGGGAGGGAGAGAGAGAGAGAGATACAGGATGATACAGCTTCCTTTTGTTGTGCATGCCGTATATAGTCCTTTTCCCCTTGGCAATGTGCGAGATTAGACGCATACTTAGCAGAACCTGCCATGCCAAAGAGTCTCCTTGATGCCCAGAGTTGCACTAGTTTAGGACTTTGGCATAGTTTGGACTTCTTTTTCCGTGGTCTGTCAGGCACATTGTGGCCAAGGCGATCCAAATGGATTCCAATCTTTAGGTATCACAAAAAGAGTTGTAAAGATATAGAAAGTAAACCACATATCAATTGGAGCTCATTGCAGAAGGTGGGAAGATTTGATGATCGTGAAACGGTTTTCCATGCGACCGGAAAAGATCAGAAGGAATTAATTCCGCGCTGGAGGAGAAGCGAGTGCTTCTTGAACGAAAAGTTGCCCGAGCAGAAAGGGATCGCGACATCGCGAGGGGCCAAGACCTGCCAAAACGCCGTAAGGCTTCAGTGCAAAATGACCAGAGGTTGATCTTTTAACACTGTCCAGACAGTTGTGTAGCACAATGAGCATTGTGATTCTTCCAATGACCTCCTTTGGACACTTTTTCGTTGAGGCTGAACAGGAACGTGCTGAAATAGAGGCTACACCTGCGGTATGGATGTTTGAACATTTTGCAATTCCATTAAATATAGTGGCATGATGTGGCATGATATGGCATGCATCATTGCATATAATCTATTTTATCGACATGGTCAAAGTTTAATATCGACTGTTTCGCCGGTGCCCCTTCTCCCAGCTGCAACGTTTGGAGGCCAAAGTGAAGCAGCTTCGTGAAGAAGCTGCGCCTGTGATGGCACGTTTTATGGAGGCGGAGGTGTTGCGCACACAGATTCAGGTGGGAATCAAAGAATCTGAAAGGTGTTTCATGATTTTTGTGTCCGGAAGTTAGCTAACATCATATTTGCTTTAATATGTTTTGATATGTATCAAGAAGGGAAGCAACGATCAGTTGAATTGGCTGACTCCAGGTCTGCAGTGAAGACTTGGTGCGGTTGAAGCAGGAAGTGGCTGATTGCAAAGAGGAGCTGAAAGAAGGCCTCGGAGGGACGTCAGGGACAGGGTCCTTTTTCAGCCTGGCACTTTTCTGCTTCCCCGTTCATGCCCTCAAACTATCGAAAACTGATGTCAGGGCTACCGAAGCTTGCTGAGCTTGAGGATGACGAGGCCTCCGCTTGCAAATTGCAACACTCTTTCGAATGTGTCTCTATACATTGGAGAACCCTGGACTCATGTTCAGTTGGAGCTGCTGAATGAAGGAGCTTTTATTATATACCTGCAATATTTTTTTCCTTCTCACGCTACAGATGGTTGCAGTATATCCTGGTTAATATCCTGGTTATTCGCTTCACAGCTTCACCGGGCTTCACCCTTTGTGGCTTTGGCTGCCTGTTCCTCTGCAGGCCGAATGCGCTGGAGCGATAGCGCAGCTGGAAGCCTCACACACCGAAGAGGTGCAGCTTCAGGGCTTTTCGGTGCAGCGGTGCGAGAGTTGCCACATGGCACACGGCAACATGGGGACATGGGGACATGGGGACACCTGAAAAGAAGTGGCTAATACATACTAATACTATCTAATAAGAATCTAATACTAGCCTTTAGAGACTTTAGACCACTGATGGCTCTTTTGATCGCTTGCACTTATTTGTTTGATCAGACATTGACCAACTAAAGGAATCCGTATGAGCCGTCAGAAGGGTGCGACGGTGTTCATTTGAAGTATGTAAAGATTGGTTTGACAATTGAATGGAGAAGAGACCTCAATTCACAATTGACGAACGAGTGCATGTGGCGCCTGATTGTTTCATGCTTGCTCGCTTCATCTTGCGACTAATAGACTCGGAGCCCATTGCAGCTTTCGTGACTTGCAAGATTTCGCACAAAATACAGTTTTTTCCTTTGATTCTTGGCCATTGAGTTATTTGTGTGTGAGACCCTTTCTGTTCTGGGTAAGCGTGGAGGTTGCGCTTCTTAAGGCTTTGCACACCGAGGACATTCGTCAGGGCGGTGGGTTTGCATTTGTGCATAACGGCCAACCCTGGCACTCATGTCCTTGTTTTTGCTTATCCGGAAGGGCCATGACATTTCCCTTCATTTTTCCATCGCACCTGAACCAAATCTGTGCACTCCTAGACATCCTTTTCTGTAGATAGGACCTTAAGATGATTGTAGACGGATAGCTTTTTGCACACCCGCAAAGGCGCTTGGTTCAACAAATCAACAAGAGACCCACATGCAGCTGACCTAAGCATTGACAGTATAAATGTGGTTCAGCCAGCATGTGAAAAATAAACACGACGGTTTCACGTTTTTGTCGTCCCAGCCCCACTTCATGCTTTGTAGAGGTCTTGGAATGAATTCTTGTTCGATCTCATACTGGACACATTTGTGCACTTCTGTTACTTCTGTTGGATTCATCCTGACTTTGGGTGTGCAGAGACCGAGTTGGACTTGTGATTGGATAATATTGGATATATGGTATATCCCACTATAGTAATGGGATATATCTTCTCTCCAGCAACAGCACCAACAGCACCAACAGCTGATGTCAGCTGTACATGGCCAATCGCTCACGCTCTCCAGCTCGGAGAGGCAAGATGCCATAGATGCCACATATGCCATAGATGCCATAGATACCATAGATGCCATAGACTAATCACCACATTTAAAGATATGATATACCGAAAGAATCTTGCATGATTAAATATAACGTTTAGTACTCTATAGATACCAAGACATTGTAATCCTGTTTGCACGGAAGCTTATTCGCCGAGCTGGACGCTTTGGTTAGTGTGTTGGAAAATCAATGACTTGTGTCACACGGAGAAGTGATTCTAGGTTGTGAAAGTGACTGGCTTATGAAAAAACGCTCTCAATTTATGCTTGTGTTTACTCCATGTATTGACAGGCGACGTGCAGGGAATTTCAAGGCGCTGGCAGACTGATGCATGTAAAGCAGCTTCACTCACCAGAGCTTTGCCTGTTGTTTGCTATGAAGGGGCAAGAAAAGACCAAACACCAGCTGCTCCTGGAACAAACTTTGCCGTGTGCAGGCATGGGGATGCACAGCGCGCTGCTTTTGTGACCCTGGCAACACACGACTACAGCCAGGGTGCTCTTGTGCTGACGGTGGGGCCCTGGGGGCCGTGGGATGGGAGCTACAGATAGTGACAGCACACGACAGCCTTGATGGCAATCTATTTTTTTTTTGGCCTGCGAAAGGCTGGTCTACGGTCTGGACTGCCAGACTGGATCGATGTTATTGTCTTCAGCGACACAGAGCTTTCTCTGGTTCCAGGCCTGTTCAGAGTTCTGAGGGAAGCTGAACACACCATCACATCAGTGGCCGAACTTGCGATTCCTGGTCAGTGATCCAGCCAGCTGCAGCCAGATGTTATCTCGCTTCACTCCCTCTCGCAACAGGCGTGGAGTTGCGAGCGTTGTCAAGCCTGCCAGATGTACCAGTACCTGCTTTTGTCGGTGAGCCACTCATGCTTGGAGCTTAGTACCAGTTTTTTTTCTTTGATCCAGAATTCTTGTTGATCTTGTTGGTTGAGTGATTATATCACTAAGCAGGAGTCACAGCTTTGGGCCTGGATGTTCCAAGGCCAAACTTCAACTTCTGCTGGAAGAAGCTTGGCCTATGGTCATTGGAGGAGACAGATGTGATATATTGTGATATGGTCAATAGTTGGATTGTGATGTGATATATTGTGTAATTAGATTGTTATTCTCTCTATCTCCCGCCACCTGCGCTTGGGAATAGAGAATGTGGCGTCGACTTGACACACATGGCTCGCGTCAATAGTTGGATGACATACCGTGCCCAGAACGGGATTTTCACATTATAAGGACTCCCGTTATGGGATGGATGACCATACCCCATTAATCCCTTGTAGCTTGACGATGACACAAAGACGCAACATTTTCATGGCAGCATATCACTCGAAAAGCCGAGCTTCGCAGGAGTACGATGTGATCGTCTACATGGATGCTGACATCTTGATCCTGGGAAACATCCTGTCCATCTTGGAAAAGACTCCTCCAGCTGGGATGTGAGCGACTTGGTCCTGTCGGCAAATTGATATCGATCTCAAGAATGCTGGGATGGCAATAAAGGAGACCATGTCCAGCAGAACTTGTCTGCACTGGGTCCGTCGACTGCGGATCTCGAGAGAGAGCGCCATTTGAGCTGCTCAGCAACAGCTGAGGCTTGCTGCTGTCCCAGCTTGCGAATGTTGGAGAAGTGAAACGTGCAACTACACAGCTCCAGGCGTGGCGATTGATGGTGATGCAGACTTGTGCTATCTTGTGCTACCAGCCTGCTTGCAGATTCGTATGATGTTGGCTTCTACTTCAACGCTGGTGTGTTGGTCTTTCGGCCAAGCACATCTGATTTCTCCAATATGATGGGGTGGCTGCAACACGATGCCCAGACTCCAAGTCCAGCTCTTCAGATTCTTGGTTGCAACAAATATAACAAATGAAACTGCTATATAAGCGGCTAAGCTAATCTAAGCTACATATTTCATCATATTTCAAGATTGAGTCTTCAGCTTTTCCGGCATCAACTTCGAACTTGTTTGGTTATCGAAGATTTGGGCCCTTAGAATGCGTGGAGCAATAAGGCAATAAGTATCTCTTTCCATTGTCAATTGAACTTTTCAATTCATTGTAGACTTCTACTCTGAATCTCAGGAGCTCTGAGCAACCTGGTAGTGATTCCATGCGGCTCGTCTTAACTTAGAGCCTAACTCACCCAAGTTGGATCAACTTCGCAATGTCAAGTCAATCATTGAAGCACAGTTGCGAGTTCTTGCAGATCTGACCCATGGTGGGACTGGTCTTTTGATGCTTCTGCCCAGGCCTTTCGCAGAACAGGACTTTTTGAACATTTTCTTTGAAAAGAAGCTTTGTAGACTTCCACCAGTCTTCAACGTTCCACAGCTGCATTGATGCACAGTCCACATGACCGAGAAAGGCCCCAAACTGTGTGTCCAAGAGATTGAGGCC
Organism: Cladocopium goreaui; assembly: GCA_947184155.2. Taxonomy (NCBI): domain Eukaryota; class Dinophyceae; order Suessiales; family Symbiodiniaceae; genus Cladocopium; species Cladocopium goreaui. The sequence goes on from CAMXCT020000758.1 coordinate 108,562, forward strand.
CTCCAGCATGCATTGCGGAATCCGAAACACGCCACACAGCTCAATCTGAGCGATTGCATCGCTTTGCACTATGTCATGGGCAAGTCTGGGAACCCAAATTCTCTGAATATCTCTGAATCAGAATTTTTCAGTGGAGAATTCTGGTTGTTTCTTTTCCCAATCTGAGGCCCTGGGCCCCGACAAAGCATGACGAAGACTTCGTTGACCTACAGAACCTCTGGCGAAAGTCATATCAGGACGTTACATATGCAAGACCTCAAACATTCAGCCAGTTCCGCTTGCATAGATACCAAATCCTTACCTAATACCTGCAAGGTATGGCAGGTACCAAAAACACCAGATTGCCGAAATTGTAGCTGACAGGTTGCTTTCAACCCCCACTTATGAACGAAGCAAGTCCTCTTTATGTGATGGGTTGCGACTGGTACTTCCCTCTATCTGACAGCCATCAGGAGTTTTCCACACGCGCATTCCTAAGACCACTTTGGGAGCTCCACAGAGTACATCCAAAGCTTTCGCTGTTTTTGGTGCGGGATTACATCCCTCCAGCAACAGAGGTGCATTTGCTTTGCAGACCAAGTGGTGTGTTCAATCACACAGTCTGTTGTGGTGGCAGGGAGCACTTCTGTCTGTCATCTACGGGGAGTCGCTGCAGGTCATTCCTCCGCCAGTGTTTGCTTCTGAAGGGTCCGCGCATGTTTCTTTACCGCAACCTGGACGGTCAGGATCGTTGGGTGCAGCTCACCAGTCGCAGGCTGCTCTGCCTTGGAGGCTTTACCCTTGCATCACGATTTAGCATCCACTAGAATCAAGAGGAGCACAGCTGTGTCACTCGATCCACTCTGATTTACGAGAGTGCGGCAGGTGTGCCTCATCCTGATGGTGCCATTTGCGAAGCCCTACCTCCAGCAATCGATGAGATTGGGCATGCGCTGGCTCAAGCTGGTGGAATATCAGGCTGGTGTCTCATTTGCTCATTTGTTTCGAAAGTACTCGTTGGCTATGCGATGTCATGAAGGCAAGAGCTGCATGTTGCTGAAGTACTTGTGCAACAGCCTGTGCCTATCAGAGGTTTGCCAAATCAGTGCCTCATCAACAGCTACCTTCCTGGACAGGGCATTGATGCCCACAGCAACGTGGCGTAGATGCCAACAGGTTGCATCCATTTGGGATCATTTGGGGCTCTATGTTATCAGTGAGTTCGTGTTGCTGTGAAAGTGTCCTAAAGCTTGTTGAAAGGATGGAGGATTTGTTGTGCCAAGGGTCCCTGTACCAATATGATTTGATGTAATGTAATGATCTGTTGCATTCTACAGGAACTGAAAACAACAGCCCCGGCCCCATCCCCCAAATTCCCAACAGCAGTGCCCATTGGGTTTGAATCTCTGGGGCTGGGAGTGGTGCTTCTTTGGTTGCAAGCCCGAAAACCAGTACGGAAACAGAACCTTGAAACCCTTACCGCTCTTTTCGGTTGCAAAGCTGAATCGATCCCCTGTTCCCACTGCTGTTCCCACTGCTGTTTGATGTGGGGATTTGGGTGCCCTACATAAGGTGATGGGCCCAGATTCAAGGCAGAAGTGGCCATTCTCACTTTAGAAGGGCCTGCGCTGATGTATTTCGGGCTTGTTGAAAAGAAGGCACGATTGGCATCGATTTCTTCCCTTTTTCTCGGCCCACACGCTTTGAGCACTTCAAACTGTTGGGGTTGGATATGTTCAGGCTTATCCTTTGCATCCGCAGCGCTTAGAGGTGGGTAAGAAGATGAACAAAGCTTGCGTTGTTGGGAAGTGGGAAATGTATGGAAATGTATGATAGTCATGATAACAGTGACTTTTTTTTTGGCGCTTCATGCAGATCTATTTCAAAGCAATGTCAATCTTGCGCAGGTGCTGCTTGAACCTCGGTCGCTTCTTGTCATGAGTGGTGAAGCCTATGAACTTTACGTTCATCGAATTGATCATGCGAAGGCCAGGGACGAAGATGAAAAAGGACAGTCCTCACCCGGCATCAATGGTCAGACTTTCATGACTTTCCTTGTTTCAGCACTCATTCACATTTCCGTTTCTATGATGTGTTGACAGGTGGACATCACCAGGCGGACGGAAGAGGGATGTGGGATGGGACATCAAACCAAATGTCACATGGATTGTCTATGTCCGGACACACTTTGGTGGTCCAATGTAGCATAGAGTACCGCTATGCTCTCAAAGAGAGGGAGTGGAAGGCACTCAGTCTATCATCCGCTCAGCGAGAAAATTGTCAGGGCTGGTGAAGAAATTCCCCGCGCACCACGGCGCACTTCTCTGACATTGCGGCGCTTGAAGCACATTCTGCTGGAACCCAAGGCCGACCCTTTTGTCTCAAAAGTGTCCATAATGCCTTATACGGCGCACACACACACAGAGGCTGCACAGACATTGCATGACGTTGCTACATCAATCATTTGCTTCTGAGAAGTTGTAAGTCTGCTACCAAGTCAGCCTTTTGTAGCAGGAAGTGATGGATGCAGCCACGAAGAGTGCCAAAGATGCACAGTGGCAATGGTGGAACTCGCAAATCAGTGAGATAGACTGAGTGATGGCATGGAGATAAAAGTTGAGCGAACCCAACAAAACACAAATACTGCTCATCTTTGCCCACTCCTCAGCCTTCACTGGCATCAGATCTCACTTCTTCGTTGTTGAAAGAGTCCCAGAGTAGGAGAAGAACAGTGTAATCTTCGTGTAATCAGCGCAATCAGTGAAAGTGTCTTGAAGTTCTAGTTGTACTTGTGAGGAGCTGGAAGAGTTACGATGCGAACATGCTGTGAAGGCACGCGTGTCGAACAACCTCTTTTTGGTCTGGAACAGGTGGCCACTTTCCAAAGACTACTGTTTCAAGTTGCCAGACAGGATCTGAATGGCTCATCTATTTGGCACCCTTTGGATCCCTTTGGCATGGTCCATTTTCTGAAAGGTTTAGAATGGTTTAGAGCCTGCAGTTTTGAAGGCTCATGGACATTCACTTATTGGATGCTCAGTCTGCTTTCGGAGCTTCTGACCTGCCAGATCGCTGAACTCGAGTGCTCCAAGACTGAACAGGCAGCGTTCGACGAAGCTTTCCTTTCACTATGCGTGAAGCTGTTCAAGTAGAGTTCTATTACAAAATCATAGTCATAGTTGACCAAACAGGGGTTTTCGTATTGCCACTATATTAGCGAAGGCTGGAGAAAGATTTCAATTGAGAGCATAAGTCTGAAGTCAAACATGTTCCGAATCTCATAAGTGGAGTTGACGTGCAGGTTCCCTGTAGGTCAGGCAATTTTGGAATTTTTTCTCTGCTGTTCCTGGGCAGATCGACGAGCTGAGAAGGGTCAGCACGGAGGAGGGATCAGAGGGCAAGCCATTGCCATTAGCTGCGGAATATACATAGATTCTTGAGGCAAACCTAACAAGAACCTCCAATTTTGGATGGTGTAACAGTGTCTGTATACAGTTGTAGGACCCGTTTCAGGTATGTGATTGGAGGTGACTAATAGTTCTGGGTTTACGTTTACCACGGAAAACTCAGGAGATTGATCAGCTGAGATCGTCGTTGAGCGCGGCGCGATGGCAGGCCCCCGGTCTCTCCTTGTTTCACGTCACGAGGGTTTCCTCAAAAAGAACAGAGATTACAGGTATTACAGGCAAAGGCAGATAGAATGAGCAGCTTGTCAGTAATGCTTTTCTTTGGCCTTTGGCCCGCACGATATCAGGCAGATGTCTATGTGCGGGAGCATCAGGCAGTCGAAGTAGAGTTACATGATGAATGATGATGTCACTATGCTGCACGCCCCAGAAGCTTTCAGGATGCTGTCCGAGAAATCTGCCTCAGGCAGGGCCGGTTGGTTGAAGGAAAAACCATTAGCACCCCATAGAGGTCATGCCGCCTGTAGGCAGAGAGAAAACGCCCGCTTGGCCAAGAAACATGGCGAAGCTCGCCAGGAGGCAAGACTCCGATGACTCCGGAGCACAGCAAAGAGTGGATTGCGGCCATGATGAATTTAGCCAACAAAAATTAATCAACAATTAGGATTTAAATGGATTTAACGGATTTCACTAAATAAAAATAGGATAACTCCGGAAAAACCATGGAAAACCAACAAAGATAACAAAGGTTAACATTGATTGAACAGCACGTCGGACAGCACCAAACAACGCGATCAGAGAGGCCTTGGAGCTTGCGGTCCGCTTGGAAGCTCTTCGAGCTGCCGAGGTGTTGAAATCTGAGGTGTTCAATTCATTTGGCTATGGATCAATACCTAGAGAAATACCATTTTTAGGGGGATGAAATCGGATGAACATCCATAAATCCCAGCTAGTTTGATGTGAACAGAAGGGGTACTATTGGTTTTGACACACTGCCATTTCATTGGAAGATATTGGAAGCTGAGTTGAGAGATGTTGAGAGTATAGAATAGTGTTGATATTGCCAGAAATTGCCAGAAAAACAGACTTGAATTTGATGTGCTCCCGCAGGCATTGCGCCCTCAAAGCCAGATTGCAATAGGATCTTGAATTATGGCACGTGATTGAATGTGTTGAGAATGTACTGAATCACATCAAGCAGCAGCTTGTGTTGTTCTGCTGAGAATACCACGAAGTGCTCCTTTGTTTAGTTCCCAATGGCTGGTGTGCAGAGCTCCGCTGGATACCCTTCAAAGGAAGCCTCGTTGGCTCCCGATCAAACAGAGAAGTTTGGGTGTCGAGATTCCACCTCAGGCCCGAGGTCAAACATGAAACAAAACTTGAAGGATCTTAGAGAAACATGAGGAATGAACTGTTATGAACTGTTTGATTCAGCTGTTGAGTCAGCATTGAAGCTTTCTAGAATTGGACTTCAGTGATTGTCAGCTGTGCCAAGCATCCCCGAATGAGCATGTGCACTCCTCTATCTTCTCATCCTTGATGTAGACTGCTGGTTAGGCCAGTTTCTATTTTCCTCCACAATTCTTTACTACCAAGAGTATCCAATAGCTTTAGCGGCTTGCCCCCAATTCCTCTTGCTGATGCTCCTGGTGTGGAACTGAGCAGGCCTTGCTGCAGTGTGCTTTGCTTTGCCAGATGTTGCAGATGCTATGGGAGCAGCTTGTTGCAACCCAGCCCTTCTGGCCCGGTTTCTTGGCCTCTTTGAATGATGAATACTTTATTTGATGCAGCAGCATTCATACTTCATTTGATGCATACCTGCCTCCACCAACAAGACTCAGGCTTGGAATTGCCGATCTCAACCTACGACAGCTGATCTTCTCTCGCAGATTTGCGGAACGCCGAGCTCAAGATTTCTGTGATCATGGAATACCATGGGCCAAAGGATGTGTCAATTTGGAGCAGCTTGCGGTTGGATTGAAGGTGATGGACGTGTGTGCGTCAGACAGCAGCAACCACTTGTACTTCGAATATGGTGGTGGATTGAGTCTGCTTGAGGAGACCAAAAAGCTGATCCATGCAGCTGCACTTTTTGCACAGCAACATCCAAGACTTAAATTCCATGTGGATGCGCATGCCGGTGCCGGTGCACCACGTGGAATTGCTACAAGCACTGCAAGGCGGAGAGCACTATCCGTGGTTGACGAATTGGTTGGGCTGGGTGTGGCCAGAGAGCACGTTTCCACGACAGCTTGGGGACGTCGAATCTCGTCAGTGTGGTTGGAACCCGAAAGCTCGACAGCTGCCCGTGCTGAGCTGTATTTCAGCCTGGACGGCCAGGAGTTCCCAACCCGCCCTGACTACTACAAGCTGCGCACAGAGAACAAGGCAGACAAGAAAGAGTCCAATGATGGCAACGATGCTCACAATGATGCCTCAAATACTCAGGAGAGTACCCAGGACAGCCAAACCAGCCAAACCAGCCAAACCAGCCAAACCAGCCAAACCAGCCAAAGTACGACAGATTTTTCGGACTCAGAGGAAGATGAGGAAGATCGGCCTCATGTGAGGCGTCAGCGTATGTTGGCCATGCTGCGTGCGCTTGGCTTTCCTTTTCAAGGCACATTTCAGGGCAGCGATGGACGACATGTTATCCTGTTGGCAAGACGCGATGACAACCAAGAGTCTTCAGATCAAGAAGGGTGAGGGAACCCAGAAAACACAGGCACTAGCAGAGTTGCGTGGTTGGCCACTACTTCAGCTCAGAGTCCCTTCTTCCTGCTGCTTTTAGTGGCATCTCCGAATGTTTAGTTTAGTGTACATAGTTTCTCTGCCATCCGGGCATTCACAAAGCTTTTCGTGCAGCTCGCACAGCAAGTCTTTTGGTAGCGAGCGGCCAAAAGGGTTCCCAAATGGATGGGAACTGAGCTGTTTAGTGTTTTGTCAGCTACGTAGTGAGGGTGAGGTGATCATGATACTTCTGGATCTCTTGGCTCTGTACTTTTGTGTCACTTCACGTGCTATACGTGCTAGTGCTTGCCTTCCAGGCTGGTGCCCCTGCGCGAGAGGCAGAGTGGCAAGCCGCACGGAGCCACAGTCATGGCAAGCTTGGCCAGCGAGCCTAGCCGCGCTTTTTTCAATGGAACAAGAAGACCACAGACCAGGAAATCTTGGCATGAAGAAAAACATAGAAAAACCAGAAGGGTCAGAAGGATAAAAAGCTTGACTGAAAGTCCAGAAGGTTTCAAATAAGACCCAGAAGTGAAGCCAAAAATGGAAGGCAAAGCAAAGTGTCGAAAGAAAACTGGGGATGGGGTTTGAGAGTTTACGCCTCTGACAGAAGGTGACAACTTGCCAATGTAGGAAGCTGGAGGGACACAACATGCCGCAGGGGAACTTTAATGGAAAACAATGACAAAAATGAAAAACAAGGATACAAGAGCAGATGCAAAAGCGTAGAGAATCATCCTTTTGACGATTCTCTGTGCAGCGTTGTTATGTTTCTGTTTGATTTTTCCCGTGATCAAAGTCTGACTCTCTTTTGAACACTTTGATGTCGTCATGTGCTTGTCAAACCGGCAAAGTTGGTCAGGTCAGGCAGCGCTACGTACTTCTTCAGCAAACAGCTGCGGAGTGGCGCGAGGTCCAGCAAAAGTCTGACATAATGCGAAGACCACGGAAGATTTGGATGTGGCTAAATGCACATGCTGAGACCTATGCTAAGACCTATGCTGAGAGCTATGTTGAGACTGATGGACTGACTGCTAGGCTTTGGTGCGCAAACACGGCGATTGTGAAGTTTGGAGAAGACGAGCTGTGAGCCTGGCATGTTGAGACGTTTGAGACGCGGGTCTTGGATGCAATCTTTGTCTGTGGATTCTACCGGATTCTAGTGTTGCGACCATTTTACGTATACACATGATTCAGTATATGTATATGCATTGTTAGAACACAACCTAGAACCTAGAACCTTAAATGAGAGAATCGAGAATATACGGAATGGATTAGAATCCGGTGCCTGTCTGGATTGCAGGAGTCTAGAGGACTCCCAATCCGTCGTGAAGATGCCGAACTCCAGGCCTTTTTGATTCGCAGTTTTGCACGATCCGCTTGATCCACTTGATCCACTTGATTTGTCACTTTTGAAAGGGGCTCAACCATGGATAGCCGGCTTATCAAAATGTCACACAACGAATACAGTAAGCAAAACCCATGTTTCTCAGCTCAAAGTTGCTCCAGTTGGCATGCAATCTCAATGACCCATGTTGCTGATGGCAGGCTGAAATCCGGTCAGTGACATCTTTCAGGTGATTTTGCGCCGGGTGATTTGTGTTCACAGCTCTGAATATGTTCAGGCTATTTCCTAAACAGAATCTAAGCAGCGTTTCAGCGTAAGACCTTCCGCCCGCTTGATCTTGGAGAGTGTGACAGCATCGTCTACAAAAACTCTCCAGTTTTCTATGCGGGTAGATGCAGATACCCCATCCAAGCGTTCCATGATGTGCAACTTTCACGGACTTTTCCCACCTCTCTTCGTCTGCCAGTCCTGGCAGCTGGAACAAAGCCAGTGGCTTCAAGGAGGCAGGACGTAGCAATTTTCGGCAGAAGGTGTCACCATGAAACTATGATCTGACTTCTGACCAGGAGCCAGAAAGGGAGAAAATGTATGGTTGCAGAACCGGGCTGGAAGTGTATATCATTTTTTCCCCACCTGCCAGGTGAGGGTTGTTAGATTTTATGTCAGTTGCTTCCTCCTCGTCCTCCTCGTCCTCGTCCTCCTCCTTCTCCTCCCTCTTCTCGTCCTCCTTCTCCTCCTCCTCCTCCTCGTCCTCCTCGTCCTCCTCCTGCTCCACTGCGATCCATGTCAGTGTGCCCTGCCGGACCTCAACCACGACCATCCACGCCAGTGTGCCCTGCCGGACCTCAACCACGACCATCCACGCCCAGTGTTCCCTGCCGGACCTCAACCACGAGCATCCCCGCGCAGTGTTCCCTGCCGGACCTCAACCACGACCATCCCCGCCCAGTGTTCCCCGCCGGACCTCAACCACGACCATCCACGCCCAGTGTTCCCTGCCGGACCTCAACCGCGAGTATCCACGCCAAGTGTTCCCTGCCGGACATCATGTAGGAAGATATGGGACAAAGAATGTGCAGAAGAAAGTTAGAAAGAATGTCAGAAAGAATGTCAGAAGATATGCCAGAAGATATGCCAGATAGAATGCCAAATAGAATGCCAGATAGAATGCCAGAAGATATGTCAAAATATATGCCAGAAGATATGCCAGATAGAATGCCAGATAATATGCCAGAAGATATGCCAGATAGAATGCCAGAAGATTTGCCAGATAGAATGCCAGAAGATATGCCAGATAGAATGCCAGAAGATTTGCCAGATTGAATGCCAGAAGATATGCCAGAAGATATGCCAGGTCATATGCCAGAAGATATGCCAGATAGAATGCCAAATAGAATGTCAGAAGATATGTCAGATAGAATGCCAGAAGATTTGCCAGTAAGAAAATGTATAAATGTCATGGTGGGGATCACACGAAGTAAAGTAATTAAAGGGCTACGCCCTCTGCCGCCGACCCCTGGACACTGGAGGGTCATGCCTGCCTCTGTGTCGTAAGCATGAAATGAACCCTAAAGAAACCAGAAACTGACCTAAACAAACCATTTGTATGTGCGTTTGGCACTGTGCACATGCAAGCAGCATGGACCCCTGCAGGATGACACGCACAACTATGTGCTCTGACACTTTTTCATGGCTCAAGAAATAGGAGCTTTCGTCATTGGGCAGGTGTCTTGGGGACCTAAAGGGTTGCTCTAGCACTTGAGACCCATACCCGAAGCCCCCGTTCGTAACCGCAGTATGAAACTTTAAATGGCATCCTAAAGAGACCCGAGACGACACTGCACTGCCAACTGCCACCCTGCTCGTGTCCTCCTGGAGCCGGCTTTCGTTCTGCACAGCTTCGGTCCAAGCTGGAGTCCAAGGACCGTGTCGCAGGGCTAAAACACCAGGGCAGTGAAGGACGGATTGGGCCCGCGGCCCGTATCCTAGACTGCCAAACGTCACTTTCTG
>CAMXCT020000758.1:118135-140862 GCA_947184155.2 Cladocopium goreaui
TGCGTCCAGAAGCTGCGGGGGTATTGGTCTTGCGCCGAATGTTCAGAGCGAAAACCACACGCAGAGTTTACGGCTTGGCGCGAAAGCCACGATTACAGTCAAGATGGCACGCAGTGTTGCAACACGTGCATCAGTTTAGCCTTGGTGTGTCAAATTGCCCGTCGCGCGAACGAACGGTTGACACCGCTGCGGCGGCGCGAGAAAAGTCGACGGCATCAGGCCATCATAGACGAAGTGCGCCAAGAAATTCTGGAAAGGACCAGGCAGAAAACCACGATTGCGTTCACCCAAGACATGCAAAGCTGCAAAGACCGATTGCCAGATTGCGCCACAGGTTCCGTGCGCCCTGAGGCTGCTACCGCAAGCGCAGCCAGCCACGAGGAACCACGCCCACCAGAGACGGATGTGACAGCAAAGAACGGCAAACAGATCCGCCGGTACCAATGTCCATTCTGCCAGCAACAAGTGAAAAGCACTGTGGAGACTGGGCAAATTAATCACTCGTTTGCGTGCGGAAAATTTTTCCGTGTCGTTGGCGGCTTTGTCACCGGTCGCATTCACAAACACGCATGCCCAACGTGCGCAACAATCGTTTACTCAGAAAAGGCCGCTGGCCAAATCAAAGCCAGGCACAGAAACTCTGCCGGACGCACATGCCGCCGGGAAAGCTGGAACGTGACGGCAACGCTGGACTAATAACACTGCTAGTTTCCAACTTGCTTGCGTCCTTGTGCCGCTCGCTTTCGTCTTGTCCAGCCAGCCGTCCAGACAGTGCCAAGCGTCACTGTCTGAACCCGCAAGCTTGACCTGCCTTTCTGCACTGCATGCCAACTGCCAACTTGCTCATGGTTTCCTGGAGCTGGCTATCGTTCTGCCCAGCTTCCAAGACGTCAATTTCTGAACCAGCTAGAAACTATAGCTCCAAACCTTGACTGTATATACCTGCGTTTCTGCACTGCCAACTGCCACCCTGCTCGTGTCCTCCTGGAGCCGGCTTTCGTTCTGCACAGCTTCGGTCCAAGCTGGAGTCCAAGGACCGTGTCGCAGGGCTAAAACACCATGGCAGTGAAGGGCGGATTGGGCCCGCGGCCCGTATCCCAGACTGCCAAACGTCACTTTCTGAACCGACTAGAAACTAGCTCCAAACCTTGACTTTTCCTGCGTTTCTGCGCTGCCAACTGCCACCCTGCTCGTGTCCTCCTGGAGCCGGCCTTCGTTCTGCACCGCTTCGTCCAAGCTGGAGTCCAAGGACCGTGTCGCAGGGCTAAAACACCATGGCAGTGAAGGACGGATTAGGCCCGCGGCCCGTATCCCAGACTGCCAAACGTCACTTTCTGAACCGACTAGAAACTAGCTCCAAACCTTGACTTTTCCTACGTTTCTGCACTGCCAACTGCCACCCTGCTCGTGTCCTCCTGGAGCCGGCGGCTTTCGTTCTGCACCGCTTCGGTCCAAGCTGGAGTCCAAGGACCGTGTCGCAGGGCTAAAACACCATGGCAGTGAAGGACGGATTGGGCCCGCGGCCCGTATCCAGACTGCCAAACGTCACTTTCTGAACCGACTAGAAACTAGCTCCAAACCTTGACTTTTCCTGCGTTTCTGCACTGCCAACTGCCACCCTGCTCGTGTCCTCCTGGAGCCGGCTTTCGTTCTGCGGCTCCAAACCTTGACTTTAACTTCGTTTCTGCACTGCCAACTGCCACCCTGCTCGTGTCCTCCTGGCGCCGGCTTTCGTTCTGCACCGCTTCGGTCCAAGCTGGAGTCCAAGGACCGTGTCGCAGGGCTAAAACACCATGGCAGTGAAGGACGGATTGGGCCTGCGGCCCGTATCCCAGACTGCCAAACGTCACTTTCTGAACCGACTAGAAACTAGCTCCAAACCTTGACTTTTCCTGCGTTTCTGCACTGCCAACTGCCACCCTGCTCGTGTCCTCCTGGAGCCGGCTTTCGTTCTGCACCGCTTCGGTCCAAGCTGGAGTCCAAGGACCGTGTCGCAGGGCTAAAACACCATGGCAGTGAAGGACGGATTGGGCCCGCGGCCCGTATCCCAGACTGCCAAACGTCACTTTCTGAACCGACTAGAAACTAGCTCCAAACCTTGACTTTTCCTGCGTTTCTGCACTGCCAACTGCCACCCTGCTCGTGTCCTCCTGGAGCCGGCCTTCGTTCTGCACCGCTTCGGTCCAAGCTGGAGTCCAAGGACCGTGTCGCAGGGCTAAAACACCATGGCAGTGAAGGACGGATTGGGCCCGCGGCCCGTATCCCAGACTGCCAAACGTCACTTTCTGAACCGACTAGAAACTAGCTCCAAACCTTGACTTTTCCTGCGTTTCTGCACTGCCAACTGCCACCCTGCTCGTGTCCTCCTGGAGCCGGCTTTCGTTCTGCACCGCTTCGGTCCAAGCTGGAGTCCAAGGACCGTGTCGCAGGGCTAAAACACCATGGCAGTGAAGGACGGATTGGGCCCGCGGCCCGTATCCCAGACTGCCAAACGTCACTTTCTGAACCGACTAGAAACTAGCTCCAAACCTTGACTTTTCCTGCGTTCCTGCACTGCCAACTGCCACCCTGCTCGTGTCCTCCTGGAGCCGGCTTTCGTTCTGCACGCCTTCGGTCCAAGCTGGAGTCCAAGGACCGTGTCGCAGGGCTAAAACACCATGGCAGTGAAGGACGGATTGGGCCCGCGGCCCGTATCCCAGACTGCCAAACGTCACTTTCTGAACCGACTAGAAACTAGCTCCAAACCTTGACTTTTCCTGCGTTTCTGCACTGCCAACTGCCACCCTGCTCGTGTCCTCCTGGAGCCGGCTTTCGTTCTGCACCGCTTCGGTCCAAGCTGGAGTCCAAGGACCGTGTCGCAGGGCTAAAACACCATGGCAGTGAAGGACGGATTGGGCCCGCGGCCCGTATCCCAGACTGCCAAACGTCACTTTCTGAACCGACTAGAAACTAGCTCCAAACCTTGACTTTTCCTGCGTTTCTGCACTGCCAACTGCCACCCTGCTCGTGTCCTCCTTGAGCCGGCTTTCGTTCTGCACCGCTTCGGTCCAAGCTGGAGTCCAAGGACCGTGTCGCAGGGCTAAAACACCATGGCAGTGAAGGACGGATTGGGCCCGCGGCCCGTATCCCAGACTGCCAAACGTCACTTTCTGAACCGACTAGAAACTAGCTCCAAACCTTGACTTTTCCTGCGTTTCTGCACTGCCAACTGCCACCCTGCTCGTGTCCTCCTGGAGCCGGCTTTCGTTCTGCACCGCTTCGGTCCAAGCTGGAGTCCAAGGACCGTGTCGCAGGGCTAAAACACCATGGCAGTGAAGGACGGATTGGGCCCGCGGCCCGTATCCCAGACTGCCAAACGTCACTTTCTGAACCGACTAGAAACTAGCTCCAAACCTTGACTTTTCCTGCGTTTCTGCACTGCCAACTGCCACCCTGCTCGTGTCCTCCTGGAGCCGGCTTTCGTTCTGCACCGCTTCGGTCCAAGCTGGAGTCCAAGGACCGTGTCGCAGGGCTAAAACACCATGGCAGTGAAGGACGGATTGGGCCCGCGGCCCGTATCCCAGACTGCCAAACGTCACTTTCTGAACCGACTAGAAACTAGCTCCAAACCTTGACTTTTCCTGCGTTTCTGCACTGCCAACTGCCACCCTGCTCGTGTCCTCCTGGAGCCGGCTTTCGTTCTGCGGCTCCAAACCTTGACTTTACCTGCGTTTCTGCACTGCCAACTGCCACCCTGCTCGTGTCCTCCTGGAGCCGGCTTTCGTTCTGCACCGCTTCGGTCCAAGCTGGAGTCCAAGGACCGTGTCGCAGGGCTAAAACACCATGGCAGTGAAGGACGGATTGGGCCCGCGGCCCGTATCCCAGACTGCCAAACGTCACTTTCTGAACCGACTAGAAACTAGCTCCAAACCTTGACTTTTCCTGCGTTTCTGCACTGCCAACTGCCACCCTGCTCGTGTCCTCCTGGAGCCGGCTTTCGTTCTGCACCGCTTCGGTCCAAGCTGGAGTCCAAGGACCGTGTCGCAGGGCTAAAACACCATGGCAGTGAAGGACGGATTGGGCCCGCGGCCCGTATCCCAGACTGCCAAACGTCACTTTCTGAACCGACTAGAAACTAGCTCCAAACCTTGACTTTTCCTGCGTTTCTGCACTGCCAACTGCCACCCTGCTCGTGTCCTCCTGGAGCCGGCTTTCGTTCTGCACCGCTTCGGTCCAAGCTGGAGTCCAAGGACCGTGTCGCAGGGCTAAAACACCATGGCAGTGAAGGACGGATTGGGCCCGCGGCCCGTATCCCAGACTGCCAAACGTCACTTTCTGAACCGACTAGAAACTAGCTCCAAACCTTGACTTTTCCTGCGTTTCTACACTGCCAACTGCCACCCTGCTCGTGTCCTCCTGGAGCCGGCTTTCGTTCTGCACAAACTCTTCGCCCCTTCTGGCATCTTGTTGCTAGTAAGGCCTCCTCTGACGCGCTCCCCCTGCTGACGGCAGGGGTCGGCGGATAAAACCAGGTTAAACCGCCCAGGTTTGACGGTTAATTCCCCATGTTTGCACCGAAATGTTTGCTCCTTTAGTCTCCTTTATAAGGAGGTTTCCATAAATGGGGGATCCCACAATGGATGGTTTATAAGGGGAAATCCCATTAAAATGGATGATTTGGGGGTACCCCTATTTTAGGAACCGCCTTTGGACCTTCGGATCTTCGAACTGTGTCGGAACGCCAGGCGGTTAAGATGCGGCAAGATGTACAGATGCTGCAATGTGTTGAAACCAAGGCGACGGAGCAGAGGGAACTTGTCCGATGGCAGCATTTCTGGCTGTGGTTTTGGGCCATGGGTCAAAATTAAACACCCAAAATCCGATAAGTGATGATGCCTTTTTTTGATGAAGATCATTTGGTGATGATGATCTCATCCACATTACTTTGCACATGATCATCCCATTTACTTGTCTATTCTGGCCACATTCTTGGGAGGGTTGGGGGTACCAGGCTTTGACCCAGTCCAGCAGGCACCAGGGCATGCGTTCCAATTCTGCTTAGGAAGGGTTGATCCAATTTTCATGGATTTTGGCGGATCATTGATGAGATTCCCAGAAGCATTTTGTTGGGTCGGCACTCTCAACCGAGGAGGGCGACCGGACAATCAAGGTGGAGCCGGAGATAGAGGGAAGGAGTGACAAGAGTTGTAACTGCAACAGTTGCGGTCATTTACTGTATCCTTTATTTTGTAAAAAATACCTCATCAGCAATCCTGCGATGATGAGCTATGCGAAAGTGGGGGGAACTGTCGGGGGAACTGTCGGGAGCTTATTTGATTGTGGGATTTTTTTCAAATGATTGCCATTGGCCCATCAGACATCCTGTCGGGCTTATACTACATCACCAGGGTCACCTTGGCATCGCAGCAAATTTGCTCGCCGGCAACGTTACCACTCGGGTCTGCCACTCCTCCCTGCCACTTGGGTCATGGCTGCCTTCTGCTACCAGAAGACCTTCATCGAAGAGGTTGTTGAACGAGTAGCAGAGGTCCGAGCAAGGAGCTGTCCACCAGTGCTGAATCTCTGCTTTCTGAAATGTGGCAAGCCTAAAGCCATAAACCATCCCCAATGTTCAACAGAAATGGGTGGTATATACCATCCAAAATTTGAAGGTTTCGGATTTGGGTTTGGCCACATTAGTATTTTGCATGATTTTGCATCCCGGAAGCTTGTGTTTTTCGCTTTTCTTGAAACCATGAAGCCAAGGAAGACTTTGACAGTACCGAAAGATGCAACCAGCCTTGACTTTATGCATGATCAGAAGCGGCTCGCATTGCAGGTCCGCTGGGTTTCGACAGGTAAAGGCTCCACTTGTTGAGATACATTTAATATCATTTGAATTATCATTTGAATTCATTTGATTTTAATTTCAACATATTTCAACATATATGCGCTTGATGCACCTCAATCAAAGGTTCAAGCTCAGGTGTTTTTATCATGTTTGCTCTTTTGCTCTTACCTTTCCAAGACACAGCGCGTCGGAAACAAAGTCCGAAGATGGTGGACCTTCAGATCCGAACTTGCAAAGGCTTAGCAAAGGATTAGCAAAGGTTTCAAGTTTAGAATCCGTTTCAGGGATTCTGACGATCGGCAGATCGGCTGCGTCTCGTGTCTCTCGTGTCAGGTGTCCAAACTTCAGGAAAGGTCTCAGCTGCCGTCTCTGCCATCTAACGAAATTGGCGCACCTCGCGTTCAGGCGGCGGGGTACTGGCGGCTGGCAGGCGGCTGGCACCGGTTTTCTGGAAGTCCTATGTGCCTGAACATCGTAGACCATGCAAAATTCGAAGTTAGGAGTTTTTTTTCCATGTTTGTTTCCTGGTTTTGAAGCGTTGAATGTTCCGTGCATACTTTCTTTCTCCGGTCGGTCTGGATATTTTGGTGTTGAGAAAAACATCCGGTCAGGAGATTCCTTCGCTGGGAAGCCACGGGCATCCCAACATTTGTCGAAGGCCATGCATCCTCTTGGTGAAAGGAAAATGCCAGAAGGGCTCAGCCTGTGGTTTCTGTCATTTGGAGCATGATGCTCAGCGAAACTTCAGCGAGGCTGTACTCTGATTTCTCTTGTTCTTTCCCATGTATTTCCCCCAAATTCTTGACAATCTGGCGGCTAACCGAATCAGGAATTGCGCATTCCTTCCTTTGACAAGCAGCAGAGAGACTACTTGAAGCTCCTGCCACGTGCAATCTTCTTGCAGATGATCTTACCATATGTGCGCAAGACGGTGGAGGCTCGGGGATTACAGTGGATAGTGGATGATAGATCTAGTGGTAAGCGATGGGCTTTGTCAGGCCAGTGAGCTTCCTGGAGCCTGTCAAGTGCTTCAGCTACTGGAGAGCGAAATCGTTGTCCGAGCATTTGCTGGTTTTCCGAAGGCCCGAAGGTTTCCACGCAGGATTCGCCATGTGTTGGGGCGGATGAGTTTGGCCAATTTGGTCAGTGTGATTTGCTCGACCCTCACTGGGCGTTTTCCAAAGGTTTTAGCCACCGAGCTCAAGGACTTGCGTGATACCGCCCAGACTTTAGAGTCTTGAATTCAGCCAGTGTTGGCACAAGCCAAGTGAAAATCTAATGCGAGGATTCGCGAGGTGTGTTTGTATCATATACAGTCATACACAAATATACATACATATATATATACGTATCAATATATATATATATTATATATATATTTATATTATATATATAATATATATATATATGATATTATGTGGCTCCCTAGGTAAGAGTCCACAAAGGTAGGGAAACCGGTACGGTACCAACCAGTTTCTTGGATTTGGGGTTCCTACCCCAAAAGGAAAAACTCCCCTTATAGGGCTCTTCACCGTGACCCCTTGGGCCCTTATGAACTTGTTACACTTCTCGATACCTGTGCTGCCCGCAGCAGCCGCGTCCTCGCTTTTGCACCTCACGTGCCTTGAGCCATGCGCAGTGGCGATGGCGAAGTCCCTGATTCCCCAGGCAGCCTGCAGGTGGCATATGGTTCGTACATCCTTTGCTATTCAATTCACACTGGTCTATTTTTCTTTTGGATGTACTTTCGGATCCTCATCTTCCAGTGCTGCAGTTGGTAAGGATACCCACTTGGCCGCGATCTTGCGGTGTGAGTTGTTTTGCAACGTTTGGCTTTCATCAAAGATTCTAAATCTTCCCAGCCGTAGCATTGACCTCAGAAAAGAGGATTCCATCGGCTTCGTCAGACAGTCTGCCAGCATTATTGCTGTTGAAATCCAACGGCACTGCAAATGCCCTTCTGCCTGCTGCTTTATGAGCATTACCTCCACAGTAGTTATCCACTCCTCACAGTTGTGTACTGCCAGTTTAGTGACTAACTAAGTCGTATAAACTTTTGCAGTCTGTAATAAGTAGAGCTTTGGGACGTGCTTGTAGGGAACGTTCGGGATATTGCCACTTGAAGGTTGGGCTTAGGATTTAACCCCATAAACACCTAAGCCAAGTTAATTTGTCAAGAGAAGAGCTCATTGCATATGCCTCGGCACTAAGCGTTGATCTCACCACTCTACCTATCTGTTTGCTGTTCCAGGACGTTGGACTGGTTTCGCATGTTTTGTTGGCAGCAAGTTCGGGCGTGCAGGCAACGATGAACAGCCCCTGTTGGGCCTTTAGCTGAGAAGCGCTAGCAAAACTCGCATCACCGAAACTCGCAAAGGTGATCCGCTCTAATGGCAAAGGTCTCACCATTATGGACGTGTCGGCTGTCTGCTGGGCTTCAATCAGCACTCGGTTGGCGTCCAGGAGAGTTGACACTGTCGCCTTGCAAATGTTCTTTTGGATAAAGGCTACCTTTGCTGCTATATCGGGTCGGCTATGTACAGCTGCATACTGTAAACTTCCACACAATGCCCTCAAGTCTTGAACTTCTTGTGCATTGGCCATTTCATTTTTATTGGCTCTCCTATTTTTGGGTACTTGTATCTGTTCGATCTTATTGATATATGGTCCTTGGCTGATTTTTATGGAGTTGTCAGGCAGCTGTTCAATCTCAAGACCCGTGAACCGAAATTTTCTAAACTCTCTCTGTCCAAATGGAAGCACTTTCTGCAGTTCTTTCAAGGCATTTTCATAGTGGTGATTCCCCCCCTATGCCATCATCAACATGAGTTCCTAAGATTCCATCCAGAGCTTCGGGATTGGTTTTGTTTCGCAACAAAAACAGGCAATTATCAAGAGGATGAGCTTCAAACCCTACTTTTTCAAGTTGACGTCTGAACTCCTTGTAAAAGAGCAGTGGTACGTCAACCCTGCCATATGCGTTCCCCTCCAGCAACAGGACCTCGTCACTTGTCATTTTGAGAAGTCCCTGAAGTTCCGGAACGGGTTCCATGGCTAATTGCCTTCCATCTGATTTCCCACGGAGAAAGGCCGTGGTGATATCAAAGTTTTGGACTACCCAACCCATCGACGAAACCACCTGCAAACACAGCATTCGAGCATCTCTGGACAAAGTCGGGGATTCAGTGCTCACCTGATCAAGTTCGGGGTCTTGGTAGCCCCGCACAACAAGTCTGGCTTTGGCCTTTTGACCCTTGGGCATGGATGGGTCGGGTTTCCATGTTAAAATCCATCGACCAGTCATGATGCGGTTGGGGGAAATTTTGGATCTCATGATTTTTCTGACAGCACTGGTTTCCAACCAGCAGTTAAGTTCTTTGGACTTGGCTTTGTCAAAGAGATCTTTCTCGGATGCATTCAAGGTGGCATATCGGACTTCGAAACGTGCACGCCTGGCTGCAGTGGCCAAAAATGAGGTGTTCATTTTGAGATCTTTCATGAACCTTTGGACATGCTGCTTGGGGACTTCGAATTCATACTCACAGTATGGTCGTGGGTCCTCTTGAGCATCATCCCAGAGCGTGTCTTCGTCGCTCGGAATGGCAGGTCCGGAAACGTTTGACTCCGAAAAGAAGGCATTATAGACGGTGTTGCTGTCTTCAATGCTCTCATTCCCACCTAGGTTCTCCCCAAAGTTACTCCCCGTAACATTATTATCCCCATTTGGCTCGGGTGCAAAGCTACTTGGTGACACATCACTGGTCTCACTCCATTCATGTTCTACGCTTTCTGGGATGGCCACTTCTTCGGGACGCAGTTCTCGAGCTTCGGACACAGGTTCATGTGAGGCTCTTCTAGAAGGTTCTTCGTCAGGTTGAATTCCCTGAGGGTGATCATCTTCGGTGGGTGCTTCAACTGGGACTTCACTGAGATCTGAAAATTGGAACATTCCACTTCTTTCATGGAGTCTCCTTTGCAAATTCTCGGCCAACTTTTGGGCCTGCTGTGCATCTATTTGTTGGCTGAAAAACGCATGCCGCTCAAACTCCCTAAGGCTGACAGGACGGAGGTTGTCCCTTGCACATCTCAACAGCCGATTTAGGTGGGTTATCCAAACAATAGCCTTTGATTCAACCAGGACGATCTGAGCAGGGCCACACCATTTACCCTTTTCTATCATGTTGGCTGATTTGCGTTTATCCCAGAACATACAGGGTTGCCCACATTTCCACTCATTGATTTCCCCTCTGGACTTTCTTAGGGTGGCTCTCCGTATGGCTTGACTGTTGTCACTGTCAATGAAGGCTTTTCGGGCCAACACTCTGAGCTCAAGCGCCGCACGGAACTTCTCTGCCTCAGGCCCTTCATTGAAGGCTGCATGCATATGTGCCGGAGTGCTTTCATCACTTGTCAGCGATGCGGGAAGGTTTGTTGCTTTTCCTAAGACTGCTTGCTCAGGACTGTAACCGCAGGTTGTAGAAAGGCTATTCTTGGCTCGAAAAACTTGGAACAAGGCTCTCTCAAATTCTCCTTCGTTGTTTATTGGTTGGGCTTGGTCTATTCTGGACAACATCTCTTTCACAATTGCTCCATGTTTTTCAATTCTACCTCTCTGCCATGGCCCTGCAGTGAGTATTGGGGTGATATTCCCTTGTTGGAGGAATTCCTTCCATGGTTCAGCAACAAATTCACTTCCGCAATCCATGACTAGCTCACTTGGTATTCCCGCCCAGCTGCTCCAACATTCTTCAAACACTTTTTGGGCTTGGATTCCATCACGAACAGTGCGTCTCCCCAAGTGAAATGGTGTGGCTTCATCAATCAAGTGAACAACATATCCTTGATACCTCGTGGTGCTTTTCCAATCAAAACCATCAATGTAAATTCGGTGGTTGAAGTCTCTGGCTTCTTTGAGGGTTCCGGCTGGGTTCAAACTTGGTGGTCGCCTTCCAACGCATGAGGGACACAGGTAATCCAAGGCACCATGGACCAGTAGCTCTTCGGCTCCTAGTTCCGCTAAGTGTTTTGACAAACGCTCTGAGGTCGGGTGACCAAGATTATGATGCAACTTTCGGATATATGCTTTTCTGGGTTCTTTTGGGAAATCTTGGACCAGACACCGACACTGCAGCTGACGTCCACGAATTGGCGGGCATGACACATGGGAGGTCAGGCGCTGGTGGAGTCACTCATCGGGACTGGCATGTGAAGTGTCCCAGGCAGTGTTCCAGGGTCTTCAACTGTTGCTTTTCCTACACCTGGGACCTCTGTGGGTTCTCTTTGTCTACCAAAAACACATATCATGACATGTGAAGGCATGGATGCTTTCCTCTTCTGATGGCTATTGGGCATGGACTGAAGGTCTTCGGTTCCAAGGTCAAACACTTCATATGACAGTCGGCTCAAAACTACCGTTCTTCGGTGAGGCAAATGATCTGCGTGGACCATGTATTTCTCTCGGCCTTTGCATGCCATTACTGACTGGACTTGCATTTCAGGACAGAGACTTTGGAGAACCTGAACTTCGGCATTATGAGGACCATCCCATTTAGTTACCCCTGATTTAGGTAATTCCTTTCGATATTTATCCATTACCCCTTTCCATCTTTTGTCCTCGATTTTCTTTGGTGATTCTTCTTCATGAGTTCTTTTACGGCTTGCCTTCTTGGTCGTTTCATCTTCTTTGACTCTGGAACGTTTTGTCGTGCTCTCCAACGGACTTCCGGGATCTTCCAGTTTCCGGACGGGAAAACACCCTTGCTGAACGACCATTGTCGGGACGGTTACATGTTCATGCACTGGGCGCATGATCACCTCGGCAATTTTCTTTGCGAGAACTCTGGGATAGAAGGCTGAAAAACGGGACACCTGTACAAGTTTTCCATCAACACTGCATGATCCAGGTACATGGGCATGAGCATGATCTTTTTGACACAGGCGGTTATCCAGGCTTCTAAACATTTCCTCGGATGAGGTTTGAACACGGGTGCTCTTTTGCATCGGTTCTTGCAAAGACGGATGCCTTAAACCGAACTGGCATTGGTCGAAGAAGGCTGGCTTGGTGCGGCCGCATACTTCTTGCATTTCTTCCTGTTGCCACATTCCGGAAGGTTTGGGATTCTCAAGGTGACAATGGTCACCACGATCCAACTGTATCTTGCAAATAAGGTCACACATATGAAGCTGGTCTTTGGATGCAGCTTGATTTTCACGGATGCGGCTATAGGATTCCATGCTTTTGGTTTGGTTCAGTCGATTCCGAGGGCTCCAAGGGCCACACTCTGGAGCTAGCCATATGTGTCGTGGCTTCCACAAAAAGATTTTCCGAAACAGCTTGATTTGTCCTTCGGTGGTGCTCAAATCCCCATCTTCAAAGGTAAATCTCTTGGCTACCCCACCCCTCTTATTGACTTCATCCCTTAATCGGCTACTATTGCTGGCATAGACTTCAAGGAGATCTATGGGTTTATGACCCTGGATTGGCATGTGATGACGACATTGGTTCATCATGTGCAATTCATAGGCATTCTCCAGGTGCATCGGTTGGCCTGGATTCACTGATCTTACTGACGGCCTCTCAGTGCCTGCTTCTCCATGTCGCTGCGAGCTTGGCAGTAGGTGATGAAGTCTTGCATGGCCGGGGTCGCGTTCTTGGCTCGTGCACTGACCCAGTCGACGTAGCTTTGGTGTTCTTCGTGCACTTCGGTGAATCGTCTCGCATTGTGCGTTTTCCCCCATGGCACTCTTGTTGCCCCATGACTCCAAGGCCTGAGCAGTCAGCACGAGTTGGCTCTCTCGGTTGTTCTCTGGAATCAGGTTCTGGTTCAGGTGGCTCATGGTTGAGGCTCCCTGAGATCTCGGCTGGCTCTTCTTGGGTGGAGTCCTTGTTGCAGCTCTGATTTCCTCCTCCTCCTCCAGCTCCCATGCGTGGTCCGAGAGGACTCCAATTTCCGAAGGACTTGGTACAGCACGACTTGAAGACCTCTTCGGGTTCATCAAGATGATCAGGAGCATTCTGAGAGATTCCATCACTGCCTCGGCCGTCGATTTGATCAGCTTCATGGCATCTCGTTGAGTCAGCATTCTGAAAAGACTCACTTCGGACAAGACCCGGCGGGGGTAGGACGTTGGACACTCGAACGGCTGCTGTTTCTTTGGCTGACATGGCATTTTCAGTGACACCTAGGCACAACTCTGACATTCTGAAAACATACAGACCATTCTCACTTTCTCGCAGGTTCAGCCATCTTTGAATTTTGGATAACACTGGTTCGTGGATAAATCTATCATGGCTCCTAGTGCTTTCATGGCCTGAATGGATATGAGAAGGGTGTTGCCCGAGGAACAATTTCAACCACCATCCAGATTCTGCTACGGCCGGCAACGATTGGGATTCAAACTTGCTTGAAACTGTAGGTTGTTTGATTATTGCCAAATCTAAATCCTAGGGTGTTCTTGCACTCGGGATTGCACTTCTCTGGGCAAACTTTTCAGCACACCCGGCCACAAGTCAGCTCCTATGACACTGCGATTGGCTCCAGTGTCCAGTATTGCTAAACCATCTTCTGCAATGGCTCCCAAGCTCGGTCGGCTGTGGAAGCACTCGGATGCTTCATGTTCAGACTGGCAGCTTCGTCCTGGGATTCAAACGAAATTGGAAAAATTGCTTGACCTGGGGAACTAGATGATGCAGGCTAAAGGCAACTTCATGGGGAATTCTGCTTTCACACTCCGGATGCTCAACGTGGCTCTTGGTGACTGGCTGCTCACGGATGCATTTGCTCACAAAACATCGGATGCTGTGACATGCTTTGGACAGGACTTGAACTATACCCCATTTATTATCCTTAGCCCCATTATCCCTTGTGTTATTCCCCATGGCTGACATTTCTCCGGCCTCGTCCGTTTCCTCAAAAATCACATGGGCTGGTTCATCATGACGGGCATAGGCTCGGAAGCTCTGGTGAGTCACATAGTTTGCTTGATCCGTTGCAGCAGGAGGCTTATTCGGGCACTCTGCTTTCCAGTGACCTTTTTCCCTGCATGCCCGACAAAATGTACGGGAAATGCGCTGCAGAAGACTTCCTTTGCCGGACCCTTTTCGGAACTGTTGAAACTTCCCAGCCCCCTTTGATTTTCCTTTTCCAGTTGCAGGCCAAAATCCTCGGGATCTTTTCCTCTCCAGGATCTTTGTTCGCGCCTCTTGGTAGCTCAGGAGAGCGTTGTGGAGGTCAGGAACTTCTTGAAACATCTCTTCCAAGTCACGTTCAAAACTGACCACATTCAAGGCATCAGAGTCGCCTTGGGATGCTAAGTGATCCACAAACTCTTGGTCAATTTCTTCATCTTCATAGTTGTTGTATTGGCTGACATTTCCAGCTGAGAAAGCTTCCTGTTCGTTTCCCACCAGGTTCTGCGCAGGTTCCACATAGTTGGTCGGTTAGACCTTCTTTTTGACTTCACCTGGTGACAAAATTGCCAGGGTTCGCATCGCTTGTTCGATCTTCTTCGTGTCCATGTCTCCATTGGTCATTGTCAGGACACGTTTCTTGTCCTCAGGGCTCAATGAACTCTGTCGGAGGAGTAGGAAAGCGTGGAACTCCTTGATGCTCTACGCCCAGCTCGTCCATGGCAACCTGCAAGCGGTTGACAAAACTCATGCTGGACTCATCGCTCCTTTGATCTGTCTTGTAGACAGCTTTCGCGAATTGTTCATACGTCTTCATCTCGGTGGACTCTTCCCAAGTTGACAGCGCCGCCAACAAGTTTTTGACACCGTTCTCGGGATCAACCAACTGTGCCGAGTCGAAGTTTTTAACTTGTCCCCAAGCCGTCCCCCGACACAGCATGGCTAGCCGTAGTGCTAGCATTGGTCGATCTTTCTTTGGGCAGATCGTGTCTATGAACTTCACCTTCTCTATGTACTCTCTGACATTGTCCACTGCAGGATCAAATGTAGGCAGCAAGGCCCAGATGTGAGAACCTTTGTCCTCTGAGATCTCAGCAGTGGACGACATGGCGGGCGCCCCGGGCTTACCACGAAGTCACGTGGGCCCTCCGGGCTCCGCTACCAATGTGGCTCCCCGGGTAAGAGTCCACAAAGGTAGGGAAACCGGTACGGTACCAACCAGTTTCTTGGATTTGGGGTTCCTACCCCAATAGGAAAAACTCCCCTGATAGGGCTCTTCACCGTGACCCCCTGGGCCCTTATGAACTTGTTGCACTTCTCGGTACCTGTGCTGCCCACAGCAGCCGCGTCCTCGCTTTTGCACCTCACGTGCCTTGAGCCATGCGCAGTGGCGATGACGAAGCCTCTGATTCCCCAGGCAGCCTGCAGGTGTCATATGGTTCGTAAATCCAAGGCTATTCAATTCACATATATACGTGTATATATATATATGTGTGTGTGTGTTAGAGAGACCTTTCTGTACTGTTTGACGCCTTTACTAATCTTCATTATTTTAAAGTACAAGAAAGTAAAATAAATAGAGATTTATGTTCTTTATTTTCTTTATTTTCCTGAAGCCTCAAAAAGAAAATAAAGAAAATAAAGATTTATTTTCTTTATTTTCGTTATTTTCCTGGAGCAAAAAGAAAATAAAGAAAATAAAGAAATTAAATCTTTATTTTCGTTATTTTCCTGGAGCAAAAAGAAAATAAAGAAAATAAAGAAATTAAATCTTTATTTTCGTTATTTTCTTTATTTTCTTTATTTACTTTTCCAGGTGTCCAGCAGGATGGAATCTATAGAAAATAAAGATTTATTTTCTTTGTTTTCTTTATTTTCCTGAAGCCTCAAAAAGAAAATAAGGAAAAGAAAGAAAATAGATCTTTATTTTCTTTATTTTCCTGGAGCCTCAAAAAGAAATTTAAAAAAATAAGGAAAATAAATCTCTATTTTCTATAGGTTCCATCCTGCTGGACACCTGGAACAATAAATAAAGAAAATAAAGAAAAGAAAGAAAATAAAGACTTATTTTCTTTATTTTCTTTATTTTCCTGGAGCCTCAAAAAGAAAATAAAGAACATAAAGATTTATTTTCTTCATTTTCTTTATTTTCCGGGAGCCTCAAAAAGAAAATAAAGAAAATAAAGATTTATTTCCTTTATTTTCTCTATTTTCCTGGAGGCTTAAAAAGAAAATAAAGAAAATAAAGAAATTAAATCTTTATTATCTGTATTTTCTTTATTTTCTTTATTTACTTTTCCAGGTGTCCAGCAGGATGGAATCTATAGAAAAGAAAGATTTTTTTGTTTATTTTCTTTAGTTTCTTTTTAAGGCTCCAAGAAAATAAAGAAAATAAAGAAAATAAATTGTTATTTTCGTTATTTTCTTTTTCCTTTTTGAGGCTCCAGGAAAATCAAGAAAGTAAAGAAAATAGAGATCTATTTTCTTTATTTTCTTTATTTTCTTTTTGAGGCTTCAGGAAAATAAAGAAAATAAAGAAAATCAATATTTATTTTCTTTGTGTTCTGTATTTACTTTTCCAGGTGCCCAGCAGGATGGAATCTATAGAAAATACAGATTTATTTCCTTTATTTTCTTTATTTTCCTGGAGCCTCAAAAAGAAAATGAAGAAAATAAAGAAAATAGAGATCTATTTTTTTTATTTCTATATTTCCTGGAGCCTTAAAAAGAAAATAAAGAAAATAAAGAAATTGAATCTTTATTTTCTTCTTTTTTGGTTATTGTCTTTATTTTCTTTATTTACTTTTCCAGGTGTCCAGCAGGATGGAATCTATAGAAAATACAGATTTATTTTCTTTATTTCCTTTATTTTCCTGAAGCCGCAAAAAGAAAATAAAGAAAATAAAGAAAATAAAGATTTATTTTCTTTATTTTCTTTATGTTCTTTATTTTCCTGGAGCCTTAAAAGAAAATAAAGAAAATAAAGAAAATAAAGAAAATACATCTTTATTTTCTATAGATTCCATCCTGCTGGACACCTGCAAAAGTAAATAAAGAAAATTAATATTGATTTTCTCTATTTTCTTTATTTTCCTGAAGCCTCAAAAAGAATTGAAAGAAAATAAAGAAATTAAATCTTTATTTTCTTTATTTTCCTGGAGCCGCAAAAGGATAAAAAAGAAAATAAAGATTTATTTTCTTTTTTTCTTTATTTTTCTGGAGCCTTCAAAAGAAAATAAAGAAAATAAAGAAATTCAATCTTTATTTTCTTCTTTTTTTGGTTATTGTCTTTATTTTCTTTATTTCCTTTTCCAGGTGTCCAGCAGGATGGAACCTATAGAAAATATAGATTTATTTTCTTTATTTTCCTTTTTTCCTGGAGCCTCAAAAGAAAGTAAAGAAAATAAAGAAAATAAAGATTTATTTTCTTTCTTTTCCCGGAGCCTTAAAAAGAAAAGAAAGAAAATAAAGAAATTAAATCTTTATTTTATTTATTTTCTTTATTTTCCTTATTTTCCTGGGGCCTTAAAAAGAAAATAAAGAAAATAAAGCTTCATTTCTTTATTATCTTTATTTACTTTTCCAGGTGTCCAGCAGGATGGAATCTATAGAAAATAGAGATTTATTTTCTTTATTTTCTTTATTTTCCTGAAGCCTCAAAAAAAATAAAGAAGATACAGAAAATAAAGATTTATGTTCTTTATTTTCTTTATTTTCCTGGAGCCCCAAAAAGAAAATACAGAAAATACAGAGCCTCAAAAACAAAAAAGAAAATAGATAAAATAAAGATGTTTTCTTTATTTTCTTGATTTACTTTTCCAGGTGTCCAGCAGGATGGAATCTATAGAAAATAAAGATATATTTTCTTTATTTTTTCATTTTTCTGAAGCCTCGAAAAGAAAATAAAAGAAATAGAGAAAATAAAGATCTATGTTCTTTATTTTCTTTATTTTCCTGGAGCCTTAAAAAGAAAATAAAGAAAATAAAGAAATTAAATCTTTATTTTCTTTATTTTCCTGGAGCCTCAAAAAGATAAAAAAGAAAATAAAGAAAATAAAGATTTATTTTTTTCTTTATTTTTCTGGAGCCTTGAAAAGAAAATCAAGAAAATACAGAAATTAAATCTTTATTTTCTTTATTTTCCTGGAGCCTTAAAAAGAAAATCCCAAGATGCCCCCAGAATCCCAGGTCCTTTGGAGATTTACAAGATTTAGAAGAATTAAAAGATTTAAGTATTTAATTCTTTTAAATCTTTTAATTCCCCAGAGCTTTGAAAGATTCAAATATTTAATTCTTTTAAATCTTTTAATTCTTTTAAATCTTTGAAGTCTCCAGGAATCCTCCAACAATAGGGTCAGCTCACGATTTAAATATTTTAACTCTTTTAATTCCTCAGAGCTTTAAAAGATTTAAAAGATTTAAATCCCAAGAGGTCCTCAGAATCCCACGTTCTTTGGGGATTTACATATTTCAAGCATTCAACACATTTTGAATATTTCGACAATATATCTGCCAGGATTCCACCATCTTTTAGGAATTACAGAAGTTAAAACGAATATTCGATCACTAAATCTCAGAGACAAAGCTGTTCTGCAGCATTGTTTTTTAAAAATCTATTCAGTCAAAGCTTGTCCGGTTGAGTTTTGGGGGCCCCTGGTGGATTAAGATCTTTAAATATACAACTATCTTTAAATAACTATTTGAAACTTTTGCATATATAAAACTAAATGATATGTAAATATAATGACAGATATAAAACCATGTGTATATATATAACTTGAAACACAACTACATATGTATTTCACTAATATATATACATACATGATTATATATATATATATAAGAAAATATGGAACAATGTATTTACAAGTATGCAAAATTGGATTCACATAAAAACACGGAATTTGGGGGATTGGGGGAGGATGCAGCCCCCCCAAAAAAAATTAATATGGTACTCAAGGTGTATATACTGGGCAACATGCATCTTGTGACCATATGGAACGTATGTTGAGGCAGAACCGTGACAGTCATGGAAAACGCGGTGAAACACAAATCAAGTAGATATAGTGGGAGAATAGGTTTCAACAAGTGTCCTGAAATACTGTTTTCAGAGCCCAAAAAAGGGCTAATTAGGATACTTGTTGAAAACATATGTCAATTCCTGTCACAAAAGCATGCAAATAAACTCAAAAGTAAAAAATACAAAAACCAAGAAACCGCAAAAGCCAACGAGCCAAAATAACGTCAAGTATATACCTTCAATATGTATTACATTGAATTTATTTCATAACATTTTTTCTTCAGAAATCGTTTGCGAAGATGACTTTACTTCAGAACATCTACTTTTACCTGAGAAGTCACTGGGATAAATTTTGTTGTTCTTTCATGGTATTTTCATTTTGCAGCAAAGGACTCAAAGGACATAAACTTATACAGGTTCCACATGCTAATTTCTTCACATTCCTCACAACATTTGGACATTCCTTCTGTCTCTACTATCAGATTCACGGAAATTCGGAAAAGCTATCACACATCTTTTGGCGCATTCTTGATGCACTTTTGATGCACTTTTCCTCTTTTTTACATTTTACTAATTCTGCAAAAATCCAAAAAAAATACGCAAAATCTTCTGGATCAGTAAAATTGCTAAATTAGTGAAATTACTAGCTTTGGAGACTTAGGGTAGACATGTTTCCATCAGAGAATTTACTTGAGATGGGTTGTGCTGAGAATATTGACTTTACTTTTGGCAATCTATAAAAAGTCCTTACTTGACTGGTCACTTGCAAAGATTCTGGCTTTACTTGGCCATATCCATTAAACATACAAGTATGTGACAAAACCAATCCTTTGTTATGGAAAAATTGGATTGTCACATTCTAAACTAAAACGACATTCACTAAATCTAAAAAATGCTACTGCATTTCTGTTACAAAATCACAATGTCAATCAAAAATGCTAAGAAAAAACTGCACGGTCGATGCACTTTTGATGCACTTTTGGTTTTTCACAAAATTTACTAGCATCAAGAAAACTGGAGAAAAAATTACGTAAATTCTTCCCTTTCAGTAAATTTACTAAATTAGTAAATTTACTAGTTTTGGAGACTCAGGGTTGGGAGTGAGATTTTTCTCAGTTTGCCAGCCCCTAAATGTGTTGCTTGTTGGAGGAGCTTTCCAAATACAAGCAAATTCGAAAATGCAATGTCGCAAGTTTCGAAAAGGAAAAAAATCAGCTAAGAAAATGCGACGTCGCAAGTTGCAAAAAAAATGCAACTCAGAAAATGCAACGTTGGAAGTTGCATTTTTTCGCATTTTCCGTTGCATTTGTTTTGGTGCCGTTGCATGTTTTTTGCATTTTTTCGCTTTTTTTTCGTAAAACAAAAATACAAAAGTTGATCAAAGTTGCAAAAAAATGCAACCGAGAAAATGCAACGTCGCAAGTTGCAAAAAAATGCAACAGAGAAAATGCAACGTTGGAAGTTGCATTTTTTTTGCATTTTCCGTTCCGTTATTTTTGGCATTTGCATTTTCCGTTGCATTTTTAGATTTTCCGGATTTGCTACAACTAGCCTTGTGGTTTTGCTTGGAGTTCTCACGGCAGCGTATGTTGCTTATAGAAGGCGGCACAGTGACTAGTCTTGGTGCCAAAGACACATCGCTCAGGAACTGCCTGGCTCACTGCATGTCTCCCTTTCTTTTGGGCAATTTCAAAATTAGAGACGTCAAACTTGACAAAATTGTTGCATTTTGGGGTTGTATTTTTCTTGGATTTTTTCCCACCTGCCAGGTGAGGGTTGTTAGATTTTATCAGAGCTGTTCTCCTCCTCCTCCTCCTCGGCTAGCTGTCCTCCTCCTCCTCCTCGTCCTCCTCCTCCTCCCCCTCTAGTTTCTCCTCGACCATGTCTGCATCAACTTCCACCTCCACTTCCGCCTTGCCAACTCTTCGCCAAGCTCTTTGCCAACTCTCTTCGCCAAGCTCTTTGCCAACTTCCCAGCTCAGTGTGCACTGGGATCTCAACCTGGGACCTGCCCAGCTCAGTGTGCACCGCTGGACCTCAAGCTCAGTGTGCACCGCTGGAACTTAAGCAGGGACCGTCTCAGCTCAGTGTGCACCGCTGGACCTAAACCTGGGACCTGCCCAGCCCAGTGTGCACCGCTGGACCTCAACCTTGGATTTGCCCAGCGCAGTGTGCACCGCTGGACCTCAACCGGGGACCTCCCCAGCTCAGTGTGCACTGCTGGACCTCAACGGGCAGATAGAATGCCAGAAGATATGCCAGATAGAATGTCAGATGGAATGCCAGAAGATATGCCAGATAAAATTCCATGAGATATGCCAGATTGAATGCCAGCCAAAAGATCGCACACTAGGCTGTCATCATCACTTTCGGGAACTGGCACTTCGTGTGCTGCGGGTGGGTTCTCAGGTTGTGGCATTTCGGGCTCATGTGGCAAGGTCTCTGGTTCAGTGTCAGGTTGTTCTTGGGATAGTGATGAACTGGAACTTTCTTGTTGATTATTGTTGGAAATTTCTCTGGAAGCGTTACTTGGTGGGATCGTGTTATCATTGTTAGTAGCCACATTTCCTCCTGGTGGAGGTTCATAGATGGCATTCATGTTGGATTCCCGCATCTGCATTTGTGGGAGAACCAAACTTTCATGGTCTGGAATCAGTTGGGCTTCAACAGAACTCACCGGTCGTACATGTTCAGGGGCTGCTCGAACTAAGGTTCCATGGTGCATGCTGAAAACTGAATTTTGTCCATCTTGTTGAATCACCTTGCAGGGACCAATCCAACCCTTTTGATGTTCACTTTGTCTCCAAATCATTACCCATTCACCCGCAACGTAGTTGCCTCTATTCGGGCGGTTCCTACGAAGCATTGCTCTTCGCAGGGCCATGCTATTGTCTGCTTCGTGGAATGCCTTACGAGCAGACTCACGCATTGCCAGTTGAGTGCGGAAACGGATGCCGTGTCCATTTTCGTCCATGGCTGCCAAATGGGATGGGAGGTGATCATCGCTGGCTACAGATCCAGGAACTCGAAGGCCCTTCCCAAACACCAGCACTTCCGGTGAAAACCCATGTCTCAAACTGCATGCGTTCTTTGCGGCTGTACACATGGATAATGCTATCTGGAGTTCTGCATAGCTATTGATACCGTGATCTATCTCAAACTTGGACAACATTTCCTGGAGAATTTCTCCGTGGCGTTCGGTTTTCCCAAGCTGCCAATGGGCTCCTGGAGGGATCACTGTGGCTTTGACATTGTTCTGCTGAAGAAACTTTTGGAATATCTCTGAGGTGAACTCTGTTGCCGAGTCCATGATCATTTCATTTGGAGGTCCAGCCCAAAGGAACCAACTTTGAATAAGTTTTTCAACAGCTTGTTCTGCGGTTCGACTAGGTGCAACACTGGCTGTTTGGAAATTCGTACCATGATCTATGTAGTGATAGAAGTGAAAAGATTGACCATTTTTGTTGATCCAAGTGACACCATCAGTTGATATCTTGTCACAAAAATCCATCTCAGGTTTCAGGGTGGCTGGTCTGGGAATACGTGGCTTCTGTTGCATTTGACAAGTGGAACATTGGTAATCTTCAAGAGCTTGTATCATGGTTGTGGGAAATCCCTTCTGGCGAAGGACCTGGCTGAGAACCTGCTTAGACGGATGTCCAAGGTTCTTGTGTACTCGTATGAGGAGGCTTCGCTCTTCAGGGGGCAGTGCCAAGAATCGATTCCCATGCATCTGACTCTGGATGTCGGCTGCATCTGGGTCATGGCCTAAATCCAGGATCTTTG
The DNA here is from genome assembly GCA_947184155.2 of Cladocopium goreaui. NCBI lineage: Eukaryota > Dinophyceae > Suessiales > Symbiodiniaceae > Cladocopium > Cladocopium goreaui. Next base: position 140,681 of record CAMXCT020000758.1, read on the forward strand.
GTTCTACAGGAATTACGGATTCCTGAGATTGGGGTCCCGAGTCAGCATTTTGTGACTGCATTGGTGATGACTCATCCGGAGTCGGAGATTGGCAGTCACTTTGGTCTGGCGGCACATCTTGGGCATCGGCAGCAGGCTCGATCACTGTTGGATTGGCAGCAAACACTGTTATATTCACATGG